>CM019694.1:0-210000 GCA_009760885.1 Achatina immaculata
AGTGAGTGTGTGAACGCTAGAGATGAAAGTATATGTGTGAGTGTGTGAACGCTAGACATGAAAGTATATGAGTGAGTGTGTGAACGCTAGAGATGAAAGTATATGAGTGAGTGTGTGAACGCTAGAGATGAAAGTATATGAGTGAGTGTGTGAACGCTAGACATGAAAGTATATGAGTGAGTGTGTGAACGCTAGAGATGAAAGTATGTGTGTGAATGTGTGAAAGCTAGAGATGAATGTGTGAACGCTAGAGATGAAAGTATGTGTGTGAATGTGCGAAAGCTAGAGATGAATGTGTGAACGCTAGAGATTAAAGTATGTGTGTGAATGTGTGAAAGCTAGAGATGAAAGTATGTGTGTGAATGTGTGAAAGCTAGAGATGAAAGTATGTGTGTGAATGTGAGATGTCTGAGCAAGGCCACAATGACCTCATAAAACGGCAATAAGTAACAAGTTTGTGTGTGTGTCTGTGGAAAAAAGGGGGGGGGGAATTAGAAGTAAAAAAAAAGTGTGGGGGGGGGGGTTGATTACTGTTGCTTTAAGACAGAGGATGACAGATAGACAAACAGACAGCTTGATGAACAAGGAGAGACAGACTAACAGATGAACAGACAGACTGAAAGATAGACAGACTGAGGAGAGTTCTGTTTTATGAAATGCAAGCGATGAACAGGATAGTCGAAGTCTTCGAGAAGACCTAGCGTGATACATATGTGTGGATATACTAGTATATATGTGTTTTTATATGTGTGTTCGTGTGTGGATATGGAGTCAGTGTGTCATCAGAAATTTGTGAACCAATCTCGAATTTTCCGGTTCTCAGTGGGTCTCTGTGGATCTCTGTGAAAAATACAACCCGCGCGCCAAGACGTGCTAAATATCACGGGTACCATAACCAGGGGCCCTACATGGGCAAGACCTTCTCCTGCTTTCAAGTGATGCCACTGACAACAGACAGGTCTGCTGCTTCAGTCAGGCCATCGTGGAGCCTGATGAGAAGCAAGATGATTATATCAGCTCTGGAAAGTAAAGAAGAAAGAGAAGAACCAGAGACCACTCCACGTGTGGCGGAGCTGTAACAGCTGGAAGCTTAGAGCAAACATAAAATAAATAACAGCTGCGAGATTAGAGCAAACATAAGATAAATGACAGCTGCGAGATTAGAGCAAACATAAGATAAATAACAGCTGCGAGCTTAGAGCAAACATAAGATAAATAACAGCTGCGAGCTTAGAGCAAACATAAGATAAATAACACACAGAATAAGATAGAACAATATATAATACATAAAGGAAGTTACAACAATATATAATACATAAAGGAAGTTACAACAATATATAATACATAAAGGAAGTTACAACAATATATAATACAAAAAGGAAGTTACAGCAATATATAGCACACGAAGGAAGTTACAACAATAAATAACATACAGAAGAAGACGCACATTTAAAAAAAAACAGAGAAAAATACAACAATAAATAACACCTAGAAGAAGATACAGCAATAAATAACGCACAGGAAGATACAGCAATAAATAATGCACAGGAAGATACAGCAATAAATAATGCACAGGAAGATACAGCAATAAATAACGCACAGGAAGATACAGCAATAAATAATGCACAGCAGTAGATAACATTTACAACAATATAAAGATATAAAGAAGATACAACAATAAATAATATATAGAGGAAGATACAACAATAAATATCACATAGGAGAAGATACAACAATAAATATTTTGTACAAGAAGATACAAATAACTCGGTAACGAGCTACTGTGGACCTATTTTTTTCATATATCATACGAACTTGTAAAGACCTCATTTGAACACTTAGTATACAAACACTTCCACGTAGATCGATATATCACCGAATTTCAACAGCAAGCAAATAAAATGGGCAGTCGTTGGGTGAACGAGTTCTGTCCAGAAATCTCATCAGCGACAAATTAAAATCTGGCAACATCTTGCTAAACTCGAGCAACACCTGAAGCCATGAGCGTTCATTTCACCGTTTCCGTTTGTGCGCCGGGGATTGTGGGAAGGAAAAACATAGAATATGCAAATCAGCTAAGAAGACTAACACGGAGGCCAGCAGAGATGAGTCATTTGCTGAAGTGTTTTGTAGCGCAAGGCTGTTTATCACTGTTTAGCTAGAAAGACGGTAGTGATGATGATGATGATGGTGGTGATTATCAAGACAAGGTTTTGACGAAGACGGCGATGGTGGTGACAGTGACAAAGCAGTGAACGTGTTTCAGAACAAGTTCTACGTTTATTTTGTTCTGCACAAAGATGGCGCCAGTTCCGCGTGTGCACTGCTTGATAACTTGTTTGTCTCAAATTCTGAGCAAGGAGTCTCGGAGTAACAGTTGTTACTGGCGTATAAAGTAGCAAATTTCCTAGTACATAATTGGATTTCTCGTCTAATCAAGAACGTTTCTTCTTCTTCTTCTTCGTCTTCTTCTTCTTCTTCTTCGTTCAGTAGAAACACTTATAGCCATTTATTCCAATAAACTAGTAAACCTTATGAATCCTATTGTCAGCAGGAGCACTTCACGAATGCCTCAGTTTTCTATCCGTGCTCTTTTCCTGCAGTTTTGCTAGGTTTTGGGCATTAGCGCCTCCCCCTAGAGAGTGTAGGTCTACAGGTGGTCATCGAGCGTGGGGATCGTTTTGACATATGCAGGGTAAGGTTTTGGTGACCTTCACCTTATGCAGACAAGGTTGTAGTCTACAGTTTCCTGTTCGGGGCCTGGGAAGGGGGGAGGGGTTTGGTTTGTTGTGTTCTATTTATTTATATATTAGGATTTTGTCCGAGTTTTATGTCATCTGTTCTGTGTATCTGTGAGTACTGTATTATTCTTCTGTCTGTCTAACCTCTCACTTAGTAACGCTTAGTTCCGTTTTCTTGCTGTAGATCAAGAATTTGTTCTATATTCATGGGCCAAAACATTAGATCATCTTATATCTTACATTCAACACGAAAAAAAAGAAGGAAGAAAGCCTCGTCAAGATGGCAGATATTATTTTTGATTTTAAGAGATTTTTTTTTTCTAGTTGTAGTATATTAGTTAAAATTTTTTGAGTTAGGGACATCTCCAGGTCAGACCATGGGCATGAGGACGCAGATTCAACTCCGGCTGTGTTACCCCTTGATCTTCTGTGGTTAGTAAAACTATCGGCCGGAAGTTTGTGTCGTGTCAGTGCGCATGTGCCTGGATGAATAAGCTTTCGTGCCAGGTTGTAAACCTGTGACCGATTTTCTCGCAGTTGGTCTTGGGTTTTCATAAACAACAATGCTTATTTGCGTCATTAAACCCAGTTTATTTGACTGCAGTAGCTGACTAATCCTGTCCTTAACTCTGCTGCTGTAGTTCCGGCCATATTTTTCAGCACCGAGTGCACATTTTGACAGTTGCTGCTGTGGTTATTGTTGTTGATGATGATTTTGTTGTCAAAGTCACCGATGATACTGAGGCTGATAATTTGATTGTGCCGATGTTTTCTTGTTTTGATGTTGCTGTTATTGTTGTTGTTGATTATGATGATGATGATGATGACGACGACGACGATGATGATGATGATGACGATGATGATAGTGATGCTTTCTTTATTTTATTTTTAAGAGATACGAATTTCTCTTTCCCCCCCCCCCTCTCTCTCTCTCACTCTCTCAGTTACACATTCCATTCTTAACAGTCAGTGAAGTTCACAATTATCTCTTAACCTTAAAAAAAAAACAACAATACAGCTGGGCTTGATGATATTAGTAATAAGATCTTACGTTATGCCGCGCCTGTCATTTCACATACACTAACATATATTTACAATCAGTGCATTGCAAAATGTTATTTCCCTGTGGCTTTTAAAACTGCTAAGGTGTATCCTCGCTTTAACTCTGGCTCATCCAACAATCTTACCAACTATAGACCAATATTCATATTATTGTCATTATCAAAACCACTCGAAAAACACATACACAAAATAACTCTACGACACATGCAAGAGAACAATTTACTCATAAACAGTCAGTCAGGCTTTAGACCCAATCATTCCTGCCACACAGCTCTTACCAAAACGACAGAAAACTGGTTAGTAAACATAAATGACGACAGACTATGTGGTGCCATCTTTGTCGACTTTAAAAAGGTATTTGATGTGATTGACCACGATATTCTTGTAAGAAAAATAAAGACTTATAAATTGCACCCTGACCTAATAAAATTAATTGTATCATTTCTTTCAGACAGTCAAAAAGTAGTATTCTTCAACAATTCTCTGTCAAATTCTGCTATAGTTGACATCGGTGTTCTGCAAGGTTTTATTCTTGGCCCGTTGCTCTTTGCTATCTATATCAATGATCTTCCACTTCATCTTAAACACTCTTCTTGTGATCTTTTTGCCGATGATTGCACAGTCTACACTAGTGACTACGATTGTATTAATCTAGAATAAACTCTTCGGGTCCAGTTTTACAACTTAATTAGATGGAGCAAAAACAGTGGCATGATAAAACAAAATCAATGCTCATAACAACAAGACAGAAACTACAAAACGCAACAAAAACAACACTTCGGCTCTGTACAGAAACATCACAGATAGAAAACGTTAGCAAGCACAAAACACTAGGTCTTATTATTGACCAACATCTAACCTGGAACTCTCATGTGCAAGGCCTAACAAAACTCATCCCACAAAAAGTATACCAATTAGCCAAAATTAAGCACTTCATCAATCAAGACGCAAGGAAGACATAGTACATATCACACATACAAACATATTTAGACTATTGCTCAACAGTCTGGGATGGTTGCTCAGCGTCAAATACAAAGAGGCTTTGCTCACTTCAAAAGCGAGCAGTAAAGCTTATTAGTGACAAAGATCAAGCACAAACAACTAACCATCACAAACGCATCAAAATACTGCCTCTTAAGAACAGGTTCTTCTTCAACAAAGCCAAGTTAGTACATCAAATTCTTTCATGGCATGCCCCGCCTTATCTGTGGAACCTGTTTAAATTTAGCCCAAAGTGCAGCCAACGCTTGAACAACATATGTTTTCCAAAACCTAGACTTGATCTTTACAAGAAAAGCTATAGTTATTCTGCTGCTCATCTTTGGAATACCCTTCCATCCTGTATAAAAAATATAAATTGTATTCCTTCCTACAACTACAAACTTTCCCAATATCTTTTTGCTGTTGACTACAAGCCTCCATGAATCATAAAATGTAAAAGTTATCTTAGACTGCTCTTACAGACACAGAATACAGTTAATTGTTTATTCTGAATAGTCCCGAAATTTTTGTTTAGTAGATAGTCATTTATATATGTATGTAGTTACTTCTGTACTGAGTGAATGAATAAGAGCGAAACGTAGATGTTATATTTTATGTCTCTCAGCTTCAATGTTAGTTATGTTTGTTACATGAACAGCATATTTGTAGAATGTCAGGAACAGAGTGAAAGATGTATAATAAAGGGCAGAATGTCAGACGGGCCTGCGTGTCCAATTCTTAACCCTTTTGAAATAAAGATCAATCAATCTCTCTCTCTCTCTCTCTCTCTCTCTATATATATATATTATATATATATATATATATATATATATATATATATATCAATCATCATCATCATCATCATCAGGTGCCGTGCCGACTGGCGTTGGCTATTATGCTTCTCCAGAGTACCCGATCCTTCATGCAGGCCATCAGCTCAGTTGGTGATCTCCTCTCACACCATCCCGTCAGACTGTCCAGTATCATTTCTCTTGGTCTTCCTCTTGATCTTCTTCCTTCTATTTTTCCTGTTGTTATAATATAGAAGGAAGAAGATCATGATAATTTGCTGTGGAAAACAAATGTTGCTGTCTGTGATATTTTTTAAGTTATTGACGATGTGTTATCGATAATGACGATTTATGGTACTGTTAGAAACAATATCTGAACTTGGCCTAGTTATTAATTTATTGCCGCAGATAAATGTAGTAGGAGTAGTATCATGCCTTCGTGTCTTTCTTTTAACGTGTAATCGAGCTGAGGTTTCATTTCTTGTATTTTTAATCATTGTTCAAATCTTGACAAAAATGACAACAAAAATTGTGAAAGCGGTTGAGATGTCCATTTACAATACTGCACACAAAAGTTGTGAAAATAGCTGAACACATTTAACTGAGCCATGAAATATGAAGTTTGCGAGACTTACATTAGCAACGTTTGAAAGAATAATAATAATAATAATATTAAGAATGATAAAGTAAACAAGGTAACCCGGCCATGCTTTAGAATCATGTAGGGACATAGAGTTAATGCCCATGACATGTGGGCACACTACAGGGTGATGTGGTCAGCATCACGCCTGGCCGTCTTTCCTTTCCCAACTCCAGAAGAAGTCGGGTACTCATTTCTACAGCTGGGTGGCTGGGGCGCCCTCCGGCTGGATTCGAACCCCCGACCTTCGCCATGAGAGACTAGTGTACTAACAACTTCGTCACTCCGACGCCCAATAATAAGAGTAGTAAAACGTTGAACGTGATAGGGAGAACTGTATGAGAGTAAGAACTTAGCTGATACTAGGTACAGTAGATTATCTTGGTATTAGGTATAGTAGATTATCTTGGTACTAGGTACAGTAGATTATCTTGGTACTAGATACAGTAGATTATCTTGGTACTAGGTACAGTAGATTATCTTGGTACTAGGTACAGTAGAATATATTGGTACTAGGAATAGTAGATTATCTTGGTACTAGGTACAGTAGATTATCTTGGTACTAGGTACAGTAGATTATCTTGATACTAGGTATAGTAGATTATCTTGGTACTAGGTACAGTAGATTATCTTGATACTAGGTATAGTAGATTATCTTGGTACTAGGTGCATTAGATTATCTCGATACTAGGAATATTAAATTATCTCTCGCACAGAAAACAAACCTGGCTTCTACTTTTTTTTTTATTTGTTTACACATTTTTATCTTGATCTGATCTTGAGAAAGTTTTGATGTTTGCCATCGATGGCGTGGTGATGTTGAAGACCAGGTATCATGACAGATGGGGCGTGGATTGTCGTGGCTTGCTTAGAGTTTCTGAATGGACCAGTGAGTCTAGCTTCTTGGCAAGCTCCGCCACCATGCGAGCTCTACATTCCTAGCCAAACTGAACAAGCCCAGTTCCCAGGAGTGCCACAATGGGATAGGGTCTTAGCCAACTTCTTTTTCACTGACATCGATAACTTGCGATCAATATGGAACTGTCATCTTTTACTCCTCTATTTTTTTTCCTGTAATCTAATCTCACCTATTCTCGGTTGATGGTCTGAACAGATCTCATGTCCGCTGTTTCCTGTTTAATGACGCAATATCAGGGATCTCTCTCTCTCTCTCTCTCTCTCTCTCTCTCTCTCTCCACCCTCTCCTTCCCTGTAACGTATGGTTTATAAGATGATGAAAATTTCTCATTAGAAAAACAACACTTAAAAACTGTGTAATCTTCTCTTTAGCCGAGTAAACTAGGAAAGTTGGTTACGTTGTTTACCATGACATCAGCTAACACGAGGACACCCGTAACCACGGGTGACGTCATAAAACTACATGTTCATATGTATCACAATATAAAACTATATTGTTATACTTAATAGCCTTATTCTTTTATATTTCCTGTTATAAAGACAACATTTAGGTAGGCAGAGTAACATATACACACACATATCCATCGAGAGAGAGGGAGAGAGAGAGGGAGAACAAGAGAAAGAGAGAGGGGAAAGAGAGAGAGGAGGAGAGAGTAGGAGAGGAAGGGAAAAGACAAAGAGAAAGAGATAAGAGCAAGTGAGAGAGTGATAGAGTGAGAAGAAAGAAAGAAGGAAAGAAAGAGAGAAAGAAAGAATGAAAGAAGCGAAATAAAGAAAGAGAAAGAGAGGGAGATTAAATTAAGAGACAGTAAGAGAGAGAGAGAGAGAGAGAGAGAGAGAGAGAGAGAGATCAGAGAATCCCAAAACAAGCTATCAAGTGGAACACAGCAGGCCGAAGAAAAAGAGGCAAGCCGCGTGAAACTCTAAAGAGGACATTGTTAAGAGAGGCCAAATTAATAGGCATAAAATTCTTTGATGAGGTTGAAAGACTCGCCGAAGACAGGAAAAATTGGCGAACTACTTTGCGAGCCCTATATGACGTTTAACGGCACGGGAAGGATACAAGATATAAGATAAGATAAGAAGAGAGAGAGAGAGAGAGAGAGAGAGAGAGAGAGAATAACAGACAATCTCAGAGAATGGAGTGATAGAACATCACAAAAGAACCGAGGATGCATCAAAGATCTGGGAGACATCCAGAAAAAGCTTGACAGGTCTTATATAAGTCATGCCTGTCGACAGGGAACACGTCAAATCCGCACTAAAACAATATGACAACATAATAAAACCTGGCTGTTGGTGAATGTAATAGCAGCACTTTGTGCAGGTTGCCTGGATTTTCTCGCACGTAGAAGCCAAACTCATTGTAGATGGTGGGGTATGACAAGAGCAACCGAAATGTTAAAAATAAGGATCTGACGGGCAGAGGTGGGCGTGCTCTCCTAGCTCCTGTTGCTTCTATAAAACTGGGTTGTTTTATGCTTCTAACCTTGGCAACAGAAAAAAAAAAGTCAGTCAAGTAGCATAAGCATGCAGTATAGCGATCAGGCAGAGGGTAGGGGGGCTAGGGGGAAGTAAGAACATTCCTGACCAACTTTTCAGCCAATCAGAAAGCAACCCAGATCAATGTCTAGATTTGCCCCTGAACACAGTGTTCCTCCCCCCCCCCCCCCCATATGTGCACATTATATTCTGGCCTACAACTGTAAGAATGCATTTGATGTGTTGTGTTGTCTGCACCAAACTTTGCTTAAGTTTTGCATAATCCAATCCTTGTGAGATAAAAATGTTGGTCTGGATCAAGGCTAGTAAACTATGAAATGTAAAAATGTTTGGCAGAGAAATGATATGAGTTCATAGAACAATATAGTGGATTTCTTGTGAGGAAAAGGTCTAGAAATAAGTGCTAGAACAAAAGAAGGATTTTTTTTAAACCTGAAAGAAAAATCACGAAATAGTTAAAATATTTTGGATTTAATCATTTTCTAAAAAAAAAAATTCTGAATGGAAACTACATTTAAATGATGGACAAGATCGAGAGACGGAAAGAAATAAGTTTGGTTGTGAAAGCAAAAGACACGGTTAACTAAAGTTCTGCTACAGTCAACCTTTCATGTCGAGATGGCACAGGATGATAGTTGAGAAAAATAAGGCTTAAAAATCAAGGCTGATGTACAAGAGGCTGATATGCAAGAGGCTGATGAAGAAGAGGCTTATATACATGGAGATGATGAACACTGGGGTTTATATACATGGAGATGATGAACACTGGGGTTTATATACATGGAGATGATGAACACTGGGGTTTATACATGGAGATGATGAACACTGGGGTTTATATACATGGAGATGATGAACACTGGGGTTTATATACATGGAGATGATGAACACTGGGGTTTATATACATGGAGATGATGAACACTGGGGTTTATATACATGGAGATGATGAACACTGGGGTTTATATACATGGAGATGATGAACATTGGGGTTTATCTACATGGAGATGATGAACATTGGGGTTTATATACATGGAGATGATGAACATTGAGGTTTATATACATGGAGATGATGAACATTGGGGTTTATATACATAGAGATGATGAACAGGGGGTTTGTGTACATGGAGATGATGAACATTGGGGTTTATATACATGGAGATGATGAACATCGGGCTTACGTACATGGAGATGATGAACATGGGGCTTATGTACATGGAGATGATGAACATTGGGCTTACGTACATGGAGATGATGAACATGGGGCTTATGTACATGGAGATGATGAACATGGGGCTTATGTACATGGAGATGATGAACATGGGGCTGATATACATAGAGATGACGAACATGGAATTGATGTCAAAGAGACTGATGAGCATGATTGGGCTGATGAACATGGGGCTGATGTCTTTTTCTTCTTCTGCTTTCCATGTCTCCAGCCTCAGACTTCCATATTTACTGTCCAGATAACCTCTTCTGGAGGTCACGCTTTGCATCCAAAAGCTTGTTTTACAGTGTAGGTCGCTGTGTCAGAGTTGTTCCAGGCTTCTTGGTAGAGGTGGCAGAGCTGCAGAATGTGCTCTAGAGTCTGAAGACCTGTCTCAGATGTGCAATCAGGGGTATGTGACAGGCTGAGGCAGTACAGAGGGAGCTGGTGGTGTGACAGGATGAGGCAGTACAGAGAGAGAGAGAGAGCTGGTGGCGTGACAGGTTGAGGCAGTACAGAGAGAGCTGGCAACGTGACAGGCTGAGGCAGTACAGAGAGAGCTGGTGGTGTGACAGGCTGAGGCAGTACAGAGAGAGCTGGTGGTGTGACAGGCTGAGGCAGTACAGAGAGAGCTGGTGGTGTGACAGGCTGAGGCAGTACAGAGAGAGCTGGCAGTGTGACAGGCTGAGGCAGTACAGAGAGAGTTGGTGGTGTGACAGGCTGAGGCAGTACAGAGAGAGCTGGCAGTGTGACAGGCTGAGGCAGTACAGAGAGAGTTGGCAGTGTGACAGGTTGAGGCAGTACAGAGAGAGCTGGTGGTGTGACAGGCTGAAGCAGTACAGAGAGAGCTGGCAGTGTGACAGGTTGAGGCAGTACAGAGAGAGCTGGAAGTGTGATAGGTTGAGGCAGTACAGAGAGAGCTGGCAGTGTGATAGGTTGAGGCAGTACAGAGAGAGCTGGAAGTGTGATAGGTTGAGGCAGTACAGAGATAGCTGGCAGTGTGATAGGTTGAGGCAGTACAGAGAGAGCTGGTGGTGTGACAGGTTGAGGCAGTACAGAGAGAGCTGGCAGTGTGATAGGTTGAGACAGTACAGAGAGAGCTGGAAGTGTGATAGGTTGAGGCAGTACAGAGAGAGCTGGCAATGTGACAGGCTGAGGCAGTTCAGAGAGAGCTGGCAGTGTGACAGGATGAGGCAGTACAGAGAGAGCTGGCAGTGTGAGAGGATGAGGCATTACAGAGAGACAGAGAGAAAGAGACAGAGACACAGAGAGAGACAGAGAGACAGAGAGAGAGAAAGACAGAGACACAGAGAGAGATAGCTGGCAGTGTGACAGGATGAGGCAGTACAGAGAGAGCTGGCAGTGTGGCAAGATGAGGCAGTACAGAGAGACAGAGAGAAAGAGACACAGAGAGAGAAAGACAGAGACACAGAGAGAGCTGGCAGTGTGACAGGCTGAGGCAGTACAGAGAGACAGACAGACAGAGACAGAGAGAGAGAAGGAGAGACAGACAGACAGAGAGACACAGAGAGAGAGAGAGAGAGAGAGGGAGAGCTGGCGGTGTCCCGTGTATTTTAATGCTGTTGTCCTTACACTACATCTCCGACCAGTCCGACGACAGATTTCCTGATTTTTGTTTCATGTGTAAACTTTGAGGTAAAGACAGGGGTTAGACAAGGCTGCACTCTTTCAGCTTCTCCTCTCATCATTGTCGTAGACTGGGTGATCAACAAAACAACAGAAGTCGCACAAAGAGGTATTAGACAGACGATGTTTTCCATGCGTAAAGATTTTGGATAATGCAGATGATACAGTAATCTTTGCGCATACTCACCTCCACATACAAGAGAAAACAAGAACTCTTAGAAACAATCAGCAGGCAAATGGGGTTGAACATTAATATAAATAAGTCAGAAACAATGAAAATAAATATAGAAAACCAAACAGAAATTAAAATTAAGGACCAAAGCCTAACAGAAACAGATACCTTCATATACCTTAGAAGCATACTAACACCAGATGGAGGAAGAAATAAACACAGAAGAATAAATAAAGTGAGGACGGCTTTCTTTAACCTTAGAAACACCTGGAAGTCCTCCCAGTACAGAACTAGAACCAAACTACACCTGTACCAGAGTTGTGTGCTATCCATCCTCATCTATGGAGCAGAATGCTGGAGAACAACTGAAAAGGAAACGGGCAAATTATCATCATTCCACACAACCTGCCTCAGAAAGATTTTGAATATTTAGTGGCCACAGACAAGAAATAACAGAGACCTACTTGCCCAGTGGGAACTATGTCGTAACAGCAAAGAAATAGATTGGTCACGTGCTCCGAAGAGACCCAAGCAACATCGCTAGAACAGCCATGAGATGGACACCGGAAGGACAAGAAAGAGAGGACGACCCAGGGCTACCTGGAGGAGAATTGCAGAAGCAGAAATGAGTAACATGCATCACAGCTGGGGCAGAATATAAAGGCTGGCCGCAGACCGTGACAGTTGGATAGAGTTTGTTGCTGTCCTGCAAGACGCCATAAGGCGTACTGGACGGTGACTGATTAGCCAGTCGCAGACCAAGGAGATGGATGGATGGATGGATGGATGGATGGATGGATGGATGGATGGATGGATGGAAACCAGGGGAGAAAGAGGCGGGAGAGAGGGAGGGAAAGAGAGAGAAAGAGAGAGAGAGAAAGAGGGAGAGAGAGAAAGAGAGAGAAATGAGAGAGAGAAATGAAAGAGAGAAATGAGAGAGAGAAATGAAAGAGAGAAATGAGAGAGAGAAATGAGAGAGAGAGAGAGGGAGGGAGAGAGAGAGAGAGATCGTAATTTACGCGAACAACGCACATGAATTTGTCCATTTTCCATGTCAACATTTTGCAACATATCACATACATGTGAGTAAACAAAAGCCGTTTTGGTCAGTAGAAAATCCCAGCCGTCCTTAAAACGCCGCCATGTTGGAACCAAGTTCGACAACTCCTCGTGCAGTTATAACAAGCGTAAATGCTGATATAAAGATAAGTACAAACAAATAAACATAGACACCATTGTAAATCTGTGGATAGCAGCTTAAATATAATATGCAGCACGAACATTTTTCCTTTTTGTGTGTTTGAATAAGTGCCTTCATTTATGTGTATTCTGCAAATCAACTATTCATTAAATTACTTTCCAATAAATAATTTTACTTGTAAGTTTATTATCTAAAGTTTCTTTGTTACGTTGTGCATCTACGAGATCGTCTTTCGTGGTAAAAGCAGACACGTTTAAGTGTAATATTTCAAGTGAAAGAAATGAATACAACAGCTTTTTTGTCTCTAGAAAATAAGGTTCGTAACAAACAATTCTGCAGTTTAACTGCGGACTCACCGACGCGCAGACAGATACAAGGGTTTGGAAGACAGAGAGACTTATGTATGACTACGGGTACATCAAAGAATGTTTTAAGCTAAGAGACGGGTAAAGCAGACAAGAGCACATGGCGCGCGCGAGCCAGACTCTGTTGTTAGCCGAAACACGAAGGTCAAGGTGATCCTACGAAGAGGCGAGTGAGTTTGTAGCGAGGAGACAAGCAACAAGGACGCAGGAAGTTGAACGACCAGTACAGTTTCTGGACATGCTCCTATGTGCGCTGGTGTTGTATGTTTGTGCAGCAAGAAATACAGGCGCGTTTTATGGGGCTATGAAATATAAACAGGATCCGTAGATAGATAGTAGATAGTGTATGTATATGTATGTGTGTGTTCATGTATGCGTGCTCGTGTGTTGTGTGTGCGTTCGTGTGTTGTGTGTGTGTTTGTGTGCTGTGTGTGTGATCGTGTGTGGGTATCTTAAGAGAAGAAAAAAGGAAAGAGGAATGAGAGAGTGATAGATTAAGAGACAATTGTGAAAAATAAAAAAATGTTGACAGATCTACAGATTGCGGGCACTATGAAAAGAAAACAACAACCCCAAAACAAAAGGGGGTGGGGGGGGGGTGGTTCCAGCCGGTACATTCCTCTGGGGCTTGGAAGGATTTCCTTGTTTTAAATGTGGGGCCGGAGAGTTTCGGGGGGAAGGGGGGGGGAGTGGATTGATAAATGTAAGCCCTGCAGGAGGTAGGGGCCAGCACTGTCCCGTGACAAAGTTTCTTTCAGAGGCTCCACACACAGTACACGTACTGACACTTTCTAGGTCAAGTTTGGACACCCGCCCTCTCTCCCTCTCTCTCTCTCCCTCCCTCTCTCTCTCCCTCCCTCTCTCTCTCTCTCCCTCTCTCTCTCTCTCTCTCTCTCCCTCTCTCTCTCCCTCTCTCTCTCCCCCTCTCTCCTTCCCTCTCTCTCCCTCTCTCTCTCTCCTTCCCTCTCTCTCTCTCTCCTTCCCTCTCTCTCTCTCTCCTTCCCTCTCTCTCTCCTTCCCTCTCTCTCTCCCTCTCTCTCTTCCTCTCTCTCCCTCTCTCTCTCCCTCCCTCTCTCCCTCTCCCTCCCTCTCTCTCTCCCTCCTTCTCTCTCTCTCCCTCCCTCTCTCTCTCTCTCTCCCCCTCTCCTTCCCTCTCTCTCTCTTCTCTCTCTCCCTCTCTCTCTCATCAGACATGCGTATCTACACAGACTCTCTCAGTCCTACACACACACACACACATAAGCACATGAATTTTGATGGTGGTCAGTCATTTGCATGTCCCTTACGAAACTTTCCCTCCCTAACAGCTCTTGGTTAAGATGGCCTGCTGCTGAGGCATCCATTTGCAGATCATCAAAGATTTCTTGCAGCCATCTTCGCCTTGGTCTTCCTCTCTTTCTTTTTCCCATTATATACTCTTCCAAGACGGTCTTCTCTAGATTATCATGACGTTTAATGTGTCCAAAATATTTAAGTTTTCTTTGTTTAATCCTCTTTACTAGCCACCCATGATTGCTGTTTGGGTTTCAGAATGCTACAGAAGAGTTCTCCAAATATCGTGGACACAAAAAAGAACAAATATATCTATACTACAAGAGCTTAATATTGAAGAAGGCTGGCTAGTAAAGAGAATTAAAGAGAGAAAACTTAAATATTTTGGACACATTTAACGTCATGATAATTTAGAGAAGACCATATTGGAAGGATACATAATGGGAAAAAGAAAAAGAGGAAGACCAAAACGAAGATGGCTACAAGAAATCGTCGATGATCTGCAAATGGACGCAGCAACAGCAGGCGATCTTGCTCGCAACCGAGAGGCCTACAGGAGTGCTGTTTGGGAGGCAAAGTTCCGCAAGGGACATGCAAATGAATGAATGAATGAATTGACTAGCCACCCTTCTTCAATATTAAGTTCTTGTAGTATGGACATATTTGTTCTTTTTTGTGTCCATGATATCTGAAGAACTCTTCTGTAGCATTTACATTCAAAGGCATTTATGTGTTTCTCAGCTGTTTTGTTAAGTGTCCAGGTCTCACAAGCATATGTTGAGATGGGAAAGATGCATGCCCTTAAAAATCTTATTTTGGTAGTTCTGTCTGTTCCTCTCCACAGATTCTTTAGCTGTTTTATTTATTTATTTATTTTTTGAAGAGCGATAGATGTCCTCCTTTTAATTTCCCTCATTGTATCTCCATTATTAGTTAGTAGTGATCCAAGATATTCAAAACTTTCCACCTCTTCCAGTTTTTCCTCATTGATACATATTTCAGCTGCCTTGTTTGTTTTGTCAGTTGTCATCAATTTAGTTTTCTTGGCATTAGTTAAGATAAAGCTGTTCAGCTTCATTAATCTACGTGATCTTCAATGAAAAAAAAAAGAACACTGGTTACGAGAAAAAAAAGCTGTGCTGGGGGAACAGATGCCGAGAGACTAGAGAGTAATGAGAATGATACCGGTAAATAAATGCGACCCGCTGGTCAATAAACTTGACATCCTTGACTCGGCGTACCCGGTTTCATGTGCCCAACGTTTACTGTTTTTTTTTTTTAGGAAGACTATTTATCAGAGTCGTTTCCCTTATCTGTTGTTGATATACTTCAGTGCTTCTCAAATTGTGAAGTACCGCACCCCTCACTATAAACCATCTCCCAATCCAAACGGCTGTGGAAGCATAGGGTACCGGAATCAAGTGAGACAAAAAATGGCGCCGCTACGAATATTTTCTGGAAGGCGAAGGGAGAGAAGTCTTGAGAACCGCTGAGCTACTTGAAATGTCGGTGTGATTTCGGTTGACTTTTCGGCTTGGCCTGTGACTTTTGACGTACTTCCTAGTCCATGCTAACTTTTGACGAATCTTTAGTGTTCTCTAATTCTTTGAAATGTGGACATGTCTCACAGCCTGCCTATCTCCTGAAGTTTCAGTGATTATAATGTTCTGATAGTTCAGATTATCAAGTGGAGGCCATGGATGACCTTGTCTTGTCAGTCGACACTGCCTTTATGTGACGGCCATCTTCTCTCTCCTATTTTATGTTCTCATCTTCCCATTTAAAGATGGCTGCAGCTCTATCTTACCATGTCTCTCGCTTGCGCAGTGTCTTCCAACAGGGTGTGGAGAGCCCTGGGACAGTTACCTTCGCCCATCCAAACGAGAACATTCAATTTTGTCTGTAACACAAAACAATGGAGGAAAGGGTGGGGGCAGGAGGAAATGGGTCTTCATGGCTTTCCAACACCCCGACCCCAACATGATTACACCCCAACCTCTATTTTCTTTAAAAAAAAAAATTACGGCGACTCAAGGGAAACTTATCTTATATCTTATATCCTTCCCGTGCCGTTAAACGTCACATAGGGCTCGCAAAGTAGTTCGCCAATTTTTTCTTCAGCGAGTCTTTCAACCTCATCAAAGGATTCTATGCCTGTTAACTTGGCCTCTCTTAATAATGTCCTCTTCAGAGTTGCACGCGGTCTGCCCCTTTTTCTTCGGCCTGTTGTGTTCCACTTGATAGCTTGTTTTGGGATTCTCTGATCATTTCTTCTCATCAAGTGACCAACATATGTCCATCTCCTTTTCCTGATCACCCATGAGACTGGTTGTTGTTCAGTCATCTGTCTTATCTCTGCATTGTTCTTGAATTCATTCCACTTGATGCCGAGTATTTTCCTTAGGCATTTGTTTTCAAAAGAGTCTAATTTCTTTTCTATTTCTTTAGTTATTTTCCAGCTTTCACATGCATAAATGAGGGTGGATATTACATTTGAATTGAATAGTCTTAACTTGTTTTTTGTGCTTATAACTTTTGAATTCCATATGTTCTCAAGATTCTTGAAGATTGATGCTGCTTTTGCAATTCTGATCCTAACTTCCTTTCTAGTGTCACCATCCTGGTCTATGTAGCTGCCAAGGTATGCAAATTGATTGACTTCTTCAATATCTGTCCCTTCTATGTGTATTTTTCCATTTTGATTGATAGGAATTTTCATTATTTTTGTTTTGTCCTTGTTAATTTCAAGTCCTATTTTGCTAGCCAGTGAAGACAGGCTATCTGTTTTTTCTTGCATGAAATTCACATTATTACTGATAAGAGTTATGTCATCAGCAAAATCAAGATCTTCTAGTTGGGTCCCATGTACCCAGTCAATACCTGTGTTACCTGTGCAGCATTTTTTCATTATGATGTCTATTGTAATCCCAAAAAGTAAAGGAGACAGTATACATCCTTGTTTCACGCCTGTTTCAATCTGGAACCATTCACTCATCCCTTCTTCTGTCTTGACTGCACAACCATATCCATTGTATAAGTCCTTAATGATGTTGACAATTTTAGATGGTATTCCATATAGACATAAAATTCTCCATAATGAATCTCTGTGTATGCTATCAAATGCCTTTTTAAAATCTATGAAGTTCAGTATTAATGGTTTCTGCTTTTCAATATGTTCTTCAAGTATTATTCTGAGAGTAAAGATCTGGTCGAGACAGCTTCTCCCTTTTCGAAATCCTGCTTGTTCTTCTCTCATTGCAGTATCCACTATATCTTTGAGTCTATTTAAAATGACCTTGCAAAATACTTTTGACACAACTGATATTAAGGTTACTCCTCTCCAGTTGTTACAGTCACTAAGGTTGCCCTTTTTTTTTTGGAAGGGAAACTACTGAATAAATAATCACCGAAAATTACGAATGTCTTCATTGTCTCCCTCTAATTTGAAGACCGTTTTCAATTCCAGTTCTTGCATACAAGAAACACTGTAGCATATCATATTTTTAATGCAAATTTTCCCGTATCTTAACCTATTTTGCCTTAATTAACTTACATCACAAGAATGTTTCACTCTTTTTTGTGTTAAGCCACAAATGAACCCACTAATCACTCGTGCATGAGGGGCTTTCATCGTTAGCTCATCTCCTTTTTGCGAATACATTGTTAATTAATGAGCAAAGTTGTTCTTAAGGTTAGAAATAAATTCTGTTTCTTGTTATCACAGCTTTACAATAGTTTCCTTATGTGTGTTTATATATTTTTGTTTTATACACACAAAAACAATGTTATTACAATATATGCAAGTGTGACCTATTTACAATTCTATCCACCAAACTGTTAGGGAAATAATACTACCGAAAAAAGAAGCCTCTAAAAATAAATGGATGACAGACGACATCTTAGGACTGATAAACAAGAGGAGGAGGAGTAAAAATAACCAAGAAAAATATGGCAAGATAAATAAAGAAATAAGATGCAAATGCAGAGAAGCAAATGAAGTGTGGTTAAATGAACAGTGCAGACAGATAGAGGACTCTCATAATAAAGACAGCAAAAACATGCACAAACGAATTAGTGAACTTACAAGCAGGAAAACATAATATACCACAGGATGCCTGAAATCAAAGGAAGGTAAAATGTTAATGGGAAAAGAAGACATTGTGGACAGGTGGACAGAGTACATTGATAAGCTATATGGAGGAGAAAGACCAGAATTAACACCAGATACTGAAAACTGTGAGGGACCACCAATACTTAAAGATGAAATCATAGATGCCATCAAACACATGAAGAAAGGAAAAGTGACTGGGCCTGATAATATAACAATAGAAGAAATAGAGGTGCTAGAGGATATGAATAAAAATAATAACCAAGTTACTGAATGACATTTACAACAGTGGTTATATGCCTAGTGACCTGCTTAAATCCACGTTTATAGCACTACCAAAGAAACCAGGTAGAAAGGAATGTGATGACCACCGGACTATCAGTCTCTCATGTCACATAATGAAGCTACTTCTGAGAATTATTATGAGAAGAACAAGGAAAAAGACAAAAATGGATTTGTTGAAGGAAAGGGAACACACAATGCCATTTATGCTTTGCGAACACTAACAGAAAGAGCTTTAGAATTACAGAAAGATTACACCAAGGCATTGGACAAGGTGAAGCATAATGAAATTATTAAAATGCTTGAAGACATCAGTATAGACGGCAAGTAACTGAGGATTGTAAAACATCTATACTGGCAGCAAGAAGCAGCAGTTCGAGTTGAAAATAAAACTGGAAAATATCAACCTATAAAACAAGGGGTGCGACACGATGTGTACTATCTCCAGACCTTTTTTCTCTGTATAGCGAGAATATTCTAAGAACGATCATCACAGAACCAGGTATAAAAATTGGAGGATACAATCTTAACAACCTTCTGTATGCTGACAACACAGTACTGATAGCTGAGAACCAACAAGACCTGCAAAATCTCTTGGATAAAGTCGCCAAAGAAAGTGAACAGAAAGGATTTACTTTGATCATCAAAAAGACAAAGACTATGGTTATATCTAAGAAATAGAATCCACCAAAATGCAGTATAAAATTAAATTGAACTATTCTAAAGCAGGTGCAGAAATTTAAATACATTGGAGCAGTAATAACTTCAGATGGGAAATGCAGAACAGAAATTAAGAACAGAATAGGCCAAACAAAGACTGCATTTCAGAGAATGAGAAACATATTAGTTAACACATCCTTATCAATGAATGTTAGAAAACGAGTCCTAAAATGCTATATTGAACCTATTTTATTATATGGAAGTAAATCATGGACAATAGGCAGGTCTGCACAAAAATCATTGGAAAAGTAGAAATGTAGTTTATTAGAAGAATGTTGCGAATCCCCTGGACAGCAAAAATAACTAATGAAGAATGTATGAGAAGAGCTGGAGAGACAAAAAAAAAATCTTGTAAAAAAGATAAGAGAGAGACAATGTACTTTCATAGGACATGCAATGAGAAGAGGCGGCGTTGAAAATATTATGACAAGAAAAATAGAGGGAAGAAGATCCAGAGGAGGACTGAGAGAAATGATACTGGACAGTCTGACGGGATGGTGTGAGAGGAGATCACCATTTGAGCTGATGGCCTGTTTGAAGGATCGTGTACTCTGGAGAAGCATAATAGCCAACGCCAGTCGGCACGACACCTGATGATACGGACCTATTTTACAAGGGGAATAACCGAAATTTTAATTCAGCGAGAATGATCTCCCACACCCGAACTCTTCAATTTGGTGGAGTATATTTCGGTCATGGGGACAGTTCATGCAAAGGTAAGAATTCAATGTCAAACTCATATTTTCTCTTTCTCTAACCGAAAGCACCCGTTGTTTTATAACATAAAGTAAGATTACATGAAATAGCTATACAAGATGTAAAGCTTGGTTAAATTTTATCTGATAGCGTTGCAGACAACATTTCCCCAGGTCATTTTGAAGATACCGTCTGCTGGTATCCATGCTTCATGTTTGAAGGGGCCGCTCGATCTAATACATCGAGGGTGAAAGTAAGGTCCTTCCATGAAAAATAATATCTTAAAATTGTGCAAAAAAGAAACATGAACGTTGTTATATTGCCAAGGTCGATTCTTGGGGTTTTTTTCTGCACAGGTAGTGCAGCAATCACCGGTACTCATAGCCCAAAAGTGAATTTTTAGTGCAGTCTGATGCACAAAAAGGTTATTGGATCTTTCCTTTTCAAAACCCATCATTTCAGCAAATGTTCAATTGGACATGTTATTCTTAAGCAAACCCACCTTCTGTCTCCTTCTTAAAATCCATAAGTCTAGTCATCCTGGACGTCCCATTGTATCAGCTTGTTCATTTCCCGCTGAGCGTATATCCGATTTTTTTAACAGCATTTTCCACTCGCTAGTGCACAAACTGCCCTCTTATTTGAAAGATACCAGCCACGCCTTAACTTTCAGTGCAGTCAAACTCTCCCAGCACCACACCTTTTGCATATTTCTCCTTGATGTCTCTTCCTTTTACCCTCTGTCCACCACGAGGATGAACTCTTAGCACTTCACAATTTTCTTGATAAAGACCCTAACCCTGCCACTAACACTGACATCATAATAAGACTCACAGAGCTGGTTCATTCATTCATTCCTTTGCATGTCCCTTGCGGAACTTTGCCTCCCAAACAGCACTCCTGTAGGCCTCTCGGTTGTGAGCAAGATGGCCTGCTGCTGCTGCATCCATTTCTAGATCATCAACGATGTCTTGCAGCCATCTTCGTTTCGGTCTTCCTCTCTTTCTTTTTCCCATTATGTATCCTTCCAATATGGTCCTCTCTAAATTATCATGACGTTTAACGTGGCCAAAATATTTAAGTTTTCTCTCTTTAATCCTCTTTACTAGCCAGCCTTCTTCAATATTAAGCTCTTGCAGTATAGATATATTTGTTCTTTTTTGTGTCCACGATATTTGGAGAACTCTTCTATAGCATTTACATTCAAAGGCATTTATGTGCTTCTCAGCTGTTTTGTTAAGTGTCCAGGTCTCACAGGCATATGTTGCGATGGGAAAGATGCATGCCCTTAAAAATCTTATTTTTGTGGTTCTGTCTGCTCCTCTCCACAGATTCTTTATTTGTTTTACTTTCTGAAGAGCAATAGATGTCCTCCTTTTAATTTCCCTCATTGTATCTCCATTATTAGTTAGTAGTACAGAGCTGGTACTCAACCTAAATTCCTTTGAATTCAGTGGCAGATCTCTCTCTCTCTCTGAACCTTAAGTGCCCAGGGCACATGGGGCTTCCGCAAGGGTTTTCCACAAATGCCTGTCCTTCGCCTTTTTTTCTGCTCTTGCCCAGGTGAGCCCTCTATTGCTCAACATCCTTTCTGTTGTTCTTCTCCATGTCTCTTTTGGTCTACCCTTACTTCTGCTCCCCTGTGGTGTCCATCTTAGTGCTATTTTTGGTAGTGAGTTGTCAGTCATTTGGAGCACATGTCCCAACCATCGCCAGCGTCTTTCCTCAATAATTGTTGTCAGTGGTTTCATCTGCATTTCTGCTAATAAGATGTTATTTCTTATAGTGTTTGGCCAAAATATTTTTCTAATTCTTCGTAAACATTTAGTCTGGAAAGAATTCAACTTGTTTTCTATAGTTTTGGTGATTTTCCAGCATTCGCTTCCATAGAGTAGTACACTTAGAATATTACTCTTAAATATCCTGATTTTCATATTTATGCTTAGTTTTTTGGATTTCCATATGTTCTGCAGCATTGCAAAAGCCTGGTTTGCTCTAGTAAGTCTGCTGTTGATGTCCTCTGTGCTGTCTCCATTTTCTACTACTCTGCTGCCAAGGTATACAAATTCGTTTACCTCCTCCACTAACTTGTTATCTACTCTGAGTACATTTCTGTTGTTCACATTTTGCTTCATTAACTTTGTCTTTCCTACGTTGATCTTTAGTCCTATGTTGTTTGCATTCTGAGTTATCTTGTTTATTTTATCTTGCATATCTTTGTGACTGCTTGATAATAGACAAATATCATCCGCAAAGTCAAGGTCCTCCAGCACTGTGTCAAGGGTCCATTGTAATCCTCTGTGTTTGTCTGATGTTGCCTCCTTCATTAACCAGTCTACTGCCAAGATAAATAATGTTGGTGATAGTACACATCCCTGTTTCACTCCTGTTTGTACCCTAAAGCTGCTGGAGGTATGTTCTCCACAGATAACTTTGCACTGAAAACCCTCGTATAGGGCTTTGATTACATTAACTATTTTATGGGGGGGGGGGGGGCCATGCCATCTTAGGATGTCTAGTTTGTATCTGTGCATTTCCTTGATGGTTTGTGCTAGTTTTCCAGTCTGGTTTAGTGTTCTTACATTCCAGCTGCCTATTTGCATCTTATGTTTAGGTTCCAGGAGGTCTGCAGTTGGGCTGGGGACTTCCAGTGGCTGGTGGCTGGCTTTCATCCACAACCTTCATGGGCTCAGTTTCCTGATTCGCATTTCTCCTTCCACCTGCATTTGCTTTTTCCCTTGCTTCCGTTTCTGTAGCAGTCTGATAGTTTTTTTACCAGATAGGGTTGCTGGCCCTATGCTGAACCCTCCTTAGTCGCCTTTTACGAT
Source organism: Achatina immaculata (assembly GCA_009760885.1). Lineage (NCBI taxonomy): Eukaryota > Metazoa > Mollusca > Gastropoda > Stylommatophora > Achatinidae > Lissachatina > Lissachatina immaculata. The sequence goes on from CM019694.1 coordinate 23,132, forward strand.
CATGCATGGTAGGGTACAGTGGTCCTATTCTTTCCAGATCCCGGGTACCACACGGGGGTCAGTGGCAGATACTTTGACCAAATCAGTGGTGTTGCCATGGGAATGAAAATGGGTCCCAGTTATGCATGCGTATTTATGGGTTTCCTGAAGTAAAATTATGTGAATTCTATAGAAGAGGCATATGTACATTAATATCTTTCCTTCATGTTTAGTGCTGGTATGATGTTTGTTTTACTCAAAGTTTTATGGTATTTTCAATTTTTTTTTTTTTAATGAATGACATTTTGAACTTAAAATCTGTGATTAGATTTGGTGGTGATTAGTTATATTTTTTTCGTTTATAGCGTGGTGCATTTAACAGAAGATTGATGCATGTTGTATGCAGCTTCTGAAGTTTTGTGCTTCATGTACAGTTTGGATTGAAAACAAAACATTCTTTTTACACAACTTGGTTGTCTTTTTTCTAAGTTCAAACGTGGGACACTCAGTTTGAATTGGTTGTCTTTTTCTAAGTTCAAACGTGGGACACTCATTCAAGCAGGGAGAAAGTGGGAAGGAGGAGGTGGAGGTACATGAAAGCAAAGAGTTTACAATGTCTCATTTTGAATTTGAGGCAGTGACGCTCTCTGTCTCATGGCAACACAAAATTTCCTTCTACCTATCCACGCAAACAATGAGTTCCATGTATTTCTAACATGCGGCAGTCAAAGATAAAAGTACAGGACAATATGGGACATGCATTTTAAAATAAAGGTGTTCTGACCAAAGTACTACATTTCCCTTAAAATGCTGTTTTAATATTTATGATGTACAAGACTGTCAGTGATACTTAAAATTTACCCATAAATCATCAAATTTAGTTTTACATTTGATAAACTTGATGATGTGAGCAGTATTGTGGCTTAGTGGCCTGTATTTGTGGCACTTATTTTCTTCTTGTCTTTTTTCTTGTGAAATGCCAGGCACCACAGAGTGAAGCTCAGCCGTCAGGGTTGAAGACATCTGTAAGTTCTTCTAATGTAGGAAATGAAGAAGGAAACTTCTTTTTTAAAACTTCAGTGAAGAGTTGTTTTACAAATTACTGTATTAGTATATATACTGTATTATATATATATATATATATTTTTTTTTTTTTTCTTTAACCTAGTTATTAGCATTTTAAATATTTTTCATGCTTAGATTAAGTGTAAAGAGTGTATGTTTCAGATATTATTTTACTTTGAAATACAGATGTATAGTTAACCAACATCAGATGTTAACTTTATCAGTGAGAAGTTAACAGTTTACATACATTTGTAGAATGAGCACTTTCTGCTGCTGTATCAAATAGTGGGAACATGATGAACTTCTGATAAAGAGGTAGACCAAAACTGAGATGCTTTGAATTGTGTAGGGCAGCCATGAGATATATTTTTCTTCAGCTATGAAGACTAGGAAGAACTGGCAAAAGACCATGCCACATAGTTAGGTTATGGATATAAATATATAAGACTAAACATACACAGAGCCAGTGTAGTAAAGCTGTGATAGCAAGATGTTAAAACTATTTGAAACACAAGGAGGAACGGATTTATTAGTTAACTAGCACACAGTTGTAATATTTCAGTTTATTCCTTAATCAGGCCACATGGAGAGTATATCTTGGACATCAATACTGCATTCTGCCAGGAACATTATTTGTTCTTACTGTGGCTGACATATGCCAGTCAAATACTAATAACATTGGTTGTATAAGAGGTTATGTAGCATGCTTCTTCTGTAGACCACTGGTTCAGACAACCACATGCTTCTTCTGTAGACCACTGGTACAGACAACCACATGCTTCTTCTGTAGACCACTGGTTCAGACAACCACATGCTTCTTCTGTAGACCACTGGTACAGACAACCACATGCTTCTTCTGTAGACCACTGGTACAGACAACCATATGCTTCTTCTGTAGACCACTGGTTCAGACAACCACATGCTTCTTCTGTAGACCACTGGTTCAGACAACCACATGCTTCTTCTGTAGACCACTGGTACAGACAACCACATGCTTCTTCTGTAGACCACTGGTACAGACAACCACATGCTTCTTCTGTAGACCACTGGTACAGACAACCACATGCTTCTTCTATAGACCACTGGTACAGACAACCACATGCTTCTTCTATAGACCACTGCTGCAGACAACCACATGCTTCTTCTATAGACCACTGCTGCAGACAACCACATGCTTCTTCTATAGACCACTGCTGCAGACAACCACATGCTTCTTCTATAGACCACTGGTACAGACAACCACATGCTTCTTCTGTAGACCACTGGTACAGACAACCACATGCTTCTTCTATAGGCCACTGGTACAGACAACCACATGCTTCTTCTATAGACCACTGGTACAGACAACCACATGCTTCTTCTATAGACCACTGGTACAGACAACCACATGCTTCTTCTGTAGACCACTGGTACAGACAACCACATGCTTCTTCTGTAGACCACTGGTACAGACAACCACATGCTTCTTCTATAGACCACTGGTACAGACAACCACATGCTTCTTCTATAGACACTGGTACAGACAACCATGCTTCTTCTATAGACTACTGGTACAGACAACCATGCTTCTTCTATAGACCACTGGTACAGACAACCACATGCTTCTTCTATAGACCACTGGTACAGACAACCACATGCTTCTTCTATAGACCACTGCTGCAGACAACCACATGCTTCTTTTATAGACCACTGGTACAGACAACCAAATGCTTCTTCTATAGGCCACTGGTACAGACAACCACGTGCTTCTTCTATAGACCACTGGTACAGACAACCACATGCTTCTTCTATAGACCACTGGTACAGACAACCACATGCTTCTTCTATAGACTACTGGTACAGACAACCACATGCTTCTTCTATAGACCACTGGTACAGACAACCACATGCTTCTTCTATAGACCACTGGTACAGACAACCACATGCTTCTTCTATAGACCACTGCTGCAGACAACCACATGCTTCTTTTATAGACCACTGGTACAGACAACCAAATGCTTCTTCTATAGGCCACTGGTACAGACAACCAAATGCTTCTTCTATAGGCCACTGGTACAGATAACCACATGCTTCTTCTATAGACCACTGGTACAGACAACCACATGCTTCTTCTATAGACCACTGGTACAGACAACCACATGCTTCTTCTATAGACCACTGGTACAGACAACCACATGCTTCTTCTATAGACCACTGGTACAGACAACCACATGCTTCATGGCTACTTTCAGTGATGCAGTTATTGTTGCAGCTCATCTGACCAAGTCTATTAAAAAATCATAAGAAATGTCTAAGATATAGGTAAATCAGCTGTCAGTGAAGTTTATATCAGATGTCAGTGAAGTTTATATCAGCTGTCAGTGAAGTTTATATCAGCTGTCAATGAAGTTTATATCAGATGTCAGTGAAGTTTTCTTTCATAATGTATGAGATGGTCAGCAAACTGGCAATATTCATGAATCACTGAGTTTATTGAGAACTATCAAGATATTTTCCTATATTTTGTGACTGAAAATTTGTATAATTTCAGTCTGTGACAGGAGATAACAACAAGAAAAATGATGCCTTTGTCAAGTTTGACAAGTTGCCAGTAAGTACATGACTTTCTTAAGCCTCAGATAGGAGAATTCATGTTATAACAAGAAAACCATATTTAAACCAAAGGAAGACAGAAGGAAAGTACTTTCATCCCATGTAAAAGTCGTGCTCTGGTCAGAATGAGCTGATTATGTGGTGAAGGAAATGAGAAGCATTTGATCTGTTTTGTTTATGATGGCTGTGGAGCTTGGGTGTGGAGCCAGCTTCTTAGGTCCAGTCCAGGAAGGAAGCAGAACCTCCCTAGCCTGCCCTGGGGCAGAACTGTTTTCTGTGACACGAGGTCCAAGGGCTTCATGTTCAGATTTACAAGGAGACAAGAACAGTTCTGATGTTGTTCTGTCAAAGATGTTCTCACAAGCTGAGGTTGGGAAGGTGATTACAGGAATAAGGACTTGGTTGTGGTGACTTAACTTTAAGACCAAGGGTGAAGCCTAAAGACAGGTTTATCAGCAGAGTCCATCACAGTGGGGCTGTGTTGAGACATGCAGTGAGATTGAGTAAGGTACATTAATGAAGAGGTGGGACAGGGTCTTGACTGATCTGTTTCATTGGGTCTGATAAATGAGCCATCACAGTAACATTGTCATCTGGCCCCCCCCCCCCCCCCCCCCCCCCCAGTTTCGATGAATGAGAATAGAAATAGTTTTTATTGTTTTCTATTGTATAGTGGAACCATATTTTTTGCATAAGCGATTTCTCTGTTTTATAGGTTAAGGTCCAGCGTGTTGTTGTGGATGGTCTCACTCGGACCAAAGACGACATTGTTATCAAGGAGATTAAGCCATTGCTGGGTGCCAAGACGTTTGATGAAGTAGGTTTCTTATAACACAGAGAGAGAGAGAGAGAGAGAGAGAGAGAAACAGAGCGAGAGGGAGGGAGGGAGAGGAAGAGAGAACTAAGTGCTAGCTTTGTGAGATTCACATAGAGTGAAAGATCTTTTCAGTCATTCTCATACATTGATTTGTATACTTTTGTTTGAAGTAATCAGTAGTTGGCTGGAGTTGATGTACATCCCTGTACAGCTTTTCTTGAGCTTTTATAAGTGTTGGCCACATCTGTTTTGTGAGTGAGAGATTAAATCTGCACATTTTGTGTAGTTTAAGATACAGTCATGCCTGCACTGACCTGTGGCTGTATTTGGGATTGGCCATCTGGCTGCATGTTGGATGTTGTAAGGGGAGTACTGGAGCACTGGTTTGTCTAATAAATCATTGACTCAGTACCAGAGTACTAATTGTCTAAAAATGATTGACACAGAACTAGAAATTTATTTGTCTGATAGATCATTGATGCAACAATAGAGTATCAAAGCTGGTTTGTCTATAAATCTTTAATAAAGTGCAGGAAAGAGTTAAAGTGTTAGCCATGGCTTGGGGGATAGATTTTTCAGCTCAAAATTGTATTCCCTTCCAGTTGGTGCAGCTGAGTTACAATGCCAAAGTCAAGATGCAGAGACTTGGTTTGTTCAAAAATGTGGTCATAGCAATTGATGTTAGTAAAGGTGAGTTATTCTTGTCTGTTATTTTACTTCTTGGTTTTTTAAAGGAAAATGAATGCATTATTGTCATTGTCATAGCTTAGAACAAACTTCATGTTTATATCTCAGCAGGTCTCTCTGATCTTTCAGGTTTTTCCTTTGAGATCTCTGCAGTCTCCTCTTTTTGTGAACTCTGGACAGTATCTCCATCAGCGTACGGTGACTGACAGCACCTGTCCTGTGATGACTGACTGTTCTTCTGGTGCTTTTTTTAGTCATTCATGTTTCACTAAACCAAGTTTCACAACCCCCCCCCTCCCTCCCCCGCCAACTCCTTCCTTCTTGACAGGGACATTGATCTACAGTCATTGGAGTCTTTTGTTTGACCATCTTCTTTTATGCATTGATAATGTTGATTTGAACCTGCCCTTCTTTCACAGTAGCTGAGCCAGCTATCTGATGAATTCTGTCATATATATTTTTGTGAAGCTGAATGGCTTGGTACAAAAATGAGGGTTAATTGATGGATCTGTGACATATTTGGGGATTGCAGGACTGCCTTGTTTTTCTTAATTTCTGCCCTGTATGTAGCCAAGTTTTCTCTACCTCTTCATTTTATCAAAGGAGCTCTTCCTGACATTTCCTTCTGCATCTCTGATACCTCTTCCCACCCCATGATTTGCTGGATACATATTGTCCTGCTTTGTCCATTTTGGGGGTGTGAGTCTCCAGACTTGGTCAGAAGCTTGACCAGTTTCTGATTTTAACCAGTGTTACAGTTACTGTACGCTTGTATGCTGTCTGTTTAGTCAGAAAACATAAGCAAACAGTTGAACATATTTGCTGGAAGTATATTTGTTATAATCGTACTCTGTAGCCGAGCGCTTTTCCTTCATTGTATCAGTGGAGGCTCTTATTCATCAGCTTGACATGTGTCAGTTCTTGCTATCCACCACAGGTAGGAGCATGCTCTTTATCTCTAGAGCGGTGCACCTTAACCTGAGGGGTTTTGAGGGTTCATGGATCACCAGTGGATCATCTCAGTTAAAAAATTCTTGTCATCTTCTGAGTTCTGTTTATTGCTTTATTTTTAATGAGAGGTCCACAGCTGTTATAATGCTGGGAAGAAGGTATTGTGAATGCTGATTCTAGTACTTTCTGTCTGAACTCCTCCATAGTCTGCCTTACCCAGATCATCTTGTTTGGCCATTCATTTATTGCCTGAGCAGTGAGTTTCTGTGTTGTTGTAGTATCCTGTAATCTGTTCAGACTTTCACAGTTTTGTTATCATCTTTGTCCTGTGCCTTGTCTTTCTGTAGATTATTGCTCATCTTGCTAGAGTCCAGGGTTCTGTCCTCAGCCATTCCTTTCTTATTTTTTGTTCTCTTTACGTCTAGAAAGCATTTCAAGGCAAATCCTACCTTTAGTAGACATCTTTTGCCAATAGTCCCTGTGACCAGTGCTTGATTACACTGATGACCAGTGTTTGATTACATTGATGACCAATGTTTGATTACACTGATGACCAGTGTTTGATTACACTGATGACCAGTGTTTGATTACATTGATGACTAATGTTTGACCATCTTCTTTTATGCATTGATAATGTTGATTTGAACCTGCCCTTCTTTCACAGTAGCTGAGCCAGCTATCTGATGAATTCTGTCATATATATTTTTGTGAAGCTGAATGGCTTGGTACAAAAATGAGGGTTAATTGATGGATCTGTGACATATTTGGGGATTGCAGGACTGCCTTGTTTTTCTTAATTTCTGCCCTGTATGTAGCCAAGTTTTCTCTACCTCTTCATTTTATCAAAGGAGCTCTTCCTGACATTTCCTTCTGCATCTCTGATACCTCTTCCCACCCCATGATTTGCTGGATACATATTGTCCTGCTTTGTCCATTTTGGGGGTGTGAGTCTCCAGACTTGGTCAGAAGCTTGACCAGTTTCTGATTTTAACCAGTGTTACAGTTACTGTACGCTTGTATGCTGTCTGTTTAGTCAGAAAACATAAGCAAACAGTTGAACATATTTGCTGGAAGTATATTTGTTATAATCGTACTCTGTAGCCGAGCGCTTTTCCTTCATTGTATCAGTGGAGGCTCTTATTCATCAGCTTGACATGTGTCAGTTCTTGCTATCCACCACAGGTAGGAGCATGCTCTTTATCTCTAGAGCGGTGCACCTTAACCTGAGGGGTTTTGAGGGTTCATGGATCACCAGTGGATCATCTCAGTTAAAAAATTCTTGTCATCTTCTGAGTTCTGTTTATTGCTTTATTTTTAATGAGAGGTCCACAGCTGTTATAATGCTGGGAAGAAGGTATTGTGAATGCTGATTCTAGTACTTTCTGTCTGAACTCCTCCATAGTCTGCCTTACCCAGATCATCTTGTTTGGCCATTCATTTATTGCCTGAGCAGTGAGTTTCTGTGTTGTTGTAGTATCCTGTAATCTGTTCAGACTTTCACAGTTTTGTTATCATCTTTGTCCTGTGCCTTGTCTTTCTGTAGATTATTGCTCATCTTGCTAGAGTCCAGGGTTCTGTCCTCAGCCATTCCTTTCTTATTTTTTGTTCTCTTTACGTCTAGAAAGCATTTCAAGGCAAATCCTACCTTTAGTAGACATCTTTTGCCAATAGTCCCTGTGACCAGTGCTTGATTACACTGATGACCAGTGTTTGATTACATTGATGACCAATGTTTGATTACACTGATGACCAGTGTTTGATTACACTGATGACCAGTGTTTGATTACATTGATGACTAATGTTTGATTACACTGATGACTAATGTTTGATTACACTGATGACCAGTGTTTGATTACATTGATGACTAATGTTTGATTACACTGATGACCAGTGTTTGATTACATTGATGACCAGTGTTTGATTACACTGATGACTAATGTTTGATTACACTGATGACTAGTGTTTGGTTACATTGATGACCAGTGTTTGATTACATTGATGACCAATGTTTGATTACATTGATGACCAATGTTTGATTACACTGATGACCAGTGTTTGATTACACCTGATGGCAAATAGTTAACCCTTTCGCTGTTAAAGATGTGTTTACTTATTTTCTTAAGTTGCTGCTGAGGATGAGTTAACACGCTCCTATTATTTTGTCCATCCAGTGCTAAAGATGTGTAAACTCATTTCAAGTTTCCTTGATCACTTCTGTACTCAGTTATTCCCGTTTAATTTCTGGGAAATCACAGTAGCTATTTTTAGTTCTGTGTGACCTATTTTCACACGCTGAAACTAGCCATATAGGTAGTGGGGTCTGGCCTGTTTCTGCATGCATTGTGTTCCTTGGTAACGTGGTGGGTAAAAAAAATACCCTTTCACTGCTTCTTTTTGCATGTGCATAGCATTTAGTATTCTATACAAATTTCTTATCGAATCCGCGTAGATGAACTACATGTAGCACTTCAGAAATTGTTGAAACAGGCAGAAAAGAATGGAAAAATAGAGAGAACATTCAAAAGCCAGAGGTGTGTTGTTGATTACAAGAATGTACTGCTCAGTAGATAAAACTGACATAATTCTCAATTCTTTTGAGTCTATTAGAAGAAAAGTGTGAAATGGCATAACAAAACCTTTTTTTTCATGCGCTAGATCTTTCTGTGTTAAATGCACATTCATTATACAAACTGATTACGGGTAGTGACATATCTGTTGCTATTTCCACTTGACTCTAATACGGGAAATTCTTGAAAAATATTGCACAGCTAGGATAAAAAGTGGAGGAGGACAGAGGAGGGTATGGTTGGTGCCCATCAACAGTAGAGTACCAAAGATCTAAGAAGAAGAGTCCAATAAGAAAGTGTGTAGTGTGTTCAAGGAGCAACAAAAGACAGGAAACAAGATACATGTGCCAAGACTGCAATGTGTGTCACATGATATTTCAAACAGAAAAACAGTAAAAAAAAAAAAAAGGTAAAGTTAATCCTGTCATGCCTTAGAGGCACATAGTACTTTTAAAAAAAAACTTATTTTGCTGTCGTTTTGTTTGATTCAATGTAACAATGCTTGTGAAGAAATAAATGTGTTATGAGCTGTATCATGTGACTTAAATAAAACAAAAGTGGAAGAATCCAAGAGTTACAACAGATTTATATTTTCTGGTAATAAAAAAATTGTCAGCACCACCGATACATCTTAGATTTTGAGATGTGAAAAAAAATAATTCGGCACTGGGTGAAAGTAGACTGCTAAATTATGCAGCACAGCAGGGCATGGCTCTCAAGAAGTATGTACCAGCAAAAAGATTAATGGTTTCATCTTATTAGTTTCATTACATTCTATGACAAGTATTTTGATGGCATCTAAAGCAATTATTTCATCATTTTCAACCAGACAAGAGAGAAAATGGATATGAGGTGATGTTTGAAGTGCAAGAGTACCGACGAGTTGATGGTGGAATCCACACAACAATCAGCAATAATGATGGAAGTTTGGTAAATATGATACAGCCATCGGCATTTAACTTGCACATGTTACTGTTTGTTAATGGGAAGATTATTTAACTTGTGTATACGTCTAAACAATCATGCAGGCACACCTACATACACACACAGAGTAGAACATAATATCCAGATCAAGGATTGTGGTAAAGAGGAAATGAAAGAATTGTGAAACTTGGGGAAAGATGTGAATAGAGGAAGTTTTCCCATTGTGTTATGGTCTACAAAGTCTTGAGGACAAACAGAATGTAGTGCAGGTTTTTGCAACTTATTATCTTTCCTGACCTGTTACATTTATTCATTTATCAGGTTCTGTGCTAATGGGGATCATACGTCATGATTCTCCTTGCTGTCTGTAGTCACATCTGTTGCATTACATTTTCCAGATCACATTCTCAGTATGTGATCATCTTCCCCTCCTCCATTATGATTGTCATGTTCACCAACTTGTGCCTTGTAAATTACAGATGCAGAGAACTTGGATTATCTGCTCCTGTTGACTTTAATTACTTTTCAGTTTTGTGTTTTCTCTGGATAAAAGATTTTCTTGGATGCATCAGCGGCAGGCCATCTTGCTCACAACCGAGAGGCCTACAGGAGTGCTGTTTGGGAGACAAAGTTCCGCAAGGGACATGCAAATGAGTGAATGATTTTCTCTGGAACGTTTTTCACGTTTTATAACCTGAAGTGCTTATATGCTTTCTATTGCTGGCTACTGTTAATTACACAGATTATAAAATATCAAGCACACGTAGTTTCTTTTGTGATACTGCAGGACTTTCAGGTGAAAGTCCCCAACATGCTGGGACGTGGAGAACGCTTTAGCTTGGACTACACCCTGGGAACAAAGAAAACACATGGCTACAGTGCTTACTTTAGGAAACCCCTCAACAACAATCCTGACATCTTGTAAGTTTATTTCTGTCTCCATATCTTGTAAGTTTATTTCTGTATCCATATCTTGTGAGTTTATTTCTGTCTCTATATCTTGTAAGTTTATTTCAGCCTCTTTATCTCTCTCTCTCTGAACCTTAAGTGCCCAGGGCACATGGGGCTTCCGCAAGGGTTTTCCACAAATGCCTGTCCTTCACCTTTTTTTCTGCTCTTGCCCAGGTGAGCCCTCTATTGCTCAACATCCTTTCTGTTGTTCTTCTCCATGTCTCTTTTGGTCTACCCTTACTTCTGTTCCCCTGTGGTGTCCATCTTAGTGCTATTTTTGGTAGTGAGTTGTCAGTCATTCGGAGCACATGTCCCAACCATCGGCCAGCGTCTTTCCTCAATAATTTTGTAGTGGTTTCATCTGCATTTCTGAATAAGATGTTATTTCTTATGGTGTTTGGCCAAAATATTTTTCTAATTCTTCGTAAACATTTAGTCTGGAAAGAATTCAACTTGTTTTCTATGGTTTTGGTGATTTTCCAGCATTCACTTCCATAGAGTAGTACACTTAGAACATTACTCTTAAATATCCTGATTTTCATATTTATGCTTAGTTTTTTTTATTTCCATATAGTCTGCAGCATTGCAAAAGCCTGGTTTGCTCTAGTAAGTCTGCTGTTGATGTCCTCTGTGCTGTCTCCATTTTCTACTACTCTGCTGCCAAGGTATACAAATTCGTTGACCTCCTCCACTAACTTGTTATCTACTCTGAGTACATTTCTGTTGTTCACATTTTGCTTCATTAACTTTGTCTTTCCTACGTTGATCTTTAGTCCTATGTTGTTTGCATTCTGAGTTAGCTTGTTTATTTTATCTTTGTGACTGCTTGATAATAGACAAATGTCGTCCGCAAAGTCAAGGTCCTCCAGCACTGTGTCAAGGGTCCATTGTAATCCTCTGCGTTTGTCTGATGTTGCCTCCTTCATTAACCAGTCTACTGCCAAGATAAATAATGTTGGTGATAGTACACATCCCTGTTTCACTCCTGTTTGTACCCTAAAGCTGCTGGAGGTATGTTCTCCACAGATAACTTTGCACTGAAAACCCTCGTATAGGGCTTTGATTACATTAACTATTTTATGGGGGAGGCCATGCCATCTTAGGATTTTCCACAGTGCATCTCTGTTGACACTGTCAAAGGCTTTCTCAAAATCTATGAATAATGCATATGTTGTGCTATGCCACTCATTTGCCTGTTCTAATATTTGTCTAAGTACAATATGTGGTCTATGCATGCTCTTCCTTTCCTAAATCCTGCCTGCTCTTTCCGAAGTTTTTCCTCAAGTGTTGGTACAATTCTGTTGATGATTATTCTGCAAAATACTTTACTGGTGAGTGGCAGTAGGGTAATGCCTCTCCAGTTCCCGCAATCTCTGAGGTCACCCTTCTTTGGTAGTTTTACTATAAGAGTTTCCAGTTTCCTCCTCTGGGGCTTTTTCTAAATCCCAAATTTGTTGTAATATCCGGCAAAGTTGTTTTGGTGTTTCTGTTTCTTCTGCTTTCAACATCTCAGCAGTCACTTCATCTTCACCTGGTGCCCTGTCTGATTTTAGCTTCTTTATCGCCTCCTTTACTTCATTTATTGTTATTGGTCCTGTATTGATGTTTAGTTCCGTTTTGCTTCAGGTATGTCTATTATTTGTGCTGCTTGTGTTCTGTTTAGTAGGGTGTTAAAGTGTTCCCTCCATCTTTCAATTTTTTCTCTTTCTCCACTGACCAGTTGTCCATTTTGTGTTCTTACTGCACTTTCACATCTTGTGTTGAAGTTACCTGTCATCTGCTTTGTGATTTTATATATGGTTTTCATGTCATTTGTATATGCTGCTTTCTCTGCTGTTTCTGCTAAGTTGTCATAATATTGACGTTTATCTGACGGCATGATTCCTTCACTTCTTTGTCTTTTTGTGCATAATTACTTAAAACTCGTTCTTTAAGGAGTTGTGATTTGGTGTTCAGTAATTTTTTCTTGATTTCTTTTCTTTGCTCTATCTTTTCCCATGTGGTCTCGCTTATCCATTCCTCTTTTCTCCTTTTCGATATCCCAGCACCTCTTTTGCTGTTTCCTGTAGTGTTTTATTGAACTCTAATATGGACATTTCTGCTTCGTCTTGTAGGACACTGAAGCGGTTCTTAAGTACTATTGAGAATTCATTTCTTTTTCAAGGGTAAAGAATTGGGCACGCAGGCTCGTCTTACATTCTGCCCTTCATCACTCCATCTTTCATTCTTCCCCCACACTTGATTTAGTACAAAAATACAAATTAAATTAGGAAAAGAGAGAGAGAGAGGGAGAGAGAAACAGAGCGAGAGGGAGGGAGGGAGAGGAAGAGAGAACTAAGTGCTAGCTTTGTGAGATTCACATAGAGTGAAAGATCTTTTCAGTCATTCTCATACATTGATTTGTATACTTTTGTTTGAAGTAATCAGTAGTTGGCTGGAGTTGATGTACATCCCTGTACAGCTTTTCTTGAGCTTTTATAAGTGTTGGCCACATCTGTTTTGTGAGTGAGAGATTAAATCTGCACATTTTGTGTAGTTTAAGATACAGTCATGCCTGCACTGACCTGTGGCTGTATTTGGGATTGGCCATCTGGCTGCATGTTGGATGTTGTAAGGGGAGTACTGGAGCACTGGTTTGTCTAATAAATCATTGACTCAGTACCAGAGTACTAATTGTCTAAAAATGATTGACACAGAACTAGAAATTTATTTGTCTGATAGATCATTGATGCAACAATAGAGTATCAAAGCTGGTTTGTCTATAAATCTTTAATAAAGTGCAGGAAAGAGTTAAAGTGTTAGCCATGGCTTGGGGGATAGATTTTTCAGCTCAAAATTGTATTCCCTTCCAGTTGGTGCAGCTGAGTTACAATGCCAAAGTCAAGATGCAGAGACTTGGTTTGTTCAAAAATGTGGTCATAGCAATTGATGTTAGTAAAGGTGAGTTATTCTTGTCTGTTATTTTACTTCTTGGTTTTTTAAAGGAAAATGAATGCATTATTGTCATTGTCATAGCTTAGAACAAACTTCATGTTTATATCTCAGCAGGTCTCTCTGATCTTTCAGGTTTTTCCTTTGAGATCTCTGCAGTCTCCTCTTTTTGTGAACTCTGGACAGTATCTCCATCAGCATACGGTGACTGACAGCACCTGTCCTGTGATGACTGACTGTTCTTCTGGTGCTTTTATTTAGTCATTCATGTTTCACTAAACCAAGTTTCACAACCCCCCCCCTCCCTCCCCCGCCAACTCCTTCCTTCTTGACAGGGACATTGATCTACAGTCATTGGAGTCTTTTGTTTGACCATCTTCTTTTATGCATTGATAATGTTGATTTGAACCTGCCCTTCTTTCACAGTAGCTGAGCCAGCTATCTGATGAATTCTGTCATATATATTTTGTGAAGCTGAATGGCTTGGTACAAAAATGAGGGTTAATTGATGGATCTGTGACATATTTGGGGATTGCAGGACTGCCTTGTTTTTCTTAATTTCTGCCCTGTATGTAGCCAAGTTTTCTCTACCTCTTCATTTTATCAAAGGAGCTCTTCCTGACATTTCCTTCTGCATCTCTGATACCTCTTCCCACCCCATGATTTGCTGGATACATATTGTCCTGCTTTGTCCATTTTGGGGGTGTGAGTCTCCAGACTTGGTCAGAAGCTTGACCAGTTTCTGATTTTAACCAGTGTTACAGTTACTGTACGCTTGTATGCTGTCTGTTTAGTCAGAAAACATAAGCAAACAGTTGAACATATTTGCTGGAAGTATATTTGTTATAATCGTACTCTGTAGCCGAGCGCTTTTCCTTCATTGTATCAGTGGAGGCTCTTATTCATCAGCTTGACATGTGTCAGTTCTTGCTATCCACCACAGGTAGGAGCATGCTCTTTATCTCTAGAGCGGTGCACCTTAACCTGAGGGGTTTTGAGGGTTCATGGATCACCAGTGGATCATCTCAGTTAAAAAATTCTTGTCATCTTCTGAGTTCTGTTTATTGCTTTATTTTTAATGAGAGGTCCACAGCTGTTATAATGCTGGGAAGAAGGTACATCTTAGATTTTGAGATGTGAAAAAAAATAATTCGGCACTGGGTGAAAGTAGACTGCTAAATTATGCAGCACAGCAGGGCATGGCTCTCAAGAAGTATGTACCAGCAAAAAGATTAATGGTTTCATCTTATTAGTTTCATTACATTCTATGACAAGTATTTTGATGGCATCTAAAGCAATTATTTCATCATTTTCAACCAGACAAGAGAGAAAATGGATATGAGGTGATGTTTGAAGTGCAAGAGTACCGACGAGTTGATGGTGGAATCCACACAACAATCAGCAATAATGATGGAAGTTTGGTAAATATGATACAGCCATCGGCATTTAACTTGCACATGTTACTGTTTGTTAATGGGAAGATTATTTAACTTGTGTATACGTCTAAACAATCATGCAGGCACACCTACATACACACACAGAGTAGAACATAATATCCAGATCAAGGATTGTGGTAAAGAGGAAATGAAAGAATTGTGAAACTTGGGGAAAGATGTGAATAGAGGAAGTTTTCCCATTGTGTTATGGTCTACAAAGTCTTGAGGACAAACAGAATGTAGTGCAGGTTTTTGCAACTTATTATCTTTCCTGACCTGTTACATTTATTCATTTATCAGGTTCTGTGCTAATGGGGATCATACGTCATGATTCTCCTTGCTGTCTGTAGTCACATCTGTTGCATTACATTTTCCAGATCACATTCTCAGTATGTGATCATCTTCCCCTCCTCCATTATGATTGTCATGTTCACCAACTTGTGCCTTGTAAATTACAGATGCAGAGAACTTGGATTATCTGCTCCTGTTGACTTTAATTACTTTTCAGTTTTGTGTTTTCTCTGGATAAAAGATTTTCTTGGATGCATCAGCGGCAGGCCATCTTGCTCACAACCGAGAGGCCTACAGGAGTGCTGTTTGGGAGACAAAGTTCCGCAAGGGACATGCAAATGAGTGAATGATTTTCTCTGGAACGTTTTTCACGTTTTATAACCTGAAGTGCTTATATGCTTTCTATTGCTGGCTACTGTTAATTACACAGATTATAAAATATCAAGCACACGTAGTTTCTTTTGTGATACTGCAGGACTTTCAGGTGAAAGTCCCCAACATGCTGGGACGTGGAGAACGCTTTAGCTTGGACTACACCCTGGGAACAAAGAAAACACATGGCTACAGTGCTTACTTTAGGAAACCCCTCAACAACAATCCTGACATCTTGTAAGTTTATTTCTGTCTCCATATCTTGTAAGTTTATTTCTGTATCCATATCTTGTGAGTTTATTTCTGTCTCTATATCTTGTAAGTTTATTTCAGCCTCTTTATCTCTCTCTCTCTGAACCTTAAGTGCCCAGGGCACATGGGGCTTCCGCAAGGGTTTTCCACAAATGCCTGTCCTTCACCTTTTTTTCTGCTCTTGCCCAGGTGAGCCCTCTATTGCTCAACATCCTTTCTGTTGTTCTTCTCCATGTCTCTTTTGGTCTACCCTTACTTCTGTTCCCCTGTGGTGTCCATCTTAGTGCTATTTTTGGTAGTGAGTTGTCAGTCATTCGGAGCACATGTCCCAACCATCGCCAGCGTCTTTCCTCAATAATTTTTGTAAGTGGTTTCATCTGCATTTCTGCTAATAAGATGTTATTTCTTATGGTATTTGGCCAAAATATTTTTCTAATTCTTCGTAAACATTTAGTCTGGAAAGAATTTAACTTGTTTTCTATGGTTTTGGTGATTTTCCAGCATTCACTTCCATAGAGTAGTACACTTAGAACATTACACTTAAATATCCTGATTTTCATATTTATGCTTAGTTTTTTTATTTCAATATAGTCTGCAGCATTGCAAAAGCCTGGTTTGCTCTAGTAAGTCTGCTGTTGATGTCCTCTGTGCTGTCTCCATTTTCTACTACTCTGCTGCCAAGGTATACAAATTCGTTGACCTCCTCCACTAACTTGTTATCTACTCTGAGTACATTTCTGTTGTTCACATTTTGTTTCATTAACTTTGTCTTTCCTACGTTGATCTTTAGTCCTATGTTGTTTGCATTCTGAGTTAGCTTGTTTATTTTCTCTTGCATATCTTTGTGACTGCTTGATAATAGACAAATGTCATCCGCAAAGTCAAGGTCCTCCAGCACTGTGTCAAGGGTCCATTGTAATCCTCTGCGTTTGTCTGATGTTGTCTCCTTCATTAACCAGTCTACTGCCAAGATAAATAATGTTGGTGATAGTACACATCCCTGTTTCACTCCTGTTTGTACCCTAAAGCTGCTGGAGGTATGTTCTCCACAGATAACTTTGCACTGAAAACCCTCGTATAGGGCTTTGATTACATTAACTATTTTATGGGGGAGGCCATGCCATCTTACGATTTTCCACAGTGCATCTCTGTTGACACTGTCAAAGGCTTTCTCAAAATCTATGAATAATGCATATGTTGTGCTATGCCACTCATTTGCCTGTTCTAATATTTGTCTAAGTACAGATATGTGGTCTGTGCATGCTCTTCCTTTCCTATATCCTGCCTGCTCTTTCCGAAGTTTTTCCTCAAGTGTTGGTACAATTCTGTTGATGATCATTCTGCAAAATACTTTACTGGTGAGTGGCAGTAGGGTAATGCCTCTCCAGTTCCCGCAATCTCTGAGGTCGCCTTTCTTTGGTAGTTTTACTATAAGCCCAGTTTTCCACTCCTCTGGGGCTTTTTCTAAATCCCAAATTTGTTGTAATATCCGGCAAAGTTGTTTTGGTGTTTCTGTTTCTTCTGCTTTCAACATCTCAGCAGTCACTTCATCTTCACCTGGTGCCCTGTCTGATTTTAGCTTCTTTATCGCCTCCTTTACTTCATTTATTGTTATTGGTCCTGTATTGATGTTTAGCTCTGATTTTGCTTCAGGTATGTCTATTGTTTGTGCTGCTTGTGTTCTGTTTAGTAGGGTGTTAAAGTGTTCCCTCCATCTTTCAATTTTTTCTCTTTCTCCACTGACCAGTTGTCCATTTTGTGTTCTTACTGCACTTTCACATCTTGTGTTGAAGTTACCTGTCATCTGCTTTGTGATTTTATATATGGTTTTCATGTCATTTGTATATGCTGCTTTCTCTGCTGTTTCTGCTAAGTTGTCATAATATTGACGTTTATCCTGACGGCATGATTCCTTCACTTCTTTGTCTTTTTGTGCATAATTACTTAAAACTCGTTCTTTAAGGAGTTGTGATTTGGTGTTCAGTAATTTTTTCTTGATTTCTTTTCTTTGTTCTATCTTTTCCCATGTGGTCTCGCTTATCCATTCCTCTTTTCTCCTTTTTCGATATCCCAGCACCTCTTTTGCTGTTTCCTGTAGTGTTTTATTGAACTCTAATATGGACATTTCTGCTTCGTCTTGTAGGACACTGAAGCGGTTCTTAAGTACTATTGAGAATTCATTTCTTGTTTGCTGGTCTATCAGTTTTCTTGTATCAAAATGTATCTTTCTGTGTTCTCCGATTTTGGCTTTCCTTAATTTTAGTTTTATTTTTGCTACCAGAAGGTTGTGATCACTTCCTACATCTGCTCCTTTCCTTGCTCACACATCTTGTAGTGACCGTTTCCACTTGTTATTTATTAGTATGTGATCGATTTGGTTTTCTGTGGTTTTATCTGGTGACCTCCAAGTCACCTTATGGATGTTTTTGTGTTGGAAAATTGTCCCTCCAATGGTCATCATGTTTTCTTCACAGAAACTGCACAGTCTTTCTCCATTTTCATTTATTTCTCCGATTCCTTCTCTTCCCATGATTCTTCTTCTATCTTCATTTCCTTCACCTACTTTTGCATTGAAGTCGCCCAAGATGAGTAGCATATCATGCTTGGGTATTGTTTCTACTGTTGCTTGGAGGCTGTTGTAAAAATCTTCTTTTAATTCCTCTTCAGCTGCTTCTGTTGGTGCATAACAAACTATAATAGACAGCTTCGTGAATCTTGAGTTGAAGTGTGCATATAATAATCTCTCATTTATAGGGGTCCATTTCAGCAATGCTCTTGATGCTTCTTTTGTTATAATCAATGCTACTCCTCCTTCATGAAGATCTTCTTTACCTGACCATATTATTGTATCTTCTGTGTGCTGTGTTGTTAATTTCCTTCTGCCTTGTCCTGTCCATCTTGCTTCTTGTATTCCTAGTATGTCTAGTTTGTATCTGTGCATTTCCTTGATGGTTTGTGCTAGTTTTCCAGTCTGGTTTAGTGTTCTTACATTCCAGCTGCCTATTTGCATCTTGTGTTTAGGTTCCAGGAGGTCTGCAGTCGGGCTGGGGACTTCCAGTGGCTGGCTTTCATCCACAACCTTCATGGGCTCAGTTTCCTGATACGCATTTCTCCTTCCACCTGCATTTGTTTTTTTCCTTTGCTTCCGTTTCTGTAGCAGTCTGATAGTTCTTTTACCAGATAGAGTTGCAGGCCCTATGCTGAACCCTCCTTAGTTGCCTTTTACGATCATGCATGGTAGGGTACAGTGGTCCTATTCTTTGCAGATCCCGGGTACCACACGGGGGAGCCTCTGTATCTTGTAAGTTTATTTCTGTCTTCATATCTTGTAAGTTTATTTCTGTCTCCATATCTTGTAAGTTTATTTCTGTCTCTATATCTTGTAAGTTTATTTCTGTCTCCATATCTTGTAAGTTTATTTCTGTCTCCATATCTTGTAAGTTTATTTCTGTCTCCATATCTTGTAAGTTTATTTCTATCTCCATATCTTGTAAGTTTATTTCTGTCTCCGTATCTTGTAAGTTTATTTCTGTCTCCATATCTTGTAAGTTTATTTCTGTCTCCATATCTTGTGAGTTTATTTCTGTCTCCATATCTTGTGAGTTTATTTCTGTCTCCATATCTTGTAAGTTTATTTCTGTCTCCATATCTTGTAAGTTTATTTCTGTCCCTATATCTTGTGAGTTTATTTCTGTCTCCATATCTTGTAAGTTTATTTCTGTCTCCATATCTTGTAAGTTTATTTCTGTCCCTATATCTTGTAAGTTTATTTCTGTCCCTATATCTTGTAAGTTTATTTCTGTCTCCATATCTTGTGAGTTTATTTCTGTCTCCATATCTTGTGAGTTTATTTCTGTCTCCATATCTTATAAGTTTATTTCAGTCTCTGTATCTTGTGAGTTTATTTCTGTCTCCATGTCTTGTGAATTTATTTCAGTCTCCATATCTTGTAATTTTATTTCTGAATCCATATCTTGTAAGTTTATTTCAGTCTCTGTATCTTGTGAATTTATTTCTGTCCCTATATCTTGTAAGCTGATTTCTGTCCCCACATCTTGTAAGCTGATTTCTGTCCCCTTATCTTGTAAGTTGATTTTTGTCCCCACATTTTGTAAGTTAATTTCTATCCTTCATCTTGTAACTTTATTTCTGCCTCCCTTTTTTGTAATTTATTTCTGTCCCTTCCAAAGCTTTTATTTTTAGTTTCGTGCTGTTTTTTTTTTTTTTTTACATTGGGCTACTTTACAGTTAACATAGATCTGAAGTTTAACAGAGTTCTTTGAATATGGCTAAAGTGGACACAGGTGTAACACAGCTGAAAGTAACCTAGCTTTTCATGATGAAAGAAGGTTTAAGACAGGCTGTATAATGCTTCAGTGAACCATGCTGTTAGAATAGGTTGCTAGGGGAAACTGCCTGAGAAAGTCTGTCTATGTGGTGAAGGATCCCAGTATATCACATATGTAAAAGTTGTCAGTGCGTTTAGGATAAAAGTAGAATATTCTTGGAAAAAAAATCTTCCTTATATTTATGGGGCTACACCAGATTGTAGCGAATGGGTAGGAAAATCTACCACATGACATCTTTTAAATACTGACATTCGTTAGTTCTTACAAATACTGACATGTTAATTTTTAAAATAATGACATGAGTTCTTTTAAATGCTGACATATATTAGTTCTTACAAATACTGACATGTGATGTTAATTCTTTTGAATACTAACATATGATATTAAGGTTTTTTTTTTTAAATACTGAAATATGATGTAAATTCTGTTAAATATCGATTTAATGGCGTGAATTTTGTAAATACTGGGATATGGCTTATGTTCTTTACTGATATATGATGTGAGTTCTTTCATTACTGACCTGTAACTGAGTTCTTTGAATATTGACATATGATGTGATCATTTTTTTGTTGTTGCACACTTACATATTGTATGAGCTTTTTTTTTTTTTTAATAAGATCTTGGTTTATGAAATCTTTTATCTGTGTCATCTCCACAGTATGGGTTGTACTGCATACCAGTTTCATGGGGAATATCCATGGAGTGGATACAAACAGACAGACAGAGGTGTTGCCTTTGACCTGACTGTGAGTGTAGACTTGATGGTGCTTGGATTAATATTTAGCAATATTAGTAGGCATGGTTTATTCATAGTTTGAGAAGATGGATTATATGCCCATAATTTTTTTCATTAATGTCTATAATAAATTTCATTATTGTTCAGGATATATTTGTATGTCCAGAGTGTATTTGTAGAGTGTCTGAAATGTGCTTCATAACATGTTCTGGATATATTTAATTGCCCTCAGAATATGTTATTATTTGTCCAGATTATCTTCATTTGTCCAGGAATATCTTTCAGTATATGTCAAGAATATGTCTTATTACATGTCCAGGATATGTTTCATTTTATGAGGGTGAGTCAAATGAAAGTTATAAAATGCAAATAAAATTTTTGAAAGAACAGATGGAAATCCCTTAGTAGCACCAACTGTTAACATCAAAGTTAGTGATGTCAGTGAGCAGAAAGCTGAGAATAGTGCATGTCAAGATGGCAACTACGTTGTAGACATACTTAAAGGGAAAAAAATGCATTCTGTCATCCGATTCTTGCCTGCCAAAGACCTGAACCCCTCAGACATACACCATGAAATATTTGATACCCTTAGTCCCAGGATTTGGTCCCGAGTGACTTTCATCTGTCCGGTCCTCTGAAACAGTGGTTTGGTGCTTGAATGTTTTCCACTTTCAGAGAGGTGGCGGTTTTCTGTTTAGTTTACAACAGGATTAACTGGTGTGTGTGTGTGAGAGGATTAACTGGAGGGTATGTGTGGGTGAAAGGATTAACTGGAAGGTGTGTATGGGTGAGAGAATTAACTAGAGGGTGTGTGTGGGTGAGAGGATTAACTGGAGGGTGTGTGTGGGTGAGAAACTGGAGAGTGTGTATAGGTGAGAGGATTAACTGGAGGGTGTGTGTGGGTGAGAGGATAACTGGAGGGTGTGTGTGGGTGAGAGGATTAACTGGAAGGTGTGTGTGGGTGAGAAACTGGAAGGTGTGTGTGGGTGAGAGGATTAACTGGAGTTTGTGTGTGGGTGAAAGGATTAACTGGAGGGTGTGTGTGGGTGAGAAAACACTCCAGTATTACAGAGGTACAGGACATGACGAACTGGCAGTTAGGAGTCCAGGACAAAAGGTTTATTTGAATGCTTGTGTTCAGGTGCTGACTCACAGTGTACAAGGTCCAACAATTAAGTAATGAGACTAATTCCATAAAAAAATGAAATAAACAACAATTGAAGATATAACCTTTATTTTACTCAAAGTAAGCCCCTTGTGCATTGATACAGCGAGTGGCACGATCTAACAAACAGTGGAATGACCTCTGCAGTTCTTCTGTTGGTATGGCCCTTAAACTCGATGTTACGGCGCTTTGGATGTCATCAGTATTGTCAAAGAAGCGTCCTTTCAGTGGTAACTTTAATTTTGGGAATAGAAAATAATCGCAGGGAAACAAATCTGGGGAATAAGGTGGATGGTTGAGAACACACACTTGTTTTGGGGCCAAAAATTTCTGTACAACTACCGCCCAGTGAGCTGGTGCATTATCATGAAGAAGGAAAAAAACTGCCAGGTGTTGAATACTTGGGTCGGACTCTGAGAATCTTTTATCAAAAGGCATTTCAAAATACTTAAATAAACTTTGGCAGTGACAGTCTGTCCCTCTGGAATAAATTCTTTGTGAATAAGCACACCAACATTGTCTTCACTTTTGACTTTTGAAGACGAATTTTTTTGCCTTTTGGTGATGATGATGACTTCCACTGAGCACTTTGGTGTTTATCTGTGGGATCATAGCGAAAAATCTATGTACTCAACACGCTGATATTTTTGGTCATTGGACAACAAATGTAGTAGAAACCAGCAAGCAACTTTTTTCTTGCCCAAATCTCCCATTAAAATTTTATGAATGGTTAACACCAAATTCATCTGCCATCATCCTCACAGTCAAACAATGATCTTCTTGTATTCGTTGTCTGACTTTTGCAATGAGTTCCTAATTACAAACAGAAATTGGGCGTCCATGTCTAGTTGCATTTGTAATTGTTTCTGCACCACTTTTGAATCATGAATACCACCTGAGTATCCGTGCACGAGATAAACAGTTATCCCCATAAAATTGTCGCATCAGTTCAACTGTCTCAATGGCACTTTTTCCGTGTTTTAAACAGAATTTAATGATAGCATTTTACTCCATGCTGATTATGTAGCAATGCACCTCTAACTAGGTCAACAAAATGGCAAATTGTTTGTCGTCTGCTTATTGGGCGGTGATGAAAAGTTGCCAGATCATAGATGCCATTTTTGTCTTGGCTATAATAAAATCAGTCTCATTACTTAATTGTTGGACCTTGTATTAAAGAAAAGTTTTGTTAAGTCATATTTTGTAACTTTCATTTGATTCACCCACATATATTCTGAACATGGGTGTCCGAGTGGCAGACTGGTTAGTGCACTGGTCTCTCATGGCAAAGGTTGGGGGTTCGAATCCGGCCGGAGGCACCCCAGTCACCCAGCTGTAGAAATGGGTTCCCAACTTCTTCTTGAGTTGGGGAAAGAAAGGCGGCCAGGCGTGATACTGACCATATCACCCGCTAGTGTGCTGACAGGTCAAGGAAAATATGGGCACTAACACCATATCCCTATGTGCCTCTAAGGCATGACAGGATTACCTTTACCTTTTTTTTTTTATATTCTGAACATGTCATCCTTTCAAGCATAGTTCATGTTGCCAAGTTTGTGCTGATATGACTGACAGATTGTTGATCCATTTCTCTTGGGTTCTCACAGTTTCCAACACCTCTGGGTTCTCACAACCTGCAGTGGGAAGGGGTGTGGCGGGACCTACGAGCACTGTCCAGGGACACGACATTTTCAGTCAGAGAACAGTCCGGACATTCCTTAAAGTCTAGTTTGAAGGTTTGAACATATGTGTTTGTTACAGACATATGGGTCCTAAGACATATATGGTTATAAAACATATATAGTCATAGACATATGTGGTCATAAACAAATGATCATAAGACATATGTGGTTATAAAACATATATAGTCATAGACATATGTGGTCATAAACAAATGATCATAAGACATATGTGGTTATAAAACATATATAGGCATAGACATATGTGGTCATAAACATATGATCATAGGCATACATATTTAGTGCTTGTATGTGGTTATAAACATATAGTGACATAAAAGTCAAATGTTAGGAAAGTAAACTTTTGCTTTTTAAATACTAAAATGTTAACAAACAAACAAAAATCAGAACCTGGAGAAATAAAAAAAAAATTGAAAATGACAAGCCCTTTTTTTAATAATCTACAAAGAAAAAAAAAATTGAAGAAATATTTATGCCACAGATCCTAGTCTTTGGATTGGGCTGTTTAATTCTGTTCAGTGCTCATAAATATAATTCTGTTCAGTGCTCATAAATATAATTCTGGATGATGCTCATAAATAAAATTCTGTTCAGTGCTCATAAATATAATTCTGGATGATGCTCATAAATATAATTCTGTTCAGTGCTCATAAATATAATTCCGTTCTGTGCTCATAAATATAATTCCGCTCTGTGCTCATAAATATAATTCCGTTCAGTGCTCATAAATATAATTCCGTTCAGTGCTCATAAATATAATTCCCTTCAGTGCTCGTAAATATAATTCTGGATGATGCTCGTAAATATAATTCTGGATGATGCTCGTAAATATAATTCGGGATGATGCTTGTAAATATAATTCTGGATGATGCTCGTAAATATAATTCGGGATGATGCTTGTAAATATAATTCTGGATGATGCTCGTAAATATAATTCGGGATGATGCTTGTAAATATAATTCGGGATGATGCTTGTAAATATAATTCTGGATGATGCTCGTAAATATAATTCTGGATGATGCTCGTAAATATAATTCTGGATGATGCTCGTAAATATAATTCTGGATGATGCTCGTAAATATAATTCTGGATGATGCTTGTAAATATAATTCTGGATGATGCTCATTTATGCTTTACTTCATAACCTGTGAGCACTGAAAGAAGCAGTTCAGATTCTTACAGCTTCTTGCTTGTGTCTACCACTGCCATGACAGTCACTACTTCCCAGGCAAACTTTACACTTCTCTGACAATATCGCTCTGTATAGGTAAACAAAAATTTAATTTCCTTTATGACAATTTTTTGACTGACACCATGTTGTCTCTTTTTTGTTTTTTTTTAAAATAAAAGGTAACCAAAAATGTTTGGACACAGCTTGTATTAAAAAGAATCTGCTTGTATTGTTTTCAGCATACCTTCTCCCTGGACTCCAGGGATGATCCCGTTCTACCAACTGTTGGGACTTTGTGGCAGACTAGTCAGGTAGGCTTAGCAACAAAATGCTGAATTTGATTTTTTTTCTTTTTTTTTTTAACCAAAAGTTATGATTGTGGGCATAAGATTTTGAGTAATGATCTTATTTGAGCTAAAGCAAATATTATTATTTATACAATATAAGTTTAATCATTTTTTTTTATTTATACAAGTTGAATCATTATTTATACAATATAAGTTGAATCATTTTCACTTAGACTTGGCCTTCCATGTTTTAGATATTGTGCTGTTAGTTTCTCTTAGATGTAATGCTTCTGACTTTATTCCATATGAGTTTGTTTTTGGAGGGGGGGGCATTGTATGCAGTATTATTAAAAGCACAAGAACAGTGCAGCTGGCCATTGCCACATATTATTCAGTGCAAAAATAAGATTCAGAATGAGAGGAATACCAAATAGAAACTGTCTGAGAGAGAAAAGAAACCAGTTGCTCGAAGTTTTTTCTGTGTAAGAAAATGTTGACTGATGAAACACGCACATAATATGAGAACTGATCGTCTCATGCAGTGGCACAGTGATATTTGGCAGCTTGGAGGGAAGGTAAGGACAAGATGGGGCCTGCCGTAGGGGGACATGATGTTGGCGTTTTCTTTCGCCTGTTGGCAGACTACAGAGTGATGTAGTCAGCATCATCATGCCTGTCACATATTACTTCCCCCCATGTCCTGGATGAGCTGGGTGTCCAGTTTTGTGTTCAGGTGATTTTCTTGCTTGATTCGAACCACCAGCCTTCATCATGAGAGTCAAGTGCCCTAACCACTTTGCTACCCATCAAAAGGTTTTTTTTTTTTTTTTGCTCGTTTTTAAAGGCTCATTCATCCATACAGAGGTGGATCACCTCCATGTCTTGTTTTCTTTTCATTAATTTCCATGTGTACTATAGTCTCTTTGTTTTTTTTTTTTTGGGAGGAAGTGACTTTCTGTCTAGTTTGTCAGGTACTCATTTTTATGGTAGGATTGACTGAAAGATCTGCTTGGGTTAGAGGACAGTCCACTATTTACTGTGCAACTTATGACCTCTTTTTTTGTGGTGAAATTTTATATGTAAAAATGTAAAACTCACGTATGAGGCCATGTGTTTACTTTCAGGAATACGCAGGTTTGGGAGGTAATGTTGAGTATGCTAAACAAGATGGAACATTTCAGTGGAACACGTCTCTGCCTTGGGATACGGTCTGCTTTACTTTCGTCAAACATGATTCAGAAACTATATTTTAGTGTCATCTTTTTTTTTTTTGTTTGTGTTAAAATCTTTATTTCCAACAAATTTTTAACATGTCGCTTAAGTGACTTTAAATGGAATACATAAATATACATGCATGGTAGCAGGATTTTGAGTATTTGAACTAAACATATAAAATTGTAATGAGAATGAGCTGTATGCTGATGAGGTACAATTTTTGATGGGAGTGTATGTGAGATACACACGCACACACTGCATCATTGTTTCAAACATTTAGTCAAATTTAGGTAAAATTGTGAAAGTCGGTATGTCTGATGATTATCGCAGCTTCTTTTGGGAAGGGGGGGTGTTGCCCTGTCGGAAGTCAGGATGAAAGAGGTATGAAAGGATACGACGGAGATAATGTTCTTTTATCTTGTACAGACAAGTAAAGAAAAACATAGCAGGAGTCAGGGAAAAGAATTTGAAAGGGTTTGCCGGAGAATAGCTCAAAGGATCTTTATCTGAAACAGACATATGGCGTGATAAAGATACATGTCTTGTCATAGTTTTGTTGTAGTTGTGTGGTGATATTATGATGAATCATTTATCTAGGGAGGGGTGCTGAGGTACAATGTCTTCATCTTCTGTTTGAAAATGTACAGAAAAATGTCACAATTAGATATTCTTCTGTCATATTTTGCTCTGTTTCTACACACCCATATGAGACATCTAAATTCAAATGGCAAAATGATCAACTCCTCGTGTGTGTGTTTTGTTGTGTTGGGGATTGTGTTTAGCATGATTGCTCTGTATGTGTCTGTTTTCTGGTGTGTTTCTGTGTCTATTCTACTTGTGAGAAGTTTTAGTGCTTGTGATACTGTTCTGCATCTAAAATAAATGTGGCCCTCAGTTTCTTGTTTGTTTTCTCTACGTAACTTACATCTGTTTGGTTTATTTGTAATGTGTGTTGTTGCTAGAGGTGTCATGTTAAACAGTAGTCATCTCTTTAGCTTTGGGTGTAATCCCCATGATATGTAGGTTTTTGGAATGTTTGGGTGTGGTTTGTGATGAGGTAGTTGTATCCTCTTTTGATTCTAAATATAATCATCATCCCAATCAACAGATTATTGTTTTAGTGGGATAATTTTTTTTATGTAATCATCATCCACAGATTGTTGTTTTAGTTGGATAATTTTTTATATAATCATTATCATCATCATTTTAATCCATAGACTTGGCAGAAACTATCCATATGGTTTACTCTTGTGCATCTTGGTTTCCCATTGTCTTTCCAGCGTTCTGTCTGGATGGTTCGTCTCCATGTGTCCTCTTTTCTTTAAGCATGTAGGGCATTGTCTGTTGTCTGCCTTGATAGTCTGTCCTTTGTCAAGTTTTTAAGATTTGAATCATTTATTCCAGTTAAACATTTTTAGTTTCATCATTTTTGTTCTTAGGGGTGCTCATACTCGAGGTTTTCTTCCTTCTTACTAGTTTTCTGCAGGTCTGCTTCGTAGGAGAGAACAGGCCTGACTTTTCTTTTATGAAGTGCAAGTTTTCAGAATTTCTGTAAAGCCAAAACTGTCTGTGTTTTGTCCATGTAAGCTTTTTTTTATCTTTGGTAGATATTTCAAGTATCTCTTGCTGGGGGTATCATGCGGACCTTAGATCCCAGGGCCAGCATTTGTATCAGTGATAGATTCTTCCTAGGAGGGCCCCTAACTCTCAGGGGCTTCAGCATGAAGGGTTGTGGGCCCCACAGTCATGGTAAGAAAAGTGAAGAGATGTTGATGACATTATGTATATGTGTTAATACTTGGAAAGTGTGCTGATAACATGAACAGCAGAGATAGGATATAAGATTAACGTTGGGGACATGTGATTATGATATTGACACTGAAGACATCATCAGATGGGACTACAACCAAGATGCGAAAACTGTAATCCATAACCAGTGCAGATCTAAATGGAAAAAGAAACTGAAATGCAACAGTGAACCAGATCCAGTACACCAACTACAAAGACATCAGTAAACCATCCTCTTCTGCCTAAGGACAGGCCACTGCAGACTACTGAGCCACCTACATCGACTCAAAACGTCACACAGATGAGTGCCCATGTGGCAGTGGAGTCCAGACTCCAGAACATATCCTACAAGAGTGCCCAAACCATGCAGACCTGAGGCGTGAGACATGGCCAGAGGACACAAGCTTGGGGCAAAAGCTTTGGGGCACCTATCAGGATCTGGAGAGGACTGCGGGCTTTGCCGTGTCAACAGGAATTAGGATCTGAAGTGACCAACAACCTTGAATACAGAAGAAGAAGAATCAGATGGGACTTGTGCTATGAACATCAGATAATGGCATAATCCTGGGAATGTGTGATGCTGGTGCTAAAAAAAAATATTGTATATGTCAGGAACAAAGATAAACAACACTAAAATGCTTATCAAGATCTTATCCCAAATCTTCATGCTTTCTGATAAAAGGCTGATTTATTCCTTCAGTGTGGTTAATGGGACAGTGCTTGATATATTTCTCATGGTGGTGGAGTCTATTGAGAAGCTTAGTTCATGGGTTCACTACGGATCTTCAAACAACCCCCCATAATCCACACCCCACCTGACATGATGCCCAGATCATGGCATTGATGGCAAATAACAAGAGTTCACAGAGACAAGAAAAGTAGATCATCTTCCAGTAAAGTAAAAACAGTGACACTGTGGCTTGATGCCATTAATTTCGTATAAATAATGTATGAGAATCAGAACTTATTTTAGTGTCAGTTTTTTCTAGTATAGTTTTCTTATTGAAAGAAGATGTATAAAGTTTTTAGTAACAGAGGTAGGCAGAGGTATATGGCTAAGTTTTACGAAAGAGTGAGAAAAGTGGGCAGGAATGAGAGCATCAGAAAGTAAGATGAACACATATAAATGAAGAGCATACAACAATCCAGTATTTTGTCAAAGACCTTTTTTAAAGGATTGCATACAAAAAACACCGCAGGTAAACACAAGAAAAACAGACAAACATTTAGTTCGGGCACAAAATGTGACGCTTGGAAAAAACTATTTCGCTGAATTATTGTAAGTTCTTCATTAAGGCGTGCTCATCTTACTTCCTTTCTTTCTGTAAAACTGAACCATACACCTCTGTCTAACTTTATTACTAGAGCCAGTTTTACCACAGTCATCATTTCTCTTATCTCTCACTATACATTTTTTTCATTTATCTTGGAGTTAATAATTCATTTTGTGAAGTTGTCATTGTTTAATTAGTTGATGTTGTTTTAACTTTAGATGATCACACTAACCTCAGTGTTTGACCACAGATGATTGTATGAACTATATTATTTAACACCTTATGATTATACATTATGTATAATTATATTATTTTTCTTTGGTTTAGCACAAATCCCAGTGAATGATTATCAGTTGCAAATGATTACAGACACCATGTTTGACTTGTTATTGTTGATATTACTAGAGAATGCCCTAGGAGCAGAGTCCTACTGGCTGACAGCGGCGCACATTTACAGTCCTCTTCCCTTCAGACCTGGTCGGGGCAGATTTGGGGACCTTTTCAAGACCCATTTATTCATCAGTGCAGGAAATCTGGGAACTTTAGATTTCAGTAAGTTTGTTCTGTTGATTTAAGCTGACAAACCTAGATTTCATCAGTAGTCCTAATTTTCTCAGCTGCCACATACCTAAATTTGTCCCTCAGATTTAGCTAGCCATTGTAGATTATGTAGTTTTGTCCACCTGATTTAGTTCATTACAGCAATTTTCCTTAAGTTTATTTATTTGGTATAGTTAGCTACTGTAGATTTTTGTAACTTTATTGATCAGATGTACTTTCATAGGACATGCAATAAGAAGAGGGGGCATTGAAAATATTATAACAACAGGAAAAATAGAAGGAAGAAGATCAAGAGGAAGACCAAGAGAAATGATACTGGACAGTCTGACGGGATGGTGTGAGAGGAGATCACCAACTGAACTGATGGCCTGCATGAAGGATCGTGTACTCTGGAGAAGCATAATAGCCAACGCCAGTCGGCATGGCACATGATGATGATTGATCAGATTTATCTAGCCAATATAGATTTTTGTTAAGTCTGCTGTTGTTAATTCAGTCTAATCAGAAGAAAAAAAAAGATATTCCCAGCAGTGATCTACAGTAGTAGTTCCCAAGCTGTGGTCTACAGTTACATGGTGAATTTGATATTATGTTCCATTTATTGAGTAAAATTAATTAAGGGGTTTTTTTTTGTATATAAGGAATGTCTAACAAAAGCAAGTGAAGATGGGAACCATATTAAATCCATATAAAAATGACAGTTATCACTGATTGGGTCCATACTGGTAAGGGACGGGCTTGAAGGCATCATAAGAAGAAGAAAGAGGCAGGGGAAGACCTGGAGATCAAAAATCATGAGCAGTCTAATGTGATGCCTATGCTGGTGGAAAACATCAGACCTGCATGGCACTGATGATGATGATGAAAGATTTATGGCATTGCAATATTATATATAAGATGGTGGTCTGCAACTTGCGTGTAGTTGGGAAAAATGGTCTTTGTATGTAAAAAGGTTGGGAACCACTGGTCCAGAGGCACAGTGAGCAAAAAGTGTGAGAGAATGTAAGCAGGAGTTGACATCTGCTGTCAGGGACCATACACTCTGTGTGCTTCACATACTTTTTTCTCTTGATTCTGACCCTAGACAACCTTTCATCCTCATTCCGTGAAATGGCTGCAACTCTAAGATGGTCTTATGGGTGCGGTATTGTGTTGTGCATGGGTCGGATAGCTCGTTTGGAACTCAATTATGTGATACCCATGCGGGTGCAGAAAGGAGACAAGTAAGTGTGAATGTAATATGTGAATATTTGGTGGCTGGAAGGCAATTTAGCGTGAATATAAGACATGAAATTATATAGAAATCTGGAAATAAGATAATCCCTGCTTTCCAAAAATTCATTTTTCAAACCATCGGTCTGTTAACTTCTTATTGTAAATTTATAAATATTTTAGAGAATATACAGTATGTATTTCAAGTAAAACTTATTTTAAAGTTTGTGTACAAACTATGAAGTCACGCTAATTTGTTTTTAATGTTTTAAAACGTGCTTGTCTATTGAGAGTAAAGTTTACTCACCGCTGTGAAATTTGTTTATATCCCTTTGCCTTCTGGTAGGGCCATTGGAACAAAACCCCATCGGAAAATGAGGACTATTTGGTTTCTACATTAATTTATCTTAAAACCGTATCAGCATTGTGTGCTATGCTCTGTGTACAGCAGCAAATAAAGCGGTTGTGCGTGCGTATACATGCTGTATTTTAATAAGAAAGAGACAGGATTATAATTGATTTCTCTTTCTCTCTACAGAGCCAACCCTGGTCTCCAGTTTGGAATAGGAGTTCAGTTTTTGTAGCTTCTTTGAGAGCACTCTTAAGCAAGTGGAAGTAACATTGTTGATGCCTGCAAGTGTTTTTCTAATAGTTTTACACACATTAGGGAAGAGACTGGACTTTGTTTAGTAAATAAACTTGTATGAGAGATTCTTTTTCTTTTTTTTTTTTGTTAGTGACACTGTCATGAAAACATTTGATGGTTTGAATGTGTCAGCCAGGTCTGGAGAGGATGGGAGGAGCCCCTGCTTTTCTTCTTTCTTTTATCAAAGACAAAATTCAGGACAACACTACGATATTCTCACTAAAGAACAGGGGACAGTGTTTGGATAGGAGCCCCAGTCTGACTCTACAGCCCTGATATCATGACATTTTGAAGCTTAACTTTTCAAACCCGCACTCCCCTACCCCAACCCCCCCCCCCCCCCCAGGACAGGGGGATGAACAAATGTGCCCTAAGGTGGATTCTCAGCTCAGTCTGCACCAGCTGGATTGTACCTGTACTAAACTGTTACACTAAATCTGAAATAATGCAGTCTCAGAGTTCTGGTACATAAGCCATTTCTCAGGATGTTTAAATGATGGTTTGGCTGAAACATGAATCTACAGATTCAGAAAGATAGCTGATAACTTATCCCTAGAAATACAGCTTGCCTTTTTAAAAAAAACAACAAATATAAAGTGATTTAGCATTGCTGCCTAGTTAACCTTTGAAAGTTTGTAGACAAAGCACTTTAGAATAAGAGGAAGAAGAAAAATAAGGGAAAGACTCACTTGAACCATGAACTCAGGTCCACTCTGCCATGTGACATTTCCAAGTAGGTAGTGTGTTGTCAGAGGTGGCAGTTCATCCATAGTTCAGTCTGCAGCCATTTTCTTTTCTCTCATATCTAAACGGTTTAGTCTACAACTTTTCGAAGTTAACCATAAACCACTGTGCTCTATCACTTCACTGTGTGAAACCCTCCTTGTCTCTTGATTGACAGATTTATACCTTCATCCACTTTTAATCTGTTTACTGTTTGGTGAAGATACTGAAGAAACATGAAGTTCCACTGCAAGATAATAGCCAGCTGCTATTTTGATTTTCCACATCAGTTTTATACCTCCATGTTTGTGTAGCAGGCAGTTTAGTTTTGTGACAACTTTTGTTTGTGAGAGTAAAAATGAAGGCAATTCTTGCTTCAGTTTGTGTGAATCTTGTATCAGCCACCAGAACATTTTTCCTCAGCCAGTTCTAGCTCTTAGTGTATGATGATGATGACATGCTGTGGTGGTAGTTCTACTTACACTGGAGAGAATATGAGAAAAGATATGGAAGCTGCTGTTGTAGTTCTGACTTACACTGGAGAGAATATGAGAAAGGATATGGAAGCTGCTGTTGTAGTTCTGACTTACACTGGAGAGAATATGAGAAAGGATATGGAAGCTGCTGTTGTAGTTCTGACTTACACTGGAGAGAATATGAGAAAGGATATGGAAGCTGCTGTTGTAGTTCTGACTTACACTGGAGAGAATATGAGAAAGGATATGGAAGCTGCTGTTGTAGTTCTAACTTATAAGAAGAGATATGGAAGCTGCTGTTGCAGTTCTAACTTATAAGAAGAGATATGGAAGCTGCTGTTGTTGTTCTAACTTATAAGAAGAGATATGGAAGCTGCTGTTGTAGTTCTAACTTATAAGAAGAGATATGGAAGCTGCTGTTGTAGTTCTGACTTACACTGGAGAGAATATGAGAAAAGATATGGAAGCTGCTGTTGTAGTTCTAACTTACACTGGAGAGAATATGAGAAAGGATATGGAAGCTGCTGTTGTAGTTCTGACTTACACTGGAGAGAATATGAGAAAAGATATGGAAGCTGCTGTTGTAGTTCTAACTTACACTGGAGAGAATATGAGAAAGGATATGGAAGCTGCTGTTGTAGTTCTGACTTACACTGGAGAGAATATGAGAAAAGATATGGAAGCTGCTGTTGTAGTTCTAACTTACACTGGAGAGAATATGAGAAAGGATATGGAAGCTGCTGTTGTAGTTCTGACTTACACTGGAGAGAATATGAGAAAAGATATGGAAGCTGCTGTTGTAGTTCTAACTTACACTGGAGAGAATATGAGAAAGGATATGGAAGCTGCTGTTGTAGTTCTAACTTACACTGGAGAGAATATGAGAAAAGATATGGAAGCTGCTGTTGTGAAAATTGTTTTGTGTACATGAACATCTCACATCTGAATGTGAACAAAATCTGTGCCAGAGAAAGTTGGTAAATGCAACAAATCAATTTGTGTGGCACAGATGCACATCTAATACAGCAGCCACGCTATAAGGAAAGACCGGAGCTCAGCTGCTACCATTTTGGGCAGTACAGAAAGACTGGCCATGAAATCAAAGAGTAAATGTTACTGCAGGAATTTATGTACAAGGACAACATAAGTTTGTTCACCAGGTTATTTATGAGTAGGCAGATAATGTTGTTGAGATTTGACTGTTGAAGTGAAAGCATCGTTTCTATTTGCATCATATTTTGTTTATATATACTTTTCCCTGTTGTTTAGAAGAAGCTAGTGATCTGTTTATGGACTTGATAATTTAGTTGTTTGTACTCCCCAAACCAAACGACTGGTAAAAAAAAA
The DNA here is from genome assembly GCA_009760885.1 of Achatina immaculata. NCBI lineage: Eukaryota > Metazoa > Mollusca > Gastropoda > Stylommatophora > Achatinidae > Lissachatina > Lissachatina immaculata. The sequence goes on from CM019694.1 coordinate 57,597, forward strand.
CTGAACTGAAGAAAACTGTGATTAAATTGATCAATAGATGAATCTTTTTGTTACTTTTTTGCTCATATTTGAGGATGGAGAGTGAAAGTAAACATAAGAAGAAATTGTCTTTGTTGGAGTATCCTGTCATTCTCCTGTGTCAAGGGATGAAGACAAAGTCATTCTCCTGTGTCAAGGGATGAAGACAAAGTCATTCTCCTGTGTCAAGAGGTGAAGACAAAGTCATTTTCCTGTGTCAAGGGATGAAGACAAAGTTATTCTCCTGTGTCAAGGGATGAAGACAAAGTCATTCTCCTGTGTCAAGGGATGAAGACAAAGTCATTCTCCTATGTCAAGGGATGAAGACAAAGTCATTCTCCTATGTCAAGGGATGAAGACAAAGTCATTCTCCTGTGTCAAGGGATGAAGACAAAGTCATTCTCCTATGTCAAGGGATGAAGACAAAGTCATTCTCCTGTGTCAAGGGATGAAGACAAAGTCATTCTCCTGTGTCAAGAGGTGAAGACAGTCATTCTCCTGTGTCAAGGATGAAGACATAGTTCAATGTGGCTGACTGCTTGCGTTGGTGGTGGTGAATCCGTAACTGACCAAAACTCTGCCCTGGATAATAGGGCAGGGATCACTACATCTTCATAGAGGAGGAGTCTGCTAAAGAAGCACTGCGCCCTCCTTGAGCTTCTAGCAATGCTCCGAGGGTGCAACAAAACACGGCAGAGCCTCAACATCTTCACTGCATCACCTGCGATGAACATCCCGCCAACAGTTCCAAGGAGACAGAACTAAGGGACGTACTATTGTTCCCCTAAGTGTATTGCTCACTTATGAGTATGACAGATGAATTCTTACCATGTGCAACTTTGAAGTGGACTTCTTACATCCTTCTTGTGCCGCTAAATGTCACACAGGGCTCGCACAGTCGTTTGCAAAGTTTTCCTGCTTTCTGTGAGTTTTTCAACCTCATCAAGGGATGTTACGCCCACTAAACTGGCTTCTCTTAACAATGTCCTCTTTAGAGTTTCACGTGGTCGACCTCGTTTTCTTCGGCCTGTTGTGCTCCACTTGATAGCTTATTTTGGTATTCTCTGATTGTTTCTTCTCCTCACATGGCCTATATATGTCTATCTTCTTTTTCTGATCACCCATGAATGAACTCCACAGGGTAAAAAAAAAGCATGAGATGACCCACAGAGACATGTGATCTCCTACTGTTCCCCTGTGTCAGTGTTTTGGGATCTGCTGTTCCCCTGTTACAGCTGTCAGAAAAAGTGTGTGGCCTTCTTGAAGATGGGGTGTCAGCAAAGTTGTCACAATATCAACTGATTTTCCCACACCTGACACATCAAAATCACCATCACTCTTTCCCCAGTGAACAACTGTGTTAAGAGCACACTTATCTTAACATAGTGTTTGTGAGACAGGGAACATAGATCTGTTTGCTTAAAAACTCTGACCTACTTCTGTAGCCCAGAAACTTGTAGCAATCAACACTAATTGTAATTGTTATTTTTGTAAAATGTAATGTCAGGTTGGTGGACGGATGGGACATGGAGATCTCTGGCGGGGATGAGGGAAGTCTGGTGTGAAACCAATGAATCCAGGACGTGACAAGACTATGGGTCTTTACAACAATGGCTATCAGAATTATGTAAACAAAACAGAGCCAGTAGACTATAGGTGGCGGGGAATGGATATCGTTGAAGCACTCATCAGATTCCTCATCTCAAAGTCAGAGTGTCTTTGTGGAACTGTCTCAAAACCATCTGACATGGAGAAGGGACCTACATACAGCCACCAGAGGCTGGAAAACAAAGTTTTGGCCAGGCCAGCCACACTGTCTTCATGGCAGTCCGAGCAAGACCACAGTCTGCCCTAGCAAGGAAAGGTGCTGGTCGGAGTTACCCAGCCAAACGGCGCATCGCAAAAATCAGGGTAACACGCATTATCGCTAATGAAATGTCTCTATCTGCAGTTTTCAAACATGGTGCTCGCCCTGTGAAGACTAACCAGGCAGGTGCAGTGCCGGGCCCCCTGCCTCGAAAGGGTCCACCCAATGCTACTGGAGGTCCTCTCAGTTCGTCCTGTGGAGCCAGGAGACATGAGAGTAGAGCTACTGGCCAAAAAATACAACGGAAGAAAACAGCCAAAAAGCAAGAACTTAAAATAATGCAGTGGAATGCTGAGGGTGTCAGCAGTGTTAGAGATGGCTATAGCAAAAAGCTGGAACTAGAGAACATACTTTTTGCAGAGCAGGTAAGTATATGCTGCATACAGGAGACACACCTAACCAAAGATGCCGCCTTTAAAATCAGAGGCTACCAGTGTTTTAGATCAGACCGACAGGACAGAAGAAAAGGAGGAGTACTCACACTTGTTAAGAATAACATCAGCGCATGTCAGGTGGGAGTGTACATGGAAGGAGCCGAATATCAGATGATCCATCTAAAAAGTAGTAATACAGATTTCCACCTCCTTAACTATTACTGTCCTAATGACCGCCCACTTGCTTTAGAAACAATTCCACAAAAAGAGAGACTGATGGTCTGTGGCGATTTTAACAGCAGTTCCCAGAGCTGGGGCTATGACCACATAGACAAGAGAGGAGAGGAAGTTGAGAGCTGGCAGGATGATAATGGAGTTCTCCTGATCAGCCAGTCAATGGATCCCCCAACATTTTACTCAGGGCTTAGCATACAACCTCAACACCAGATCTGGCATTCCACTCTCCAGATCTGAAATGGAACATTACACGTGAAGTTGGAAAACAACTTGGAGGTAGCGACCATCGACCAGTCTTCCTGACAATAGAAAATGAACTCCTTAACACCAGTAGCCCTCTCCCCAGATGGAACTATAAAAAAGCAAACTGGACAATGTACAGACATCGTACAGGTATCTTGGTGGGACAGCTGTCCATAGAAGGTAAGGATATTAACAGCATAGTGAAGGAATTCATTGCTTGTATCCTTCAGGCCGCTCGTAAAACCATTCCCAGAGGAGCTCGCAGGGACTATAAACCAAACTGGTCTAGTGAGCTGGGAAAATTCCATGATGACGTGGAAGCAGCTCGAAAGCAAGCAGAAAATAGACCATGCCAAGAACACCACAATAATTACCAACCTTCTAAGGCCAAATTTCAGAGAGCCAAGCTGCAAGCCAGACGGGAAAACTCCCAGGATGGGAAAACTCTTACAGGTAAGCAGGTAGCAGATCACTTTGCTCGCATGTTTGCACAAGACTGCAACATTGATATCCATCCAGAGAAAGAGCGTACAGTGCGCACTGAGCCACAGAAAGAGGAGGAACAAGTCAGAAAAGTGGAGGTCATGGATGCACCAATCACATGCAGTGAGTCAGACCTAGCAGTTAGTAAACTTAAACCAAGGAAATCACCAGGACCAGATGGAGTGTCCAATGAAATGATCAAGAACTTGGGAATGGCAGCAATGGGAAAGCTGTTGGATATTTTCAATATGTGCTGGAGCACAGGTAAGTTACCTCAAATCTGGAAGGAAGCAAGCATGGTACCACTGCTAAAGCCAGGGAAAAACAGTGATACTGCCTCTAGCTACAGGCCAATCAGTCTCACTAGCTGCCTATGCAAAACGATGGAACGCATCATTGACCTGAGGCTAAAATGGTACCTAAAAAGTGAAAACCTCGTTCCACAACAGGCAGGATTTAGGCACTACTACAGTACAGAAGATCAAGTGACCTATCTCTCTCAAGAGATTGAGGATGCATTCCAAGAGAAAAACCTTGTACTAGCAGCGTGGATAGACCTGAAAAAAAATCTTTGATAAAGTATGGAAAAAAGGTCTGCTGTGGAAACTAAGAAACTGCAATGTGAATGGAAGACTGTACAATTGGATAAAGTCCTATTTACACAATAGAAGAGCTAGAGTAGTAATGGATGGACACAAAAGCCAGAAAGTACTTCTGCGACACAGTGTACCACAAGGAGGAGTCCTTTCGCCTACACTATTCCTTGTATTCATTAATGACCTGGTCAAGGAACTTCCCTATGGAATCAAAGCGGCACTGTATGCGGATGATCTGGTCATGTGGTGTACAGATGAATATGCGACAGTTGCTACACAGAGACTCCAAAGAGCAGCTGACATCTTGACATCATGGACAAACAAATGGTGTGTAAGTATAAACACAGAGAAATCAAGTACCACACTATTCACTCTCTCATCTAAACAGAAAGTAGGTAAGATCTTTGTAAATGAAATATCCTTAAGGATGGACAACCAACCCACTTACTTAGGAGTGACTCTTGACTCAAAACTGACCTGGAAGCAACACATCAACAGTGCAGAAGCAAAAGCCAGAAGAAAACTAGCCATATTAAGAAAATTGAGTGGAACCACATGGGGAGCTAGTGAAAGAATCCTCAAGAATGTATATCAGCAAAGTATTCTACCACATTTAGAATATGGCTCAACATCTTGGTGCACAGCATCAAATACTACGCTGCATAATCTAGACAAGGTTCAAAATCAGTCACTACGGATTATCACAGGTGCCATGAGGTCCACACCATTAGTAGAAATGTAGAAAATAGTTGGTGTTCAAGCGCTAAAGGAACGTAGAGACACAAAGGTCATGACCATGGGAGAGAAATTCCTTAGCTCTGTAAGCCATCCCCTGAAGGAGAGATTCAGTAACTTGGCACTAAGACGGCTTAAAAGAAGCAGCTTCATTCATCAGGCCAAGCATATGCGTAAGCTGATACCTGACCTTCCAACTGTAGTCGCTCCATTATCATCTGTACCAGAGCATACACCATGGAAAGAAGCAGATTATACACAAATAACTATTCAGACTGAAGTGAAAGGTGTGCAAAATGGTGAGATGCAGAGCAGTCTTGTAAGATCAACAGCCACACTTAGTGTTCTAAATGACAAATATCCATGTGACACCTGGATACATGTGTATACAGATGGATCTGCACACAATGCCATAAAGGATGGAGGGGCAGGAGCACATACTGAATATCCAAACAACACCACTGACAAGATTTCCATACCCACTGGAAATTACTGCAACAACTATGATGCAGAAGTTAGGGCAATTATTACTGCAGTTGAAAAACTATCAGACTCCAGAATTGTTACATGTCCCGTAGTAATTCTCACAGATGCAAGATCAGTACTGGAAGCTCTTCAGTGCAACAAACTACCAGACCTTAAGGATGCATTGTCAAAAATTGGCTTACAACATGGAGTCACTTTGCAGTGGATTCCCTCTCACTGTGGGATACCAGGCAATGAGAAAGCTGACCGTCTGGCCAAAGAGAGCACTGAAATGGAACAACCAGACATACCAATCACCTATAATCAGAAGAAAAGCATGATAAAAACCTACAGGAAGCCACAAACACCAACACATGATGACTATCACATGCTAAACAGAAAGGAACAAGTCACCATCTTCCGTCTCCGAACAGGACACAGCCGACTCCGAAGTCATATGTATATAAAGTTTAAGGTTGGTACTACTAATCTATGTACATGTGCCCAGGTGCCCCAAACTGTGGAACATATCCTCCAGAACTGCATCAACTATGAGACACTGAGAAATAATTACTGGCCCAGTGAAACCATTAAAGAAGATAAGCTCTACGGTTCCATACATGAATTACAAAAAACAGTGAAATTTATCCAAGAGACAGTACTGCAGATATAGACAGACAATGCGAAAGAAGAAGAAGACCATCACTGTTGGATCTTGTTCAAGCTATAAAATCAAGAATGCATGCAGTTTTAGTCACACCGAAAAAAAGTTTTCATGCCAGATCTATTGCGCTTTGAAGGAATGTATTTTTTAATGAGTTATCTTAAAAAGAAATGATTCATCAATCCAGACATGCTGGAACTTGCTCCAGAAAGAATTGCACAATCTGTCAATCACATTTCTAATTTTGGACAGTCAATCACCACAGGAATTGATGCTGTTGTCCAAGAAATGTAATATTCTCAAAAGTAATAAAAATCTCCCAGGGTATATTTTCAATTTTAAAAAAAGTTGTTTGAAGCAAAGACTCTTTTCATCAGTATTCATTTATTTCTCGATTTTTCATTTCTGACATCAGCAAAAATATTGCCAAAAAAACAAAATAATTCTTCCACATTGGGGCCTGTCCACTCGGAGAGACAGTGTTTGTGGTAAGATTTGAAAAGTGTTTTTGTAGAATCTGTTACATTCATCTGCTATAAATGTCATCAGAGAAGAAAAGCAGAAAAAAAAAAAGAGTCGAGGACTGAACTGATGGCATGACAGACTGAGCTGGAGTTGTCCAACAGATGAGTAAGTTGGGTCAAATCATCTGAAGACCATGAAGTAGGATCAAATTTCTGTCCCTTCCATTGCATTTCATCTTTCATTATTCAACTCAGATGAAGATGAAAGCACAGAGCACTAAAATCACATTTTCTGAGTAGCCTGTCTTTCTGGTCGATGTCAATGGCTGGGTATGAGTGCTCCGATTATCTTGTTAACTATCAGAACCACAGTCAGAACTACACACTGCATTTCAATGTAATCAACTCCATCAGTTCCTCTTTACACAATTCATTTTCTGGCCATGGTATAAGAAATGCATTATGATCATCTTGTATCCTTCCTGTGCCATTAAACGTCACATAGGGCTTGCTTGGTATTTCACCAAATTTTCCTGTTTTCAGCAGAGCTTTTCAACCTCATCAAGGGATTTTATGCCTACTAATTTAACATCTCTCAACAACTTCCTCTTAGAGTTCCATGTGGTCGACCTCTTTCTTCGTGTACTCTGGAGAAGCATAATAGCCAAAGCCAGTTGGCATGGCACCTGATGATGATGTTTTCCACTTGATAGTTTGTTTTGGGATTCTCTGACTGTTTCTTCTCATCACATAACCAAAATATGTCCATCTTTTTTGATCACCTGTGAGACAGGTTGTTGTTCGCCCATTTGCCTTATCTCTTATCAACCGCTTTATGGTATATTGTAACACAACATACTAAATGCAACATGGCCACAAACTACCATTGCCTTTGTATAAGATGAACATGTACAGTACTAATAAATTCTCCACTTTCAATAGGCAAAAACAGACAAAAGTAACAATGTTGTGACAAGTCCCGCTTGCTAAAACTAGGCCACAGAACTAAAAATAGCTGCTGTAATTTCCCCCACTGTTAAGACCAGAAGCACAGAATTCTCAGGACACGTTCAAATGTCCTCAGCAGTGATGCAGCAGAACATCTAAACACATCCATGATGGAGCAAAGGTTAATGAGCTGATCTTTTAAGTTTTCATACAATTTTCTTCCTGGATTCATTTAGAAATGGCAGGTAAATAACAGAAATATAGCCCTGATTGAGACAAAATAATCACAGATCTGCATTCAGCAAATCATCAAGATCTTCATCCAGTACTCCACTGTCAGCCGCCAGTTTGGTCACGCAAGAAGAAGAGAGTTTGTTTTCTTTCAGCCGAGACAGCCACAGAGGTGGGCCTGGATTGGAAGAGTATAAACCGAGCTTTCGCTCTGAATGTTCGTGCTTTGTTTGCATTGATTTCTGTCCATTGCTGGCTTCTCTGGCGTGACAGCCTTCAGAACTTTGGTGGTTTGAGTCATGTGTTTTCATGTTCCCTGCATTCTGAAGCTCTGATGAGTCTGAATGTTGTGGAGATGGAAGAGTATTTTGTGGAATCTTAGCAGACTGTGAATTATGAGGAGGGGAATGAGGGAGATAAAGGTCAGACCTCTCGTTCTTACCGTGATCAAAACATGTTGGACTTGGACCTACTCTCATGTAGGGGGCAGAACTCAAGATGCTGCTGTCCTGGGTGCTGTTTCCATGACTACTTTGGCTTTGAAGGAGATGATCTGTAGACAGCTTTGATGAAGCATCAGTGGATGACATTTTTCTGTCAGATTTCAGTCTCGTGAAAGTGAATCTTCTATACTTCTGCCTTTCGAGAGTTGCTGCTGGCTGTGACTGAGAGGAAACCAACGAAGTTTGTGACAGAGCTGTGGGAGTGCCACAAACATTTCTCACTGACATTTGCATGCCATCTTGAGACAACAAGTTATCTGTCATTTGAGATGGCAGTAAGGATGAAGTTCTGCGGTCTGATTCAGTCGGTGGGTCATGAAATCTTGCCCTGGAGTTTTTCAAAGTATTTCCTTTTGGCACAGGGAGATCTGAGTTGGGATATAGGCTATTATATGAAGATGTTTCTGAAGTTATGTTCAATTTATCATCAAATTTGTGCTGTTTCTCATCAATTTGGCAAGGAAAATTTGATGATTTTTCTAATCCCAGGAATGTGTCAGAAAGGCTACACTCCTCATCAAAAGTACTGGAGGTCTCAAACAATTTATTCATCATTATGGTCCCACCACACAAACCTGCACCGATTCTTGGGACCTCATTTAGACAAAAGCTTGTTTTCTTTGACTCCTCTCTCTGGCTACCAGCACCAGTAAAATCCAGCGACTCTGCCATTTCAATGCTACCTGATGGATGGGGCTGGTCAGTTCTGTCACAGAGTTTCTTAACAACATCCTCTGTTACTGAACCACCATGAACTGTGGGAACATCAGAAACTCCACTTCCTGTCACATGTTGTTTGTCTACAATGTCCACATCTGTCTCCGACTTCGTGAAAGAAAAATGTTTTAACTTGCTCATGGTTGCTATGGCAATCTTCCTCACGGGTTCTTTAGACTGACCCATTTCTGCAAGTGATGACTCCATTATAAACGACGGTGTTTTATTTTTCAGTCTTGTTTTGTCCGCATTCTCTTGCGTGTTTTTCTTCACCTCTCTTGACTGAAAACTTCTCACACGTTCTGAGTCACTGCTAGAGGAGGAAAGTTTCCTTTTCCTTTTCTTCTTCAATGTTATCACATCACAGTTCACAGAAGAGGACTTATTTGTTTTTTCCACGTTCAAGTTCCCTGCTTGACCTTCAAGATCACTCCTGCATGAACTGCCCTTAACTTTTCTATTATTATGTGCTACTAAGGACTGGGCAGAAATGTCAAAGTCTTTTTCATCTGAACTGATACCTATTTCTGATTTCTCATCTTTCTTTCTCTTGCCTTCATTCTTGTCACATTTTACTCCCCTTTCGGTCGTCCTCTTTTTCTTCATTTTTGAATTTGTACTTTTAGAATCTATACAATCTCTTGACTTGGAACTCTTGCATTTCCTGTAACCATCTTTAGTATATATCAATTTTCCAGCTCTTTCTAAATCTTTCTCTGTAAACACACTCCAATCTGAAGCGGCGTTTTCTTTCAAGTTCTCCCTGCCCTTCATATGCTCTGCTCGGAGCTGGATTACCTCATCAATACTTGCACCGACATTTCCTTTCATGACATCGTTGCTCACATGACCTGCAGGAGTCTCTGAATTTTTCACATGGCCATCACTGTCATAGATTTGACTTAAGTTTGAGCTTAGGCCCAACAGATTAGCCAAAACAGACACTTCTGAGTTTGTCTTTGTAACATCTTCAGTGCTTAAATTTACATCCCCAAATGAATCATCTCTTATTTTAAAATTATTTGAAAACAAATTACTTGGCCCCTGTTTATGATTGATAAAACTCTGAATACGAACACCATTTCTTGGCCCATGTTTTACGATATTAAGCTTTTCCTGTTCGGAAGCTACAGTACCGGCAGTTTCTTCTTGTGATGTTCCACCTAAACAAATAGTTCCTCTAATGTCTGGAGGGATTATCTTCACCGGAGTGCTATGTCTTACAGAACTAGCATTAACTTCTTTGGAGTTCATCCATGTTTCACTAGCAACTGGATGATCAACTGATTTATGGCTCAAATGAGCATCAGAATTAGATATCTGGGAAAGCTCTCTTTCAGATAAGACAGCAGACTGGTCTGGTAGCTGTGAGGATCTTATGGCAGTCTGAAATGACTGGCCAGATGTAGAGGTTTCAGAAAACTGTGGATGACGATGATTTGCTTTCTCAACACTGAAGTTCTTGTGAACCTTGGAATGTCCATGGTCTGACCTGAGATCAGATACATGCTGCTCAAATTCTGAATGTTTCTGCATATGCTGATCTCCACGAAGCTGCTGCTTTGACTGATCTTGTTGTTGCCGTCTGATCTTACGTCTGTCTTCCTCTGTTCTCAATTCTTTTAGTCTTCTCTGAGCCTCTCTCTCTTCTTCCAGGATGTCTGTGAGCCCGAGTCTTGTCAAAATAAGCTCAGCTGTAAGAAAGAGACGGCTGAGATAATATTCCAGCATGCATGAAGAATGAAACATGTTCAGATGTGGAAAGCATTTCAACTTTCGGCCAAAAAGAAATTTAAATCTCTGTACAAAGCACATCCACCAATATAGCAATAGGCAAAAACAACCTTCCAATTATAGTAACAGGCAAGAACAACCTTCCAATTATAGCAATAGGCAAGTGCAACCATCCACTGGAAAAAATATGTCAACAAAATACATTGCCCTTAACTTTTTTTTTCAAGTAAGCACAGGATCAGAGAAATGATTTTTTGTGAAATGTCAAGGGATTTTTATGTGTGCAACAACACATGTGGATGTCTGATCTCTAGAAGAGACCCAACAACACATGTGGATGTCTGATCTCTAGAAGAGACCCAATAACACATGTGGATGTCTGATCTCTAGAAGAGACCCAACAACACATGTGGATGTCTGATCTCTAGAAGAGACCCAACAACACATGTGGATGTCTGATCTCTAGAAGAGACCCAACAACACATGTGGATGTTTGATCTCTAGAAGAGACTCAACACATGTGGATGTTTGATCTCTAGAAGAGACCCAACAACACATGTGGATGTCTGATCTCTAGAAGAGACCCAACAACACATGTGGATGTGTGATCTCTCAGAGGAGACCAGAGGAATTTATCGCTGGTAGGTTTCATGAGAAAAAAAAGTCTGTCACTTCTCACAGAATTCAAAACTGCAACCTCCAACACTTGAGGTAAATATCTAATCTCGAGACCACACAGTGCCCCCCCCCACCCAAAGTAGGTCAGATGGGCTGCTCTGGCAAAAGTCCAGGAAATTTACCATGGACATGGGCCCAAGTGCTTGGAGTATCTACAATGCATGCGTGTGACACCTGTTCTGTGGTAACTGGAACAGGAGTCAGGCAGGTATGGGAATATCCTGACTGTGACAAAGCCAATACAAGACCTTTGTGACGTGGGAGCAGGTTCTTGACAAGCTCCTGGTGTGCTCCAGTCAATCCAGTCGCAGCCTTCATTTTCCCAGTCCCTGGGAAGAACAAGTCCTCGGTCTTTTCTCCTTGTATCTGCCTTCATGTGCAGATCTTATCAGCTGTTGTGTATGTGCATATGATAAGTTGGTAGTGAAAGGGTTAATCTATCTAACAGGTACTTGACATGTGTTAGAGAACAAAGACTTCTTCTTCTTCTTCTTCGTTCACTTCTACCACCAAAAACCGCACTGTGAACCTACTGAATTCACACATGTGGTCCTCGTTAGGTCCCGTGGTCCCCTGTGTGGTCCAAAATAGACCACACGAGTTCCACGAAAGGACCACAAGGGGTTCAGAGTATCACAGTGCCTTAGCCTGTATTCTTGGTGGGTCTCGGAAGCGGGATTGCGTGACACCGTGGTTTTCATTGCACCAGTTTGGTCTAGGGTTGGACTTTCTCACCGGAAGACCTTGACGTGTTTGGAATATCAGTGCATCCCCGCTGGGTGAGAGGCGTTAGCCCACCCAGGCCAGAGTTGGACTTTCTCACCGGAAAACCTCGACGTGTTTTGAGATACCCGTGTATCACCGCCGGGTGAGAGGTGGTTGCCCATCCAGTCCAGGGTTGGACTTTCTCACCGGAAAACCTCAGCATGATTAGGATACGCAGACATCCCCGCCGGGTGAGAGGTGGTTGCCTATCTAGACTTCCCTGGTCCAGTGTCTCCGACTTCAGCATTTTGCGGTCGTGGCCGCTACCCTTCCTAGTTGTGACCAGGATGGAGCTTTTGTCCAGGAGGACGAATCCTCGCCACTAGTGATTTCTACCCCTGGGTTGAGCCGGTTTAGGCATTTCCCAGTATGGGCGTGTTTGGGACGGGACCGACCTCTAGGGAAGAGGTACTGTGACATTCATAGCCTTCAAGATTCACCCCTGGTATGAGCCGGTTTAGGCAAAATTCACCAGTATGGGTGTTTATCAGGCGTGACCGACCTCTAGAGCGGAGGTGGCATGACATGTCTAGTCATCAAGTTCCACCCCTGGTGTGCGCCGGTTTAGGCATATTTCACCAGTGTAGGTGTATTTCGGACGTAGGCGGCCTCTAGAGCAGAGGTGCCGTGGTATAGCTCTCGTAGCGATACTACTGGACATACCAGGTTAAACTTCACTTTCCACCACCTTTTCCCATCGGCGCCGCACAGCAACCTTTATTTCCGCATTTACTTCCTTAACCGGGAGGAGCTTCACTCCACGCGCGGCATTTGAAAAGTCAAGCCACCAGTGACTTAACCTCTGGGACAAGCCGGTTCATGCATTTCACCCGATATGACTGCACGCAGGACGTGGCCGACCTCCAGACCAGAGGTGCCATGATTTGACTGTTTGCTTCGCTTTATTCTTTCAACCACCTTTTCCACAGTGATGCTGCGTGGCAACCTCATTTGCAAATTTCTTCATTGGCCGGGAAGAGCACCGCTCCACGCACGGCAGCTGAAGATCTCGCCAACAGCGGCAGATGAGCTACCAAACGTGACACTCATCTACCCTAAGTAACTGGTTTTCAGGCGCCAGATATTCGCCCTCGCCCCTTCTCCTGTCAGTTTAAACAGTTCTGCCACGGGAAGGCCAGGAGCTGGACTTGACTGCCAGAGGCTGTTTGTGGCGCGTTTGCAGTCCTTAGAACCAGAGAACAAAGACAAAAAAGATAATATCAAACTCTTTAATTCTAGAAACTATTCTATGGCACAATTCTAGAAGCTATTCTATGGCACAATTCTAGAAGCTATTCTATGACACAATTCTAGAAGCTATTTTATGACACAATTCTAGAAGCTATTTTATGGCACAATTCTAGAAGCTATTTTATGGCACAATTCTAGAAGCTATTGTATGGCACAATTCTAGAAGCTATTCTGTGGCACAATTCTAGAAGCTATTTTATGGCACAATTCTAGAAGCTATTTTATGGCACAATTCTAGAAGCTATTTTGTGGCACAATTCTAGAAGCTATTTTGTGGCACAATTCTAGAAGCTATTCTGTGGCACAATTCTAGAAGCTATTCTGTGGCACAATTCTAGAAGCTATTTTATGGCACAATTCTAGAAGCTATTCTGTGGCATGCTCGCACAAAGTTTTCTATGTCAAAGTTTAGGCATTTAAAAAATATATGGCCAAATAAACTGAGATTGCATCTAGAAGATGAATTTGTTTCCAAAAATATACTGAAGTCTGATGTGTTGGGTTGCAAGCTGTATAATGACAGCACAGTACCCTTTTGAGTGTTAACAACGACGAAGAACTGGCCTTGAATGAAATGTCCAGTGCAGCTGTGTCTTGATCAACCACGTTTAGGTCACAACAATCAGAGATCTTGTCTGACTGCTAAACTTTATCTGAGTGACACTGTTTATATCCTGGCACATAAATATTCTTCCAGAAAAAAAAATGTCACATAACATTAAAATGTGTAGAAGAACGAACATGTGTACACATATATGACACTGGATGCTCTGTTGATGTATGACTGACAGTATGTCAAACCACACTGCTCGACTCCTACCTTGTAGCAAGTACTCCTCATCAGCATCCTCTGGGAAAGCTGTGTGCAATGTGTTGACACCACCCAGCAGAGCAGCACCCTAAACAAGATCAGACTTCAGATTATAGTGAAGACAGCACTGAGATTCTCAGCAAACAACAAAATATTTTCTGTTCACAGCTTACTCTATGTTCAGTCTATTTTGTCTAGTAATCTTACAGCCATGATCACTTTCAAGACCAAACACATATGACAACCTCTAAATGTGGCTCAGTCTGACACTAGTGATCATTATAGCACCATGAGTCTGATGAGTATCAGAGTACCACAACTGTTGAGAGCTGGCTCTCAGGCAAAGAAAACAGATTCAAATCCAGTTTCAGTACATTCTAGACAACTCTGTTGTAAAAACTGGTACCTGATATTTGTGTTATAACATTGTCTTCATAAAATGAAAATATCTACCTCCCAACGGCAAGACACAATATAATACACTGTACACATAATTCATGCTGAGAGAAAACTGAAAATCTTCCATGTGTGGGACTATTCCCTTGGTGAAAGTAGGCAAGTGGTCTAGAACTGATGATCACCTGTCTTAACTATATATTGTCAGATATATTTATTATATATGCCAGATTTTACTTTTTTTTTGTTGTCAGTTTTAGCACGTCTGTCAATAATAAAAATCCAAAATCATGATTTGTTTACTCTGCTGTAAATGTATGTCCATGTATTTTTCTTTTTTTGTGTTCAGTTTCATATGCTCAGCCATCTAGACAGAGATGGGTCACCTTCACTAATCCCACTGTCAGCAGGAGCTCCTCAGGGATGCCCCAGTTTTTCCTCCACGTTCTTCTCCTGGGGCCAGGTTTGGGCTCTTAGACCTCTGTAGGTGGTGTACTGGGCCTGCCAACCATTCTGGCACGTGCAGGGTGAAGTGAGAGCAGCCTTCAGCTTGGTCAGATGGGCTTGTAGTCTGCGGTGTCCTGTTTGTAGTCTGCGGTGTCGGGCTTGTAGTCTGCGGTGTCGGGTTTGTAGTCTGCGGTGTCCTGTTTGTAGTCTGCGGTGTCGGGTTTGTAGTCTGCGGTGTCGGGCTTGTAGTCTGCGGTGTCGGGTTTGTAGTCTGCGGTGTCCTGTTTGAAGCCTGAAAACTGTGGTTTGTTGTATTCTTTAGCATTAGAGTGGATTCTCTGGGATATCTGCTGACTGTTCTATCTCTCAGCACAGCACTGTACTTTCTATACATGAGCATTTTTGCTTCTTCCAGTGATATATATGTCAGATTTTACTTTTTTTTTTGTCCGTTTTAGCAAGTCTGTCAAATGTTTCATTTCCTCCAACATCGCAGTGTGCAGGAACCCACTGTAACATTTGTTTGTTGGTAAGAGACAGCAGGTTGAGTCACTTTCTTGGTCAACTGATCTCTTAGTAATACTTCATCCTTTAACTCAAGCCTTCTTCAGTATTTACTGTCTTGTAACTATATGTGCCTTCACAGAATATCTAATAGCCTCTCATACCATGACTCGCCGGCCATCGAGTTCTGTTCTAAAAGAATATAATTCTAAACATAATTTGTTAGATCTTGTATCTTGTCAGAAATTATCTTAGTAAATACGCGAGTGGAATGCCAGAACTCCATTGAAAATATATTTATGTGTGTGTGTGCATGCTATCTTGTTAGATCTGTTATCTCTTACATAGTTCATTATCCTGTATTTGTGAATGTAATATTTTCATCTTGCATTCTTAGATATTTTTTGTTCATGTAATCTTTATACTTATATTTCATATAGTTTCATCGCGTGTATGTGTGTATATAT
The DNA here is from genome assembly GCA_009760885.1 of Achatina immaculata. NCBI lineage: Eukaryota > Metazoa > Mollusca > Gastropoda > Stylommatophora > Achatinidae > Lissachatina > Lissachatina immaculata. The sequence continues at coordinate 73,195 of CM019694.1, forward strand.
TCATGTAATTATTAAATCGAGTGTGTGGGAAGAATGAAATAAAAAAGCTGGCCAGGATTTTTACAACTTTGTATGTTACAAATATACCCAGCCTAAGACCAGTTAACTTACCTGCATACTCGACTCCATCAATGTGACAGCAACTACAGCATCCTGTATCATCACTGTATCTCGAAACATCAATCGAGCGTGTGCTGGAACCAAAGATTTGGTACACCAATTTTATACAAAAATGAAGAAAACATTCTTTTAGAATTTTCAACTGAATGTAAAATCTTGCAACATTACTGGGCAGAATGGAACTGTATAAAGTTAAAAAAATATATATATATATATTTAAGTCATCACCAACATTATTTATCTTGGCAGTAGACTGGTTAATGAAGGAGGCAACATCAGACAAACGCAGAGGATTACAATGGACCCTTAACACAGTGCTGGAGGACCTTGACTTTGCGGACGACATTTGTCTATTATCAAGCAGTCACAAAGATATGCAAGATAAAATAAACAAGTTAACCCAGAATGCAAACAACATAGGACTAAAGATCAACGTAGGAAAGACAAAATTAATGAAGCAAAATGTGAACAACAGAAATGTACTCAGAGTAGATAACAAGTTAGTGGAGGAGGTCAACGAATTTGTATACCTTGGCAGCAGAGTAGTAGAAAATGGAGACAGCACAGAGGACATCAACAGCAGACTTACTAGAGCAAACCAGGCTTTTGCAATGCTACAGAATATATGGAAATCAAATAAACTAAGCATAAATATGAAAATCAGGATATTTAAGAGTAATGTTCTAAGTGTACTACTCTATGGAAGTGAATGCTGGAAAATCACCAAAACCATAGAAAACAAGTTGAATTCTTTCCAGACTAAATGTTTACGTAGAATTAAAAAAATATTTTGGCCAAACACCATAAGAAATAACATCTTATTGGCAGAAATGCAGATGAAACCACTGACAACAATTATTGAGGAAAGACGCTGGCGATGGTTGGGACATGTGCTCCGAATGACTGACAACTCACTACCAAAAATAGCACTAAGATGGACACCACAGGGGAGCAGAAGTAAGGGTAGACCAAAAGAGACATGGAGAAGAACAACAGAAAGGATGCTGAGCAATAGAGGGCTCACCTGGGCAAGAGCAGAAAAAAAGGCGAAGGACAGGCATTTGTGGAAAACCCTTGCGGAAGCCCCATGTGCCCTGGGCACTTAAGGTTCAGAGAGAGCGAGAGAGAGAGAGATATATTTAAGTCAACTGTATTTAAAATTTAAGCACACATTAAATGTTGAAAAAAAGAATGGACTAAAAAATAAAAAACAAACTCCTTATAAATGTCACTACAAACATAATCTGAGTACATATAAACTCTGTACGTATGGATACGACATGCAACTTCAGGGAAGAATTTCATGCTTCTTTTCTAAATCATTAGTTACTCTGACTGGGGGTGGGGGAGTGTGTGTGGCCCCCCCCCCCAATTAAGATGAAATGTGAATTAATACCCTGAAACATGAAAATAAATAATTTGAATGAATTTTTCTAAATAATATCTCTTCACAAGTTTATACTAAGTAAGCAGTAAATGAATCTCTGCCTACGAAACTCCAAACTCAGATTACCCCCAAAACCTAATAAACCAAACATTTCTAACACTTATATCAAAATTACCCCAAGACTTTATAAACCAAACATTTCTAACACTTATATCAAAATTACCCCAAGACTTTATAAACCAAACATTTCTAACACTGATATCAAAATTACCCCAAGACTTCAAAAACCAAACATTTCTAACACTGATATCAAAATTACCCCAAGACTTCATAAACCAAACATTTCTAACATTAAGATTACCCCAAGACCTCATAAACCAAACATTTCCAACACTGACATCAAGATTACCCTGAGACCTCATAAACCAAACATTTCTAACACTAAGTTTACCCCAATACCTCATAAACCAAACATTTCTAACACTAAGATTACCCTAAGACCCCATAAACCAAACATTTCTAACACTGAGATTACCCCCAATACCTCATAAACCAAACATTTCTAACAGACACCAAGATTACCCCAAGACCTCATAAACCAAACATTTCTAACACTGAGATTACCCTAAGACCTCATAAACCAAACATTTCTAACACTAAGATTACCCTAAGACCTCATAAACCAAACATTTCTAACACTACGATTACTCCAATACCTCGTAAACCAAACATTTCTAACACCACGATTACCCCATTACCTCGTAAACCAAACATTTCTGACACTACGATTACCCCAATACCTCGTAAACCAAACATTTCTAAGATTGCCCTAATACCTTGTAAACCAAACATTTCTAACACTGACACCAAGATTACCCTGAGACAGTCTTATCATACTCTGCAGGAGTCTTGTGGTGGTGCGTGCTGCACTGCGGTCATCAGCTCCTCTTTGCGCACGATAGTAAGCCTGCAACACCCTACGAGAAATCAAAGATGTGGTCTGTTAGTTACAATATAACTCTCTCAAATACAAAATGTAAAAGAGAACTTTACAATGGGGGATTTAAAAAAAGAATGAATACCATCAGACAGGCAGGCCAAAAATTCAACATTAGGATAAAAAAGATTTGAAAAATGAGGTTACAAGAATGAAACATTGCAAAATAGATCAAGAAGGAACATAGACCTGACAGAGATTTTTCAAAGTAAATAAAAAAAAAAAAAAAAAGAGATTATGAACAGCAAAGTTAGCTATGCATAAAACATCAGATGATGATAATATAAATGCAGCTTCTGTATCAGCACCATTTATATTTCTTACATCCTTCCCATGCCACTAAACATCACATAGTAGTTCGCCAAGATTTCCTGTCTTCAGTGAGTTTTTCAATCTCATCAAGGGATGTTACCCACTGAACTGGCCTCTCTTAACCATGTCCTCTTTAGAGTTTCACGTGGTCGACCTCTTTTTCCAGGAAAAATATACATAGAAGAAACAGCTGTTGAGAAGTAAACCAATTTGCATATCTTGGCAGCTACATATATCAGGATGGTGACACCAGAAAGGAAGTTAGAATTTGTACTGCAAAAGCAGAATTGACCTTCAAGAATCCTGAGAACATACAAGGTCCGACAATTAAGTAATGAGACTAATTCCATACAAATAAATTAAACAACAATTGAAGATATAACCTGCATTTTATTCAAAGTAAGCCCCTTGTGCATTGATACAGCAAGCGGCACGATCTAACAAACACTGGAACGACCTCTGCAGTTCTTCTGTTGGTATGGTCCTTAAACTCGATGTTACGGCTCTTTGGATGTCATCAGTATCATCAAAGAAGCGTCCTTTCAATGGTAACTTTCATTTTGGGAATAGTAAGAGTTCCATTAGGTCACTAACAAGAGTAACAGTTTCATTAAGTCACTGACAAGAGTAATGGGGAATAGGGTGGATGGCTGAGAACACACACTTATTTGGACCAAAAATTCCTGTACAACTACTGCCCAGTGCATTATCATGAAGAAAGAAAAAACTGCAAGGTGTTGAATACTTGGATCGGACTCGGAGAATCCTTTTCAGTAGGTGCTTCAAAATACTTAAATAATCTTTGGCAGTGACCGTCTGTCCCTCAGGAATAAATTCTTTGTGAATAACTCCTTTGCAGTCATAGAAGCACACCAACATTGTCTTCACTTTCGACTTTTGAAGACAAATTTTTTTGCCTTTTGCAGATGATGATGACTTCCACTAAGCACTTTGGCGTTTAGTTGTGAGATTGTAGTGGAAAATCCGTGTTTCATCCTCTGCAACAAATAAATTTAAGAAATGTTCATTTCCGCGACACGTTTTGATGATGTCTTGCGTACTCAACACACCGATGTTTTTGGTCATCAGAGAATGCATGTGGTACAAACAGGCAATCAACTTTTTTCTTGCCCAAATATTCCACTAAAATTTTACGAATGGTCTCTTGGTTAACACCAAATTCATCTGCCATCATTCTCACAGTCAAACAATGATCTTTTTGTATCCATGAGTTCCTCATTACGAACAGATATTGGGCATCCATGTCTAGTTGCATTTGTAATTGTTTCCACACCACTTTTGAATCATGAATACCACCTGAATATCTGTGCATGAGATAAACAATTATCCCCATAAACTTGTCGCATCAATTCAACTGCCTCAGTGGCACTTTTCCAACTTTTAAACAGAATTTAATGTTAGCTTTTTGCTCCATGCTGATTATGTAACAATGCACCTCTAACTAGGTCAACAAAATGGCGGCTTGTTTTTCATCTGCTTATCGGGCGGCGATGAAAAGTTGCCAGATCACAGATGAAGGTTGCCTCTTTGGATTCCATACTTTGCTTCATAGATGCCATTTTTGTCCTGGCCATAATAAAATCAGTCTCATTACTTAATGCATGGCATTCACAAGTTATAAGCACAAAAACCAAGCTAAGATTATTCAATTCAAATGTAATATCCACCCTCATTTATGCATGAGAAAGCTGGAAAACAACAAGAAATTAGACTTTTTTAAAAACAAATGCCTCAAGAAAATACTCTGCATCAAGTGGAATGAATTCAAAAACAACGCAGAGATAAGACAGATGAGCAAACAACATGCCTCATGGGTGATCAGAAAAAGAAGATGGACATATGTTGGTCATGTGCTGAGAAGAAACAACCAGAGAATCCCAAAACAAGCTATCAAGTGAAACACAACAGGAAAAAGAAAAACAGGTCAACCACTTGAAACTTTAAAGAGGACATTGTTAAGAAAGGCCAAATTAATAGGCACAAAATCCCTTGATGAGGATGAAAAGCTCGCCAAAGACAGGAAAACTTGGCGAACTACCAAGTGAGCCCTATGTGACGTTTAACGGAACAGGAAGGATGTAAGATGTTCATTTCCAGCTTTTTCAACATTGAAAAGAAACTTCAATTAAAAAAAATTAAGGAAACAGCCATAAACCTGCTTGATTGTGGCATGAGTTGTGGATTGATAGACTTGACTAGGGTCAGGTATGCCTGCATTTTATCCATGGACCAAATACCACTGGCATTACCTGGTTAGAGAGTAAAGAAACATTAAACTTAACACTGGCATTACCTGGTTAGAGAGTAAAGAAACATTAAACTTAACACTGGCATTACCTGGTTAGGGAGTAAAGAAACATAAACTTAACACTGGCATCACCTGGTTAGAGAGTAAAGAAACAATAAACTTAACACTGGCATTACCTGGTTAGACAGTAAAGAAACATTAACTTAACATCCAGAAGTTATGGTTTGGTCTTATCAATAAGAGTTTTTGGGTCTACATCTTTGGGTTTTCTGAGGGTCAGAAGTTCACGATCTGATATTTATTCTTTCACTTTGACATTGTTCTTGTTGTGCAAAAAAACAAAAAAAAAAGCACAAACTTCTTCCATTATGACTTATCCTGGACCATTTATCTCTGCTTAAGCCAGTCTTTCTACCATCTTTGCAAGATATTTTTCTACAGTTCACAAGGCCTCCTCTTCCTGTTATTTGACACATTACACAATTATGAAAATAAGAAAGGATGTTTTAACTTGTCACAAAATGCTGGGAGGGGGGAAAGACATCATTCTCACTCCAATGAGTAATTTTCAGCATTTAAATTTTACCATCCCTGGAGAACAAGAACAATCTCAGTGTTCAATCTTCTTCAATCTCCCTGGAACTACGAAGTGATGTTCTTTACAGCCGATGTAGTGGAGATGCTGAAGCACAATGTCGTGCCGGCCTGGGAGCAGTGATTATTTTTTCAGTCCCTGACTGCAGCTAATATTTTTTAATATTTTTCAATACAAACATAAAGACTGTCCTGCTATATGGTTCAGAGACATGGGTTATAACCAAAGGCAGTACAACAGAGGATACAAACATTCATGAACTACTGCTTGAGGAGGATTTTAAACATTAAATGGCAGGACAAGGTCAGGAACAAAAAGGTCTGGGAAAGGGAAGGACATGAACTTATGAACCTACAATTCATGTCTAGGAAGTGGAGGTGGATTGACCACACTCTGAGGAAACCCAACACCAGCACAGCAAGACAGACACTGACATGGAATCCTCAAGGAAACAGAAAACAAGGAAGACCTAGACTTACTTGGAGAAGAGAAATTATGACAGTGCTCAGAGACAAGGGATGCACATGGAAGGAAGAAGAGAATAATTCCAAGAACAGGGATGACTGGAGAGTCTTTATCTGTGGCCTATGCTCTCAAGGGAGTGAAAGGCAATGATGATAAGTGGAGCTAAAAAGCAGAAAGTGTGCAGTGCTTCTTTAGCAGACTCCATTACCACAGGGACAATGCCATTCCATGCCCCATTAGACAGGCTCAGAGTTCTATACCCGAGCAAAAAAGACACCAATGATTACTACTGAAAATCCAGTGTCACATTTCTAACCTCTACTCACAAAAACACTCTCCTTGTAAGCTTAGTCCAGGGCAATAAAACAAAACGGCTCACATCAACCTCCCATTCTACTCTCACAGTATGACAAAGCGAAGGCTAAAGTCTTAGAAAGTTATGACAGTAACAATGTTCAACAAGCACAAACTTCAAGGACAAGCACATACTTCAAGGACAAGCACATACTTCAAGAACAAACACATACTTCAAGGACAACCACATACTTCAAGGACAAGCATAAACTTCAAGGACAACCACATACTTCAAGGACAATCACAGAAACATAGCTCAAAGTCTAGACTGCTTAGACATTCTGTGGCCGGCACATATACTTACAAACAGGGTCCACTCCATCTAGGATGAAGGATGACACAATCCTGTCCCACTGGTTATTTTGGGTGTCTAGTAGGACCAAAACTAGGTCAAATCTGGACAGAAGTGGACTTGCCAGAGCAATATTGACACACAGAGACTATGGATGTAGAATGCAATTAAAGATCATTAGGTTTTAAAAACTAGTATAAAACATTAGTTCCATCAGGTCACTAACAAGAGTAACAGTTCCATTAGGTCACTAACAAGAGTAACAGTTCCATTAGGTCACTAACAAGACTAACAGTTCCATTAGGTCACTAACAAGAGTAACAGTTCCATTAGGTCATTAACAAGAGTAATAGTTCCATTAGGTCATTAACAGAGTAACAGTTCCATTAGGTCATTGACAAGAGTAATAGGTTATGAGAATGAATAACTGGTCATTAGCAAAAGACATTAGATTTTTTAAATGAGTAATAGGTTATTGAACAACTAAACAAGCTGTGGAGAGGAACAGACAGAACTACAAAAATAAGATTTTTATTGCATGCATCTTTCCCATCACAACATATGCCTGTGAGACCTGGACACTTAACAAAACAGCTGAGAAACACATAAATGCATTTGAATGTAAATGCTACAGAAGAGTTCTTCAAATATCATGGATACAAAGAAAAAATGTATATATCCATACTACAAGAACCTAATATTGGAGAAGGCTGGCTAGTATAGAGGATTCAAAATGTATAAACTAGGAAAGAAGTAGGAACAGCTTTATTATTTAACGAATACAAAGTCCAAAATTCTTTGTCCTGTATGTGTTTGCGTGATTAAGACTCACACCGAAACGTCACAACTTTGTGTTCGTTAAATAATAAAGCTGTTCCTACTTTTTTCCTAGTTTATACATTTTGATATCACAGCTTTACTGCAGTGCTTTGTGTATAGTTGTATACTTATATACTATTTATAATGTGTTACTAAATAAAGAGGATTAAACAGAAAAAACTTAAATATTTTGGACATATTAAACAATCATGAGAGTCTAGAGAAGACTGTTTTGGAAGGGTACATAATGGGAAAAAGAGAGGAAGACCAAAACAAAGATGGCAGCAAGACATCGTTGATAATCTGCAAATGGATGCATCAGCAGCAGGGCATCTTGCTTACAACCTAGAGGCCTATAAGAGAACTGTTAGGGAGGCAAAGTTCCGCAAGGGACATTCAAATGACTGATTGAATAGTTTATTGACAAGAAAAGTAGGTCACTGCTAAGAATCTGAAAGAATGAAACAGCAAAGCAAACATAATCAGAACTTCACAAAAATGAAGGCAGGAAGTCATGTTACCTCACTAGGATCATAATGTCCCTTTGGGTTGGTGGAAGCAAGAATAGTTGCCCTTGTATTTAGTTTACATACCAGGCCTGCCTGAAAATACATTTGCTCTGAATTTGTATTTGGATAAATAATAAAAGAATTAGACTATTTGTACTTGAAACTTATTCTGAATTTAAAGTATTTGAATTTCTAAGTTTTACTGCCATTTTGAAATTGTAACTAGTGTATGAACTACAGCTGTTGTCTTCATAACTGTAACTAGTGTATAAACTACAGCTGTTGTCTTCATAACTGTAACCAGTGTTATAAACTAGAGCTTTTTTTTATGTTAAATTTTTTTTAAACATGTAGCACTGCATTTAACTAGTGCAAAAATTTCATGTATATATAGTTTTGCAAGTAGTTTTGTTTCCATGAATCTACTTGTACTTGACCCAACAAAAACTCATTATTCACACTGAGCTAAATGCTAAAAGTTTGTCACCATTCAATACATTTCTAACACACAATGCCTGCAAAGTTTCAAATATTTTCTTAAAACTCAGTAACCAAAATCAGGGGAGAATTTCTGAAAAAAAAAAAAAAGAAGATATAAAATGGATGCTAAACTAGTACTGATTAATATTTTGCTCATCAATTTTACTGATATAGTCTCTGTCTGTTGTACATGTCTTGGCTACATTGATGATCCACTGCTTCTTGGCATCACAAATGCTTGTCTTATCATGAGCCTTATCTACTACAGTTAATGTCTACTATAATCTGGCCACACTTATTGTCCGCTGTATATACACTGTCTACAGTGTTGCTGAACATACCTTGGCCACACCGATTGTCTGCTGTATATACCCTGCCTACACTGTTCCTGAATATACCTTGGCCATACATTGTCTGCTGTATATACCCTGCCTACACTGTTCCTGAATATACCTTGGCCATACATTGTCTGCTGTATATACCCTGCCTACACTGTTCCTGAATATACCTTGGCCATACATTGTCTGCTGTATATACCCTGCCTACACTGTTCCTGAATATACCTTGGCCATACATTGTCTGCTGTATATACCCTGCCTACACTGTTCCTGAATATACCTTGGCCACACTGACTGTCTGCTGTATATACCCTGCCTATATTGTTACTGAACATATCTTGGCCACACTGACTGTCTGCTATATATACCCTGCCTATATTGTTACTGAACATATCTTGGCCACACTGACTGTCTGCTATATATACCCTGCCTATATTGTTACTGAACATACCTTGGCCACACTGATTGTCTGCTGCTCCATAGCCTCATGAATGCTCGTCTTATCATGCTCCCTGATAGAATTAAACTCATCAATACAGCACAGGCCACCATCAGCCAGCACCAGAGCTCCTGCTTCCAGCTGCCATTCGCCAGAGTCCTAGAGATCACATATTTGTTTCATGAAATTTTAGTGATTATGTTTTCGTACTTTCTTCAAAGTACTGATAGCAGAGAACCAACAAGACCTGCAAAATCTCTTGGATAAAGTCGCCAAAGAAAGTGAACAGAAAGGCCTTACTTTGAACATCAAAAAGACAGAGACTATGGTTATATCTAAGAAACAGAATCCACCAGCATGCAGTATTAAATTAAACGGAACTGTTCTAAAGCAGGTGCAGAAATTCAAATACCTTGGAGCAGTAATAACTTCAGATGGGAAATGCAGAACAGAAATTAGGAACAGAATAGGCCAAGCAAAGACTGCATTTCAGAGAATGAGAAACATATTGACCAACACATCCTTATCAATGAATGTTAGAAAACGAGTACTAAAATGCTATATTGAACCTATCTTGTTATATGGAAGTGAATCATGGACAATAGGCAAGTCTGCACAAAAATCATTGGAAGCAGCAGAAATGTGGTTTATTAGAAGAATGTTGCGAATCCCCTGGACAGCAAAAATAACTAATGAAGAATGTAGGAGAAGAGCTGGAGAGACAAAAAACCTTGTCAAAAAGATAAGAGAGAGACAATGTACTTTCATAGGACATGCAATGAGAAGAGGGGGCATTGAAAATATTATAACAACAGGAAAAATAGAAGGAAGAAGATCAAGAGGAAGACCAAGAGAAATGATACTGGACAGTCTGACGGGATGGTGTGAGAGGAGATCACCAAATGAATTGATGGCCTGCATGAAGGATCGCGTACTCTGGAGAAGCATAATAGCCAATGCCAGTCGGCACGGCACATGATGATGATGATGACTTTCTGCAAGAAAATTTTTCACAGCTGTATGTACACAGAAAAATTTAAATAATTAACATTTCTTCAGGTCAAGATTTGACATTATAACCACCTCATCATATTTCTAGTTTGTCTTTCCGGGAAGGAGGGTGCTGAACTCTTTGTATACTATGAATTCTCCCCCCCCCCCGCCAAGAAAACTGAAAACAAAATTAGTGCAATCACTCAGCTCTGTTCTGTTTTTGGTAGTTTGTCTTTTTTAACAGTTGTGAATATAAAGCATTACTTTCTTGTAAAACATGATGGACATATAGTCTCATTAAAAAAAAAGTATGTTTGTCATGAGTGTTTGTGGTAGAGTCTGAATTAAGGACAGCATAAACTCTTTTATCTAACCAATTCTTGGCATCTCCATTTAGCACATGTAATCTCCCTTTTTGCCAGAAAGGATTTATTTCAACGCAAATCTGAGTTTGCCATGTTCTCTTCTCCCTGCAGGGTTCAGTCCAATGCTCATCTCAACTGTCATTACCCTGAGTGCAAAACAGAGACGGTCAAGGGCCAACATGCAGTTGGGTTCACAAAAGTAAATTCAGCTAAACATTCATTATCAGATATTGCATTACATTTCTGTCCATAGGCTCTTGACTAGGGGTATCTATACCCCTTGAGGTTAAGAAAGGGGGTATGGGATTCATAGGGGTATCTATACCCCTGAGGTTAAGAAACTGGGTATGGGATTCGATGTCTGAATCAGAACATTCTTCCAGCTGTTCTGCTCCTAGATGCACGTGCCAAGAAAAACCAAGCTACTGACATGTTTTTGAAGTAGTCTCTCTCTACTCTTTCTACTCTTCTGTATCTTCAGTGCTAAGGACACACAGGCCTGCTTGAAGAAAGAGATTTCTACTTTTGTTGGTCCTCTGCTATCTTCTTGGCTGCCTCTTACCACTGACACAAGAGCCACCAAGTTGTGCTCTAAAAGAGCATAGTACAACAGGTAATTTGTTTAGAAAATTATATTAATTAATGTAAAAGAATGTGATGTGACAAGAGCTCCATTGAAAATGTATGTTTAAAAACAATGTTATATTAATTTACCTCCCATGTAGCAGCTACATGTCTTATATTTGTGAATGTAATTGTCTTATTTTACACTCTTAGATACTTTTTAAATGTAATTTGTATACTTGTACTAAAGTGAATGTGTGGTAAGAATGAACAATGAGTGATGAAGAGTGGTTTGTCAGACGGACCGCGTGTCCACTTCTTCACCATTCAAAAATAAAGATCATTTGTTCCTTCTCCCATGCCAGTCCTTTGTTTACCAACATTTTTTTCTAGACTAAGTCTCCATATCTCTTTGGGTCATCTCATGCTCTTCTGAAGTCTCCATATCTCTCTGGGTCATCTCATGACCTTCTGAAGTCAAGCTGGCTCCTAGCAAGGCTAGTGATGGTTGTCAGTGTGGCAAAGAGTGTAACAAGTCAAAGACCCCATGGCTTAGTCAAACATTTGTTCTTAAATGTTCTCTCATTTAATAAAATCAAGGTAAATGCAGCCCCATGCATGCTACTTAAACATGAAGAGGACATGCCGTTAACGTCTATACTTTCCTCAACTTGTCAGCAAACTGCAGAATGATGCAGCTAGTATCACATCTGGCCACTTTTTCTTCAACAGCTCCAGTTATGTTTGTACAGCCTCATAAATTTGCTGCCATCAAACTTAACTGAACTGCTAACCTTCGGCTATTCAGATGCCTTTCATAACTGGATTAAAGTGTTTATATTTAAACCAAGCATCACCTTGACAGCCGTGACAGTAAGGCCAGCACTAGTGCTTCCTATTCCAGTTGTGAGGACGGAGCGAGGTGTGATCTTGGATGCATACTTCAGGAACTGGGACTTCCCTGTGCCTGGTGAGTGAGAAACTAAGTTATGTTTATTTTGTTTTAAGTGAAGTTTAGTTCAAACAGTGATTGAAATTTAGTCTTTAGGTCAACTTCTGCCAGTTTCTGCATGGAATACTAATATATGGCTTATTTTCTTGCAAAATGATCAGATTTTCCTACCACATACTCTCAAGTTTGTCAGATGTTCTTACATCACTGTTTGTCTTCAAATTTTTGTATTAATCACATTTTACTAACATGCACACAGTTTCCTTCCTCCATACTAGACATCTATATTCTACCAGAAAATGATAAATTTGTCACATTTTTTTTTTCACTTCAGAGAGTGCAGGTACAAGGCAGTCACCTCCTTCAAGTGCAAAACCAACTCTATGTGACAGAAATTATTCACAACCTACCTGGATCCCCAACCAAAAGTAAATGAATTTCTCCTCTGACCCTTGACCCACTTTCATCAACTCTCTGCGGACAAACAGAACACATGTTGACATATAGTAAAACAGAAAAATTCTATGGCTGTAAAAACATCTCAACACCAAGAAACTGGTTCCATACATACAAATATAATAACAGAGCTCCTGCAGTCTAGTCTGTACACAACCTGCCTTCTCACTTAAAAAGCTATGGGCTCTGCATCTATTACCATGTCCTTCAATTGATGTAGCTGTAAAAATGCTGATGGGAAAAGCCTCAGAAGACGGAGAATATTTCTATCTGTAAGAAGAGCACATCAGATGACTATGTAAACAAAGCTTCAAGAAATGAAGAGAAAATAGCTTATTATATTAAGGTGAGTGCTACAAATACAGATATAAAGTTTATGAACTGAAAAAAAAAAAAAAGATCTTTTACATACGATGTCCTGTCTGTTTGACGTAACTGCCACTGCTATCCTTTTCATGTAAATGTCCACCGTTCTCATTCATTCATTTGCATGTCCCCTGCGGAACTTTGCCTCCCTAACAGCACTGCTGTAGGCCTCTCGGTTGTGAGCAAGATGGACTGCTGCTGATGCATCCATTTGCAGATCATCAACAATGTCTTGCAGCCATCTTCGCCTTGGTCTTCCTCTTTTTCTGTTTCCTATTATGTGCCCTTCCAAGACGGTCTTCTCTAGATTATCATGACGTTTAATGTGTCCAAAATATGTAACTTTTCTCTCTTTAATCCTCTTTACTAGCCAGCCTTCTTCATTATTAAGTTCTTGTAGTATGGATATATTTGTTCTTTTTTGTGTCCATGGTATTTGAAGAACTCTTCTGTAGCATTTACATTCAAAGGCATTTATGTGTTTCTCAGCTGTTTTGTTAAGTGTCCAGGTCTCACAGGCATATGTTGAGATGGGAAAGATGCATGCCCTTAAAAATCTTATTTTGGTAGTTCTGTCTGTTCCTCTCCACAGATTCTTTAGTTGTTTTGCTTTCTGAAGAGCAATATGTCCTCCTTTTAATTTCCCTCATTGTATCTCCATTATTAGTTAGCAGTGATCCAAGATATTCAAAACTCTCCACTTCTTCCTCATTGATACATATTTCAGCTGCCTTGTTTGTTTTGTCAGTTGTCATCAATTTAGTTTTATTCGTGCTGTTCTTACGGACTGACATAATTAGTTTTTCCACTCCTTCATTCCACCATTCTAGATGTTTAATATTCAAAAATTCCTATCACAAATCACTTTTGTTTTCAGATTGTTTCAGTTTTGTCAAAAAAAAAAAAAAAAAAAAAGCTGCTGTCAGGCTGAAACTTTCCTTCATTCTATCTTCTCACATTTTTTACTGGCCACTGAGGCATCCCAGCAGCCTTCACTTCACCTATATTTCTTTGTTGACGCTAAGACCAGAGCAAGAGAATTAATGTTCTCAAAAGGAAAAAAAAAATCTTCACTGGGGAGCTGTGAGCATCTTTCACAGTAGATCTGTCATGTCCATAAAGATGTGATACTTCTGCTGATATTAAAAGTTCCTGCACCTCTTTTATTATACTTCACCTGAAATGCCACAGTTCATACATCAATGCCATTGTTTACATAAAGAATTTTTTGACAAGTGAACAAGATGACACATCTCTAACCTGTACACCACCAGCCAACACTACAGCCACTGCCATCTTAACCACATACAAGCCGTACACTTGAGGGCATAAACTGGACAGGATGATGTTCCTACCACACAAAGGCCTGGTCTTGTGTTCTTGCCAGAATTCACTGATCTCATCTTTCTGGTAACACAGTCATTGAAAATTAAAAAAAAAAAAAAAAACCACACCAATGTAATACTGTAAGAATATAAAATTGTGATATCAAGAATAAAACATGAGCCCTAAAATACACATGTGAAACGGTAAGAAAGTAGATGGAAACAGCTAAAGGATAAGTGTAGAAGGAATTTTGTCTAGAAAGCATACTTCTTCTTCGTTCGCATATCTAGAAAGCATAAACTGGCAGGTCCATGAAGCTTATAAAGGAGAAGAAGATGTAGAAACCTAGACACAGTAAACAAAATATGTCTAAACCTAGACACAGTAAACAAAATATGTCTAAACCTAGACACAGTAAACAAAATATGTCTAAACCTAGACACAGTAAACAAACTATCTCTAACCTAGAAATAGTAAACAAACTATGTCTAACCTAGAAACAGTAAACAAACTATGTCTAATCTAGAAACAGTAAACAAACTATGTCTAACCTAGAAATAGTAAACAAACTATGTCTAATCTAGAAACAGTAAACAAACTATGTAGAAACCTAGACAGTTCTTTTTAAACTATGCAGAAACCTAGACACAGTAAACAAACTCACAAATTCTTGTGTGATCATCACACAGTTTCTTTGTTCATTTGTCACCAGAACATGGTTGGCATGTAACACAATCTCAATGTCACATCTGGAGTCTAGCATGGTGGGCCTCCACCTCTGCCTTACTGTGCCACTGTACAATTGAAAGCAGAAGTAATAATTATGCTGATATTCAAAACAAGTTGCCATTAACTAGATGTTTCATTCAGGGAGATGACCAACATGTGAAGAAACAAAGAACAGATTAAAAGTCATATAAAAAGACAAATAGGTAAAACAATGTACCAAAGCAAAAAACAGATGATGAATACTAAAAACTCTCAAGAAATAACCAGGTTACAATCTTATGAATGATAAAAGAACGCTGCAGGCTAAGATACCATCTATTTCAGAAGCTGAGAATTGGCCCGACAGACCTAGTGCCTGCGGCAAATAGCAACAGACACCACATCACACACAAACTCTCCAGTGATGCCAGCTACACAACCCACTGAGGCAAAGAACCTGGCCACAACTCAAGACACCTACAGGTGAAGCTCTTTGGTGATGCTGAAAACCAAAATGTCACATCTGTGAGAGAGACTGGTGTTAATGTCTGAGGAAACGACAAAGAAAAAGAGTTATTAACTCTTTACTAACAATGAGAAGCTAACTCTTTTAGAACACAGTTTAATGTGTTTTTTTTTTCTTGGATTTTCTCACTGCATCCCATCAAACATTCGATGTGTCTAAGATATCCACTTGCAGTGAAGGTCACTACACTAGATGATACATTTATTAGGACTAGGACGGAGAAAACAAAAATTGTTACATCAATCTGGCCAAAAAAAGGATAAGGACCACAAGGCTTTTCATTGAGAAGTCCACTACCTATACAATGTGATCCCTGTACTACAAGAACAACCTCACAGCATGGTCTGCAAGGAGACCATGTTTCCAGTTAATGGAAACAACAACAATAGTTATCTAACAGCAAGTATACATGTTTATATATTGGCACTGTCAATACATGTTTTGTTATGACAATATTTGTTTATATACATATGCAGACTGTCAATGGACAAGGGGGACATTGGTAGGGCTGTACTGGGCAGGCTGCAAGGAAATGAAGAGTGGGAATGGACGAACAATGTGGCTGTGAGGAGACTGCTGGAGCAGGACAAATTAACTCTTTCCGTGCCTCAGGAAGAAACGCGGGCGTTCAGTTGGAACTGAAATAAAAGCGCGGGTCTTGATCTGTATAGGGGGTATAGTTGTAAAATGGAATGGAAAACAGTATTTCCATGTACTTCCATGTACTTATTATCTTTCAAAATATAACTAAATGTATGAAAATTTCATAAATGCAGAGTTTTTTAGGAAAAAAGAAGTAATGTGATGTTTTTAGACAATGATTGTGCCCAGCTTACCATCGGCTAGGTCTAGATCTACACCACTTACCATCTGAGATGTCTAGATCTACTTGTCGATCTCGTATTCTGATTCTATGTTGCATTCTCACTAAATTAATGTCTGAAATAACCTCCTAACTACTTCTCCAGTCGTCTAATATGTCTAGATCTACTTGGGAAACATTCAAGAGCAGTGGTCTGGTCACAGGCCATGTCCATACCCCTATCTACATCATCAAAAATTGAAAATTTTCGATGTTTCTCTTCCTTTTTCTCGCTCAGCATCACTCGTAACTAAGCACTCTTTCACCATTTTGAAAAATGTCACCGAACACGCAGATGAAATATGTAAAATCCAGCGTCACTATAGTGACGATACGTAGTATGTCGGATAACCGGAAGTGTCACTATAGTGCCAAAAGGCACAGGAAAAGTTAAAGATGCTGCCAGGAAATCCAAACTGTGTGGCAGAAAGTGCATTGTAAAGAACCAACATTTGACAGGAACTATTAGCAAACATGCTCTTGGATGGATGATGCAGCATGTGGTGGAGCATATATGGGGTTGTCCCTATTGCAGTGAAGCCAGAGTCTGAATTTTGAACTTTGAACATGTTTATATATATATTCCTAGCATATTTCACCGGTCATAACTACAACATGGATAACATACTAATGAACATCCAGACGGAAGCCACAAAATGTCTGTACAATAGTGATTATTTCTGAGCATGAAAACAAAACTATAAAAGTGAAATATTTTCCACGAATTTAAAAGATTTCATGACTATTATTTCCTGGACTTTCATTGGTCAACTTTAATTACTTCATTTAAAACATAACATATGAAAAGTGAATTGTAGGGTTTTGTAAATATTTTGAGAGCAGCTGTGCAAACCCAAAGCATCACAATGAAAGATTAGGAACATTCACCATCATCATCTTGTGTCATCTCTCCACGGAAGGTTGGCTGAAATGGATATCCAACTTGCTCTGTTCTTTGCTTTCAGACAGCACCTGGCCAGGCTGAATCTCACTCATCATTTGATGTCTACTCATTTATATCATTTTCATCCTCTTGTTGTTTTTCTTTTTTTTTCCCCCTCTAGTATACGGTATAGAAGTGAAGAACCGTTTCGAAATCCTGATGGCTGTACAGGAAGAGATGACACCAGATGAATTGGCTACACAGGCCAAAGATATCTTAGTAACAACAGCTAAAGACATGGTTCCAGTAAAGAAAACACAAAAGAATAGATGGATCACAGCAGGTACACTAGAACTGATAAAACAATGTAGAGAAATGAAGACGCAATGGAGGGTGACAAACAACAACAAAGATAAATATAAAACTTTAACAAAAGAAGTACGAAGAAACATAAGAAAAGACAAAAAACAATACATACAAGATTGTTGTGAAAGAATAGAAGAACATCAGAGGTGTGAAAGAGATAGTGAAATGTTTAAAGAAATGAAGACATTGACGAGAAATGTCACACCTAAGCTAAATGTAATTTGTGATGAGATGGGGAATACCCTGACAGAGACAGAGGAAATTCTGGAAAGATGGAAGGAATATTGCAAAAGAATGTATGAAACAACCGACTGTGGAAGCAGAAATCAACAGTGTGAATTATTATTGGAGGAGAAAGAACCCGAGCCGACAATGGAAGAAGTTTTATGGGCAATAAAGAGTCTGAAAAATGGTAAATCACCAGGATGTGATGAGATAACCGCTGAATTTATTAAAGCAGGAGGAAAGGAGTGTGCAACAATCTATCATGCACTATGTAAAAAGATATGGCATTCAGGTATTTGGCCAAAAGAATGGAAAAGAACTGTATTCATACCACTGCCAAAAAAGGGTAACCTGAAATTATGCACCAACTACAGAACTGTTGCCCTGATTAGTCATGCCAGTAAAATTCTGTTAAAAATCATAATGGGTAGACTTCGAAAGAAAATAGAAGAAGAAGTCAATATGGTCCAAGCTGGCTTCAGGCAAGGAAGAGGATCAAGAGATCATATATTCAATCTAAGATTAATAATAGAGAAATGCAGGGAGTTTAATGTGAATCTATATTTATCCTTTATAGACTACTCAAAGGCATTTGATTGTGTACAACACCAGAAACTTTGGGAAATAATGGAAAAAATGGGATTTCCAACACATTTGATACAATTCATATCACTGCTGTATTTAGACCAACAAGCAGCAGTAAGAATAAATGGTGAAACAACAACTTGGTTTGACATAAAACAAGGGGTCCGTCAGGGGTGCATATTGTCACCCTACTTATTTAACTTGTATACTGAAAATATAATGAGGAATGTTAGAGAAGATGTAGACAAAGAATATTACGATGCCATAACAGTTGGAGGTTATGAAATACCAGAGATTAGATATGCTGATGACACAGTATTGCTGTCCACAACACAAGAAGGAATGGAAAAACTAATTATGTCAGTCCGCAAGAACAGCGAAGAGCAGAACCTCTATCTTAATGCAAAGAAAACTAAAGTGATGACAACTGACAAAACAAACAAGGCAACTGAAATATGTATCAGTGAGGAAAAACTGGAAGAAGTGGAGAGTTTTGAATATCTTGGATCACTACTAACTAATAATGGAGATACAATGAGGGAAATTAAAAGGACATCTATTGCTCTTCAGAAAGTAAAACAAATAAAGAATCTGTGGAGAGGAGCAGACAGAACCACAAAAATAAGATTTTTAAGGGCATGCATCTTTCCCATCGCAACATATGCCTGTGAGACCTGGACACTTAACAAAACAGCTGAGAAGCACATAAATGCCTTTGAATGTAAATGCTATAGAAGAGTTCTCCAAATATCGTGGACACAAAAAAGAACAAATATATCTATACTACAAGAGCTTAATATTGAAGAAGGCTGGCTAGTAAAGAGGATTAAAGAGAGAAAACTTAAATATTTTGGCCACATTAAACGTCATGATAATTTAGAGAAGACCGTATTGGAAGGATACATAATGGGAAAAAGAAAAAGAGGAAGACCGAAACGAAGATGGCTGCAAGACATTGTTGATGATCTGGAAATGGATGCAGCAGCAGCAGGCCATCTTGCTCACAACCGAGAGGCCTACAGGAGTGCTGTTTGGGAGGCAAAGTTCTGCAAGGGACATGAAAAGGAATGAATGAGTATGGTTTTTATTATTGCATTATTCTTTTTGATATGGCCAGAATATTTTATCTGTCTGGTTTGTGTTTTTCATTATTTCTATTTCTCACCTTAAGCTGATTTTGTACTTTTTTTCTCTATGTTCTTGGATTACACCCATTCTTCTGTATACCCAGATTTTAACTTAATTTTCTTTTCTATTTTCTTATTCGATGTCCAAGCTTCTCCACTGAATATTACCAATGAAAAAAAGAAAAAAAGCTCAGTGGACATCACTAAAGGTAACCCTCACCAAATGGTGACATCATCTCCAGCTTTGCAGCTGTCCACAAGATCATCCTCTAGGACCACCCACATCGATCGAGGAATTGTACCCATGGACAGACGCTGAACTTGTTCCTGAACTTTGACCTCCTGAAAGTTGCGACAGAAGCTTGGCCCTGATGCTAGCGAGATGAATCAATGAGCATAAAAAATTTTATCTATAAAACGAGACAAAGTCAGTTAGTCTAAAATTAGAAATCATATTCTGAACTCATGTCGTTATGCTGAAACTGTACATCAGGATGTTCAAAGTAAAAATGGAAAGAAGGAGAAATTTGATGAATCACATTGTGTAAGAATGTGGCACGACCAGAAATCTCAAATATAGTACTACTGCCTACACTGAAATGGCACTATAAAAGAATGCATTTTCTATCAGATATCCTATATTTAGAACTGCCTACACTGAAACTTCTTCAAACTCCGAACTCAATATTTTGGTGCCAGATTTCCTAAATATGGGACTGCCTAATCTTAGTCCAAGCTCAGTTTATTTATTGTGGGCTTTTATGCTGCTGCTGAAGTGAAGTAAAACACCAGGATTTTAAATGAGCTGTCAGTTACAGAAATGTTTCTGAAGGAACAAGAAATCTATCCTCTGCTTCTTTCCAAACTGTATCTAAGATTTCTTAAACAGGTAGTGCAGGTAGTAAAAATTACTATTAATCATATAAAGGAACAGAAGAAGCATATCTGTGTAGTAATTAACTTATCTTTAGTACAGACATTACAAGATTTTCAAATAAAGCATCATGCACACATTACACTCACTTTTGTCTCCAACTGGCATAAGATTGTTGCCTCCACAGGCATCATTTATGCAGACAGTTGGCCTGCACAAAGAGTAATACTGCTCAAAGTCAGCCTGTAAAGGATATAACCTTGCTCAAACCCATGTTTCAAAATACATAAAAAAATCTTAAACACTCTTTTTGTCTCACAGAGATATATAATTTCATAATGACCTTCTGTGCATTGAATAAGCATTTTTTATGCCTATCCTGGGTAAACTATAAAAATAGTGTACTTCTGCAAGCAGGACATTCTCTGCAGTCAGTGTGGTGAAGATGTTCATCTAGAACAGCACTAGGCAACAAGACAAAAACAAAAAAAATCACATCTTTTCCTCTGTTCATCTAGAACAGCACTAGGCAACAAGACAAAAACAAAAAAATCACATCTTTTCCTCTGTTCATCTAGAACAGCACTAGGCAACAAGACAACAACAAAAAAATCACATCTTTTCCTCTGTTCATCTAGAACAGCACTAGGCAACAAGACAACAACAAAAAATCACATCTTTTCCTCTGTTCATCTAGAACAGCACTAGGCAACAAGACAGAAAAAAAAAAAGCAGCAGTATTAATCTTCTACCTGAGTAGGAGGCAGGCCCAAGAAACTGCAATAAACTCATAACAATCAGTGGCCCATTTTGTCAGGACAAGGACGCAGAACTGATTGTTGCTCATAAACTACAAGTTAACATCTCAACTTACTTATTATAATAATATAACAGTGCCGCCGTGGTGTAGCAGTCAGTGCACTTGCCTGCGAATCATAAGATCCCTGGTTCAATTTTGCACTTTGGCGGAATTTTTTTTTCAGACTGACCAGATCAGAAAAATAAGTACCTGGGGCTTTCCTAGGAAAACAAAGGCAGTTAGGACAGATGCTGACATCCCTACCCGGGGCTCTCCTAGGAAAACAAAGGCAGCGAGGACAGATGCTGACATCCCTACCTGGGGCTCTCCTAGGAAAACAAAGGCAGTTAGGACAGATGCTGACATCCCTACCTGGGGCTCTCCTAGGAAAACAAAGGCAGCGAGGACAGATGCTGACATCCCTACCTGGGGCTCTCCTAGGAAAACAAAGGCAGTTAGGACAGATGCTGACATCCCTACCTGGGGCTCTCCTAGGAAAACAAAGGCAGTTAGGACAGATGCTGACATCCCTACCTGGGGCTCTCCTAGGAAAACAAAGGCAGCGAGGACAGATGCTGACATCCCTACCTGGGGCTCTCCTAGGAAAACAAAGGCAGCGAGGACAGATGCTGACATCCCTACCTGGGGCTCTCCTAGGAAAACAAAGGCAGTTAGGACAGATGCTGACATCCCTACCTGGGGCTCTCCTAGGAAAACAAAGGCAGCGAGGACAGATGCTGACATCCCTACCTGGGGCTCTCCTAGGAAAACAAAGGCAGCGAGGACAGATGCTGACATCCCTACCTGGGGCTCTCCTAGGAAAACAAAGGCAGCGAGGACAGATGCTGACATCCCTACCTGGGGCTCTCCTAGGAAAACAAAGGCAGCGAGGACAGATGCTGACATCCCTACCTGGGGCTCTCCTAGGAAAACAAAGGCAGCGAGGACAGATGCTGACATCCATACCTGGGGCTTTCCTAGGAAAACAAAGGCAGAGAAGACAGGTGCTGACATCCCTACCTGGGGCTTTCCTAGGAAAACAAAGGCAGAGAAGACAGGTGCTGACATCCCTACCTGGGGCTTTCCTAGGAAAACAAAGGCAGAGAAGACAGGTGCTGACATCCCTACCTGGGGCTTTCCTAGGAAAACAAAGGCAGAGAAGACAGGTGCTGGCATCCCTACCTCAATGTTGTAGTGGCCTAGAAACATGAAGGCACTAACATTTCACACCCCTACAACATGCAAATGTCATGGGATAAAGATTTTTTTTTTAAACATAATAATATTAGCTCTTGGAAGAACGTAAATGGCAGCTATTTGCGATCATTTCCAAATATCATTTCCTGAGCAACATTACTCATGGATAATTCTGTATCTTATCTTCAACAATCCCAACTATAGAACAATTATCTGAATATCTCTGAGGCCACAAGACTACAGCAAAAATTACTTCCAAAACTAGAAACAGATATTGTGAAACACAAGAACAAAAATCATCTTGCAACATGGCAACCAGCATGGAAAGTGATATTCTCTAGCATTATCACTGTGATCTCAGCATTAGCCAGTGTCAGACATATGGCACAAGGTAACCAGATAAGGCATAGAAAGCCTTTTTTTCATTTTGCATCCATATACAGTCAAACCCACTTAATATCACATCGCTTTATGTCACAACCTGGATACTGTCACAGAAATTTGTATCCTCTGCCAACTCCCGTAAGTAATTAATGGACTTTACTCCAGTTAATGTCACTCTGCTTATTGCTACAAATCGGTTAATGTTACCATATTTTTGCACCTGGAGGAGTTAAAGACTCCACTTTGTATCACAAACTGGGCAAGTCCAAGCTATAAATATCTCATAAAACATTATCAGTTTCGTGACTCATCAAAGAAGGGGGCAGCCATTGATCACCAAGTACCTGCCGCATCAACCTTTCGAACATGTGGGCATCAAAACTCGGGTGGTGGGAATCAAAGGCTTACCACGGCTGCCCTTTCGTGATTAAAATCTGGCTTCTCTCTGTCATTATCTTCTTTATCAAGATGTAGACGGTGTTAAGGTCAAAACCCGAGCTTAAAATAAGTCACAAAATCCTTGGTGCTTCAAGAACATAAAGAGCCTGCCCATCACTTCCAAGGCCAACCAACGTGTTGGATGACAAGTGAACTGTTTGAGGACTGGGTCATTTCTTTCGACAACAAAATGAACCAAATGAAGAGAAAAGTTTTGCTCTTTGTTGATAACTGTCCAGGGCACACTGACGTCATCAATCTGATGGCTACAAAGCTCGTTTTCCTGGTACCTAACACCAGCGTGCTGCAGCAGTGTGACCAAGGCATCATTTATGCCTTCAAGCAACAGTACAGAAAGTGAATAGTGTGCCATGTACTGCATGTTGCGGAACAAAAATGTGACGTTGAGATCGACGTCAAGACAGCAATTAATTTTATACATGCGGCACGGAATAGCTCAGTCGGTCAATGGTTGTGAACTGCTTTCATAAACCGCAGTTTATTTTCTTGCCCGAGCCAGTGATCAATACAAATGCCAGCGATATTTGTGATATTCCCCTGGACTTGATCACAGATGATGAGTGGGCAGCAATTTCTGATGGAAGTGTCACGTTTGATCAGTTCGCTTCTGCCGATGATGCCCTACTATCAACGGAAATGCATTCAGTCAAAGTGATCGTCGCTAGTTGCAGTAAAAGCAAGTTAGACAGCGACACCGAGGATAGTGCTGATGACGTCAGTGAAACCGTCACGGACCAGACGCCCACCAAAATTGTTTCTTACACTCAGTTTGTAAGCACATTCAAGACTGTGCGCTCGGTCATTTACAGTAAACCTGACATGATGCAGGACATTTTTAGTGGTGCACTGTGCTTAAATGCTTAAATGACTTTTTTATTAATAGACCAGTTATCACTACACAACACAAAATCACACATTTTTTTTAGTACTACTGCTAACAAGTCAGATGCTGCTTAATTATAGTGTTTTCTATATTGTAAGACTAAGACTTACTGTATTTCATGATTAATATATTTTGTGATTAGTACATATTGTGTCTGATGATAGCTTTGGTTGTTTGTTATGTGTTTAATGTAGCAAATGTGGGAAGGACAGACAAACACGCACGTACACAGGCCCAGTTAAATCCCTTGTAATGGACCCTGCATTATGTCAACTCTGCTTACTGTCATTATATTTTGACGGTCCCGACGATATAACATTAAACGGGTTAGACTGTATATCCCAGTGCTGTACTTTAATGTATGCTCCAGATACACAGCACTGACACATACCAAAGTCAATTTCTTTTCTCTCCCTGGATTTCAACTCTGATATCGTTATTCCTATTATGAACCCCATGTCAATTTGTTTGAAAATTTCTGACTAGCTTCTAGATTTTATTAAGATTTAGGTAAAAGATAAAAGTGGCCCTATTAAGTCCTTGAGGCACCTACAGGTATACCATATTTTTATGCATGCAATGCACGCATTAAACAGTTTTTTTTTTCCAAAGCACACACTTCCCTGCATGTTACACACCTCCCTGCATGTTACACACCCATATACACCAACTTACTGTTACAGGCAGCAGAGGTTTACAATTAAAATACAAGCAGTAGTTTGTCCCACAGCCTTCCAATGAATAACAGCAGAGAAATGATTTCACATAGAAGATGAAACAAAAGCATGAAAAGGAGTCTTAAACATCTGACTTCACTAACACAGAAGATGAAACAAAAGCATGAAAAGGAGTCTTAAACATCTGACTTCACTAACACAGAAGATGAAACAAAAGCATGAAAAGGAGTCTTAAACATCTGACTTCACTAACACAGAAGATGAAACAAAAGCATGAAAAGGAGTCTTAAACATCTGACTTCACTAACACAGAAGATGAAACAAAAGCATGAAAAGGAGTCTTAAACATCTGACTTCACTAACACAGAAAGCAAAAACACAAACAGAACAGCGAAGAATGAAAACTCATCTACCTATTAAATCAAGATTAAGCCATTTTTTTTTAGTCCAGATGGACAATGGTCAGCCTGTCTAAGGATGACCAAAACTGCGGGGCCTTATTTTTTTTTTTTTTTGGTGGGAGTTAATGTTAACATTACACAGCCAAATTTCCACCAATAAAAATAACAGTAGAAGGGGCCTTTAGATGCCTCATGCAACTGCCTGTTTATTGTTGGCTCATTCAACAGTTTTCGTCATTTCTTTGTTTTGTTGATGAATTTTGTTTAATCTGTGAGTGTATGGCCAAAGTCATACATGAAATCTCCCAACAAGTATGATTCTATTTACTCTCTCACATACACATGTACATACGTACATACTCGCAAGTTATATACATGTGCTTGTTATATATAGCTATTTTTACAGGAAAGCAGATTTTCTGAAAGTATGCATTATATGCATTTGCACGCTACATGCATGAAAATGTGATGGTGTTAGTGTGCATGTTACCCTTGACCTGTTGGCATAATAGAAGGCGATGTGGCCAGCATCATGTCCGGCCACTTTATCTTTCTAAACTCTAGAAGCCAGGTACCACCTACAGAGGATGACTGGGGTGCCTCTATCCTGATCCGAACTACAGACTTTCAACATGAAAGACATACACTAACTACTTGGCCATTCAGAGCCGCCAACAGGATTGGCCAAAGACCAAAAAGATACATACATTAGCAGGGAAAGGTACAGCCTAAACTAACAGCTGTAGAAGCAGGGTTCTCAGCTGAGTCAGCATGTAAAATAAATAATGAATTCACTTGCCAGTGATGGACAGAAAACTCCCTAGATCTGCTGTCTTTGGTAACGTTGTTCTGCTCAGTTCTGGACAGACAGGAAGTGACATCACACGAACATGAACTTTCTTTTTAACAGCCTGAAAGCAAGTGTCACAGTGCTTCGAGAAACTCCTAATATAACAAAATTATGGGATATGTGAATGATGTAAAGTTTTGAGTGTAAGAAAAGGCTACATTCAACAAAGAAAAATACAATTATTATAAATCAGAGCATAAACTGGCCATGTTATCAAAATCAAAAACAGAAAATGAATTGTGTGTTAAAATGAAGAAAATAAGACCAAAAAAAAAAAGAATACTGTCTGCATAGTTTTTTTCATATCTGTACTTCTATCCCTGTGTAACAATACAAAATAACCTGTGTAACAGAGTAACTAGTACAAAGTCAGGCAGTTCTTACCAACCTGTTAATTATTTTCAATTAAGACATGGCCAGGTAGGATATGACCAAAATAACATTTAGGTACTTTTAGCTTATTCAAATCAGTCTGTTGTTACTGCACTCAAGTAAGCCAAATATCAGAATCAGTTATAAAGTAAATTGCTAAATGAGTTTCATAGACAGCCAGTAGCCAACACTCAACAGCCACCTGCTTCAAAAATGTCTTTGACAAAAACAAAAAGTCATCATCATTATTACAAGAACCAAATCAGTTAACCTACCAGGCATGTCTGAGTTCCATCTCTGTCCAGATCATTTTTTACATCAGTCTGGGCATCCACAAGTGCAGCATCAAATATTTCCAGCACGGACAGTGGAGACGACAGCAGCATATCACAGAACTCCACATTTTTCTCAAACAAAGTCAGGGCACTGTTGGTTGTCAGATCAAAAGTTGAAGAAATTTGATTTACAAAATGATGGCTTACTAACCTGTTACTTTCATGATAAATTTATTCCAAATCATTGAAATTTACTATCATCCCATTTTCATGACAATTTCTTTGTATCATTAATTTACTGACATGCTACTTTCATAATAAATTTATTTCATATCGCTGAGGTTAACTAATATGTTACTTTTACAATAATGACAAACAAGTACCAACCTATCATTGTTCTAATATATTTTTTAAAAACAACCACTCGAAATAATGACTGAGCTTATGGTCCCATATGAAACCAGAAAAGGGACAAAAATACGCTCATGACTGAGAAGTACAATGATCTCTAGAAACTATAGCAAGTTGCAGGAACAAAAGCTAAAGTAATAACTGTAGGACTCTTAGCAGGCTCAGCATATGACTTGTGTAAGTAAATGGGTATAAAGAGACAAGCAAGAAAAAAGCAGCATCTAAAGCCTGTCAAAAACAGCACGGAAGGCTTCACGCTGAAAGTGCAACATCCAAACTGAGAAGCAGAAACAAATTAAAATTTCTTGAGTTACGGTTTCTAACTCGGTCCTGCACGGACAGCAGGAACAGCCAAGAGAAGTTTCAAGATTCAGTGTTATGTGGGAGGTAGCAGTTCTAGTAAAGGAAAAAAAAAAATGAGCAGGAAAGCAACCAACAACTAACAGACTTTTGGGAGTCATAATCTATGAAGGTGAGTAGCTGTTTACTTTATATTAGTAGAGAGCTTTGTATCTGCCAGAGGACAGGATGGAAGGGAGAAGGAGAGGTATATGTTAAAGACTGGATGGGAAGGAATTTCTTATTCTACCCAGGGACTGATGATGATGATGATGACGATATATGCTACATACTTCACACTGAGAGAAAGGTAATCATCTTCATCTCCAGCAGCTAAGATCTGGATCACATCTTGCCTGTGGTTTGTCAGCAGATACTTCTTCAGGTCCACTAGAGTGTTAAATAATGCAAATGTTCTATCAAGCAGCAGTTACACTAGTTTCAAACCCTCTAACAACTCCTCCATCAAATTCCACTTTAGCAGGAATTAACTCATCGACTGCCATCCTTGCAACAGTGTGGTCCTCCGGTTAGTTCAGTGACTGCCATCATTGCTATAGCATGGTTTGTTTCGTTGCAGCGTAAAATCAGTGTAACTTTTAATTGTACATGATTTATCTGCGCATGTCTGGCGACCTTTCATAGGTCAATCCAAACTGTGGCTAACAACCGAGTGAAATCGATGTTTTTAACTGAGAAATTTCAATATTTATTGTGATTTCGGAGGCATAAGGACATGTCCTATGACCAGACCACTGTTCCTGAATGTACCCCAAGTACATCTAGATCTATTAAATGGACTGGAGAAGTAGTTAGAAGGTTATTTCAGACATTATTTTAGTGAGAATGCCACCACACGACGAGATTGGATGAAAATTTAAGTAGATCTGGAAATCGCTGATGGTAAACATTGTACATCTAGGCATCGCCGATGGTAAGCACTACACAATTATCAGCTAAAATCATCAAACTACTTCTTTCTTCCTAAAAAAACTCTTCATTTATGAAATCTTCTTACTTTGTACATTCACTTTTACAACTACACCCCCTATACATATCAAGACCCGCACTTTCTGTGTGGCATAGACGTGAATGTCCGCGTTTTTTCTGTGGCATGGTAAGAGTTAAGTTACTACCTTCTGAGTTAGGTCACCCATCTGGTGGGTTACCAGTGATTATGCTCCTTAATTTTGCAGAAGCTTTGGCACATCTGATCAGATCTACTGCCTCTTCTTTTTGCTCTGGCAGTCAGTCAGCCCATTAAATTTTTCTTTCAGTCTCTCCCTCTTTTTTTTTTTTAGCTCTCCCAGGCTAAGTTCTCCACAATCTTGTAATATGACAAAAAGTCAATTCTGATTAAAACTACAACGTGCCAAAACCTATTAGTCTTTAGATCATTTACAGTTACCGATACAGAGGTAGCTCCATCTATTACAAATACAAATATGAAAATCAGTATTATAACCTGTCATTGTTCCTGATATTGGGGTAAAGACACTGTCCAATTAGACAATCAGCGACCCACAGCTGATATGGTAGTGTCAGGGTTAACGAACAATATCTGTCCAAGACCCTGTTCCATCTCTCCGTTGGTACCTCCGTAACCTGGCTAATGGGGCGGGGATCGCTACAGTCCCCATGGTGGTGGAGTCTGCTAAAGAAGCACTGCACATCCCCTGCTTTTTGGCTGCGCTCTGGGACTGAAAAAGTAGCTGCCATAACCCTCATCCCATGCCAATACGATGTTGTTATCTTAACACCTCTACAACATCAACTGCAAAGAACACCAGTTCACAGTTACAGGGAGATAGCACAAGCAAGACAAGAAGGCTTTGA
Source organism: Achatina immaculata (assembly GCA_009760885.1). Taxonomy (NCBI): domain Eukaryota; kingdom Metazoa; phylum Mollusca; class Gastropoda; order Stylommatophora; family Achatinidae; genus Lissachatina; species Lissachatina immaculata. The sequence continues at coordinate 102,632 of CM019694.1, forward strand.
TATTCATTTAACAATTAGAAATCTTGGAAATGCTATTTAATAACCAATTACGATGCCTATATCATCATCATGTGCCATTGCACAATACTTATACAATTATTAGTATAAACATTACTGCTGCCTATTTTATTTATTGTTTTCCACTAAAGAGTTTCATATTCTATGTTCAAACTCCTCAATTCCAGCAGAGACCGAGGTTCCAGGCAGTTCTTTGTCCTACAGGAGTGCAGTTTTATCCTCAGTCATTCTCTAATTTGTTTTCTCTTTCGTCTAAAGTCTGTCAATTTTCGAGGCTAATCTTACTTATTCTGCTGCCTTACGCAGCTCATCTAACATTGAACTAAGGTTAAAAATTCTGATCAGTGCAAAACAGATTACTACCATAAAATCAAACGAAACTTCCTTTCCAAGTTGCAAAAACATATGGTCTAATTCATACCTTTGTGCCTGACAGTTGTAGCGCATGGCTTATTAGTGTGACTATTTTCGTCTACTTCCATTGCTGCAACAAACGTCCGTTAGCCTAGCCTCTACATTATTCATTCCTGTGTCTAAATTATCAATTAAAATCGCCCGCCATTAAAAAAATAAACAGGAAATGACGTCACTGGAAACCGGTCGTAGAAAATCGTGCGCAACATGAATTGTTCTTTCTATATTTTTTCAATAAAATACAGATTGCTATATTAGGGTCGGACTTCTGTAATAATTGAACCACAGACGACTTCTGTGACATGGACAGAGGATGATAAAAGAGAAATAAAAATTTAAATATAGTCGTTATCTCACAAAATCTATATCCTTTCTTCACTCTTTAGTTCCCACACGCAGGTACGCACATAGACGTTTGACAATGAGGAACCTGCAGCTTTCAATGTATTAAAAAATGAAATAAACGAAAAACCTCTGTTCATCTCATTTGCATACACACATACATACATATAGTAGGATTATGCCAAACTTCGCATCAGGCTCCTCCAGTCTAAATTTCGCCCACATACTTATATCTTATGTCCTTCCCGTGCCGTTAAACGTCACATAGGGCTCGCAAGGTAGTTCGGCAATTTTTCCTATCTTCGGCGAGTCTTTCAACCTCATCAAAGGATTTTATGCCTATTAATTTGACCTCTCTTAACAATGTCCTCTTCAGAGTTGCACGTGGTCTGCCTCTTTTTCTTCGGCCTGTTGTGTTCCACTTGATAGCTTGTTTTGGGATTCTCTTGACGATTTCTTCTCATCACGTGACCAACATATGTCCATCACCTTTTCCTGATCACCCATGAGACTAGTTGTTGTTCAGTCATCTGTCTTATCTCTGCATTGTTCTTGAATTTGTTCCACTTGATGCCGAGTGTTTTCCTTAGGCATCTGTTTTCAAAAGAGTCTAATTTCTTTTCTATTTCTTTAGTTGTTTTCCAGCTTTCGCATACATAAATGAGGGTGGACATTACATTTGAATTGAATAGTCTTAACTTGGTTTTTGTGCTTGTAACTTTTGAATGACATATGTTCTCAAGATTCTTGAAGATCAGTGCTGCTTTTGCAATTCTAACATCCTTTCTGGTGTCACTATCCTGGTCTATGTAGCTGCCAAGGTATGCAAATTGATTGACTTCTTCAATATCTGTCCCTTCTACATGTATTCTTCTATTTTGATTAATGAGAAGTTTCATTATTTTGTTTTGTCCTTGTTAGTTTCAAGCCTTATTTTGTTAGCCAGTGAAGAAAGGATATCTGTTTTTTCTTGCATGAAATTCACATTATTACTGATAAGAGTTATGTTATCAGCAAAATCAAGATATTCTAGTTGGGTCCCATGTACCCAGTCAATACCTGTGTTACCTGTGCAACATTTTTTCATTATGGAGACTATTGTAATTCCAAAAAGTAAAGGAGACAGTATACATCCTTGTTTCACGCCTGTTTCAATCTGGAACCATTCACTCATCCCTTCTTCTGTTTTGACTGCACAAACATATACATTGTAGAAGTCCTTAATGATGTTGCCCACATACGCACAAGAGATAATCTATTTTACACTGGAGATTGTTTTTTTTAAACACTGTTCTGCTACATAAATTTTCGCTCCACTCCCTTTTCTAAATGACTACAGTGTGATCAGAGAAAAAAAAAATCTTCCTTCCATCTCGTACCTGATCTTTTTTTTTTTTTTTAAACGGGTATCACTTGAACATGGTCAGCAGTTAGAGCACACCACTTCCACTAAGTGATTTTACGAAGATTACTACTGTATCTATGCTTGCCAGGTTGTTTTAGCTATAGATATTATGCATAACTTATTTAGCCTGAATTGTTTATTTTGATACTTTTCAAACTTAAGTGCCGTAAAGTACAGAGGTCAACAATTTCAGTTTTAAGTCACTGAGTTTTGTAATTTCTCAGCCTAGTTTTTAATTCCACTGTATCACATATGCCTTAGATTTGAGATAATGAGACATACTCCCTTAGATTTGTGCCATAATGAGACACACTCCCTTAGATTTGACCCATGAGACACACTTCCTTATATTTAAGATGAGACACACCCCCTTAGATTTGAGATGAGACACATTCCCTTATAATAGAGATGAGACACATTCCCTTAGATTTGCACCATAATGAGACACACTCCCTTGGATTTTGTGCCATGAGACATATTCCCTTAGATTTGAGATGAGACACACTCCCTTAAATCTGCACCACAATGAGACACTCCCTGACTTTTAAACATAATACCATAATGAGACACATTCAGAATATTGAATCCTCCATGAAAAAAACTGGTAATATCAGTAGGATGCAGATATAAGCATTACATTAATGTAACTAGCCTTATGAAGTGCTTGAAACCAAAACTTCACAGACCTCTTGGAGTCATGATACCTCCATGCAACATCAGAGGTTTTTAAACCCAATATGCTTGCCTGGTAGGACTCCTCAGTTGTCTTGTATTCCTCTCTACAAGTTTTCTGCAAAAGTGACTAGTCACAAAACTTCCTCAGGTGGCTTGTCCTATGCACAACGTTCTCTTGAAAGACTATCTCTGTGCCAGGTAAGGATTACTGCTATTCTGAGTGTGGGATATAAAATCTGGGCCCAGTCATCTTCTCGCTTGATCTCTTTCTCATTTCCACATAACAATATTTCAGCTTTCATCTACATCCAGTTGTAGGATGCTTTTGACATCCCTCTTTGCCCTCCGACATACTCCAGAAAGTTCTTCATTAATGTCTCATCTCAAACAATACATACTCCAGAAAGTTCTTCATTAATGTCTCATCTCAAACAATACATACTCCCAGAAAGTTCTTCATTAATGTCTCATCTCAAACAATACATACTCCAGAAAGTTCTTCATTAATGTCTCATCTCAAACAATACATACTCCAGAAAGTTCTTCATTAATGTCTCATCTCAAACAATACATACTCCAGAAAGTTCTTCATTAATGTCTCATCTCAAACAATACATACTCCAGAAAGTTCTTCATTAATGTCTCATCTCAAACAATGTGACCTTGCACACAAAACTAGAAGACACAATTTAGCATCGACTTCTGTCACAAAGCTAGAAGACATAGTTTGAGTGCTGAATTCTGTCACATAACACTACTGAGCTCAAGTGAATTAAAAAAATTTTTTTTCAGTTTTTATTTTTGTATCAGAACTTACAATATGAAAAGAATTTACTAAACACAGACATATAACATCATATTATCTTGGCCTATACACACAACAATTGTACATCTATACACGACACCATATCAATTGTCTATATACAAAACAATTATACATAAAATCACATCAACTTGGTCTACATGCTGCAAACTGTACATCTAACATCATATCAATTTAGTCTACACACACAACTATACATCTATACATAACATCTACACACACAACAATTGTACATCTATACATAACATCATGACAACTTATAAATTCTAAAGCAAGCATCATCACAAGAACAACCTAAATAGAACAAAAATATCCTCTAAAAGTAGGGCAGAACTCTGAGCTGCTGAAACTGACAGATTTGTACCTATTACAAAGAAGCCACTAACAAACTAACTGGGGTCAATCTCATCAAAGTCATAAACTTCAAGATACTGAATATTTAGGCAAAACATGTCACACTGGCTGAAGATTCTAAGCACTAACAACAACAATAAAAACTACAAAAGGTTTACCAAAAGCAGTGGAACAATAATAAATTATAGCTTAAACAGACAAAACACAATAAGCAACAACTGTAAAGTTACAGAACAAGCTTAAATTATCAAAATATACATACAACAAGCATTTGTAGTAAAAATAATCACAAATGAAAAAAAATAAAGTGAACACATTAGCAATGTGGGCTTTCCACCATGTTCTGTAAGAAGTAAAATAATGAAACATGTGTACAAGAAACTGAATCAATGACTAATGAATATACAGAAATGTAATATGCATCTCCAAAGAATGGCCAGTTTGATGATAACTAGATGTAAGTAGGGGAGTCTATAATAATTCATTCCTTTGTCTTGGATAATTAGATTATAGCTTATCTTCTTTCTTTAGTTCACTATTGCTTTTGTGAAATTTTGTAATTTGTGAAGATTTATCTCTGGCATACAAGTGTGGTGAGCTGTCTGGCATACAAGTGTGGTGAGCTGTCTGGCATGATTTAATAGTTTGTCTCTATAGCACATCTTTTATACTATCTATAGGGCATCTTCTCTCTCTGGCTGTTTTCATTCTGGTGTTAAGTCCACCATATTCTATGGCATTTTCTGCCTCTGACTGTTTTCATTCTGGTGTTAAGTCCACCATATTCTAGGGCATCTTGTGCCTCTACCTGTTTTCATTCTGGTGTTAAAGTCCACCATATTCTAGGCCATCTTCTGCCTCTGCCTGCTTTCATTCTAGTGTTTTATAAGTCCTTCTGGCTGGTATGATCTAGCCCTTTTCTGGTCAACTGGTTTAAACCAGTTTGTACTATCCTTAATGTAACATCTTTGTTACAAGTCTCATGTTAAAAAGAGATTCACCCCTGTCCTTTTTTACTTTACTTTTACACATAAAATGTTCAGTGTCTCTACTCTGTTCTTCCAAACTTACCTGCAGCTGCTCAAATTTTTCTTCATGTTTGCTCAGTACACATGTCTGACCAAGACAAAAGTGAATATGTAACTGGTGTTATTGAAATTTTGTTTCACAACAAAGACCTGTTTATTATTTAAACATATCCAAACATTTTTGTATTGTTCTATAATCATAGAAATTATTTTTACCGATGAATGTTTTCAAATGTTTATCACATAAAGATAAATCCACTACAGAAAAAAAACACAGTTATTAAAGAAAGAATTCCGCTGGATGAATTAGCTGGCTAAATTTACTGGATGTGACCATTACTGAATGGCTGAATCTAATAATACAAACACATGTATGGTAAAGCTGGAATCAAACCAGGGGGGAAATATTGGATAGCATTAAGCTAGTAGTTCTCTCAGAGGTACACAAACCAACCAATCAGATCAACAGTTAGACACGGAAGTGTAATGTCATCATCTGCAGCCATTATCTGTTGCAAAAACCTTACACATTTCCATAACAGCAATAAATTAATTAACCAAAACTCTAAATCAGTGGTTCTCAGCCCCTTCTGCTGCACGGCCCACATTTTAAAGCCAAACACTGTTGCGCCCCACTAATAAAGTGCTTTATTATGTAATATTTTCTCCACATTTTTAACTCCATATTCATTGCTATACAAAAGTTCTTTTCATTTACTAATAAAGCGACCCATAATTCTGCGGCTAGCATCCATGCAGTCTGCCCCTATGCACTGCATGAAAAATGCAAGATAATTTTTTTTATTGTATCTTACTTTTCTCTCTCGTTCTTTTTTTTTTTTTTTGCTGCTTTGAGACTTCATCGCGGCCCACAATACTCCCCTGTCATGGCCCAAATGAAATGTCATGAATAAATCTAAAACTCTGAATTTTACATGATGTTAATCTGTCATGTGTCATGGTAGTAAAAGTAGAAAAGCTATTAAAAAAAAAAAATATGAATGATTTCCCGTCCTCAGTTTACACAGATTAAATAATAACATATACTGTCAGTTGTTTCACATTTACAACATTGAAAATCCTCAAACAATAATTACTACTACTGATCACAACATTTATGAATGCCAGCAAACTGTCCTGCTTTGGTTAAGAACTGTTCATTGTCGAACACTGTAGAGGCATCTCTACTGACTCGTGTATCTCATACAAACAAATGGCCAATGCAAGAACTAAGACCAGTCTCCCAAGAGTGTCCACTGTATTCAGATCTATATAACAAAACTTGGCCACAGGGGACAGATCTGCACCAAGAGCTGCTGGGCTGCCACTGAAGCAGGAGAAGACTGTTACTTCATCCTGGCCGTGAAGCTACAGAATCAGCATGGCCTTGAACTTAATTGTTGGATAAGGAGATGATGAATTCCTTGTTAATCAAGTTTTCTTGAATTCTTCTCCTACAATCTACTAAAAGCTGTTTTTATGCCACCGTGTCAAGTCTGGCTTTGTGATCTGAACATGAACTGTTGATACTGTCTGTTTCAAAAGCAGCATCTGCAGCACACCGAAGCAACTGACGTCTAGGCTTGTACAGCCTAGGCAGAAAACAGAGATGCCTTGGCCGCGATGGGATGCCACGGACAATGACAGGATGCTGATCTGTATCTGAGGAAGGTGCACCAAGGAGAGGAGGGTGAGCTGTGTAGTCCTCTCTGGTGTAGGTCAGATCTGAACTCCCAGGTCTTGCGTCAGCGGCAATTCTAATAGCTCTAATAACAACATAGCCCGAATCTGCGTCATCTGAAATTTTAGAAACAAAATACAGAATGTTTACCTGGTATAGCACATAACTTCAGACATCTACAACATACAGACCTGACCAAGATCCTGTCACATCTCCCATGAACAGGCCCAGCTTGGCTAACAGGACAAGTCGCTACAGTCCTCATGATGGTGGGGTCTGCTAAAGATGTACTGCACATCCCTTTTTTTTAATCTCCATGGAAGGACAAAAAATAGTTGCCATAACCTGCTCCAAATCTGACATGATGCTGTGCCTCAACCCTACTGGCTGTAATGTACATCTTGTTTGCAGTCCCTGGGAGACAGACCAACAACAACAACAAAGATCTTTGTATCTGTAACTAGTTAAAGATATGTATACCTATAACCAGCTAAAGATATCTACATCTGTAACCAGCTAAAGATATCAACACGTCTCTCTCTCTCTCTCTCTGAACCTTAAGTGCTCAGGGCACATGGGGCTTCTGCAAGGGTTTTCCACAAATGCCTGTCCTTCGCCTTCTTTTCCCCTCTTGCCCAAGTGAGCTCAACATCCTCTCTGTTGTTCTTCTCCATGTCTCTTTTGGTCTACCCTTACTTCTGCTCCCCTGTGGTGTCTATCTTAGTGCTATTTTTGGTAGTGAGTTATCAGTCATTCGGAGCACATGTCCCAACCATCACCAGCGTCTTTCCTCAATAATTGCTGTCAGTGGCTTCAGCTGCATTTCTGCCAACAAGATGTTATTTCTTATCGTGTTTGGCCAAAATATTATTCTAATTCTTCGTAAACATTTAGTCTGGAAATAATTCAACTTGTTTTCTATAGTTTTGGTGATTTTCCAGCATTCATTTCCATAGAGTAGTACACTTAGAACATTACTCTTAAATATCCTGATTTTCTTCTACATGCTTATCAGCACCTATAACCAATTAAATATCTCCATACTTGTACATATGGATGTGAAACATGGGCACCTAAAAAATCACTAGAAAAGAGAATAACAGCATTTGAAATGAAATGTTACAGAAAGGCAGCTACAATATCATGGACAGAATGAAAATCAAAATAAAGAGATACTGATGGGATTAGGTGTTTGAGAAAACTGTTTTGTTAACACCATAAAAATTAGAAAGCTGAGATACTTCGGCCACATCAAGAGACACAATAGCTTGGAGAGGTTGGCAGCAGCAGGCATAGTGCCCGGCAAAAGAGAAAAGGGACAATCTCGCAGCAGATGGACTCAGGACATCATGGAAAGTCTGAATGTGTCACTGCAAGACACTAGTCAATTTGTGCAAGACCTTATTGCATTGAGGGAGGCTGTGAGAGGGTCAACGTTCTAGAAAGGACATGTCACATGAATGAATGAATTACTTGTAACCAGTTAAAAGTCTCTGTAACCAGCTAAAGATCTGTACATCTGTAACCAGCTAGAGATCTCTAGATCTGTTATATTTTCTCTCTGACACTCACCTAGCCCGCCCTCCTCAGGCTGCTTGATCATGGTGGCTCTGTGCAGTTTCCGACAAGCCAACAGAATAATGACCGTAGCAGCTAGGATCAACAAACTGAGAAGCCCAATGAGAGCGAACGCCAAGGTTCTCCAGTACTCCTGATCCTCCTTAACAGTCGCTGAACTATTTCTATCTCGACCACGAGAATTCTTCCTAGAAGACAGAGCTTCATTCTTTTTACTGTCTGCATCCAGCGAGTAGTAGCTGTCTTCTTCATGAAATTCGTCTAGCACGCTGTGGTGAGGCAACTCGTTTCCATTTTCTGAAAAGTCATTTAAGTTGAAAGGACCACACTTGGTGTTGGAGTACGCTGTGCACGGGTTTATTATTATTTGATTAGTGGGGCACGCAGTACACTTTTCACATTTGTTGTCTATAGGGCTGTAGTAATGACCATTTGTGCAGCTGTCAGGCTTAGAACCTGAGGCCACAGTCAAACAGAGAATAACGACACCTGCTAAAACAAGCAGCGGTGGATATGGGTGCATGATGGGATTTATTACTTCTTACATTCACAGAGGGATGACTGGATTCACTTTTACCTAAAGAAGCAAAAGAAAGTACAAATAAAGTCACTGATAAAATCACAATAACTCTTGACCCACCAAACAGCATCCATGACAAACAAATACTTTTTGTATTTTAAAAAAAAAATCACTATCGCAATTTTTCACTGGCACATTATGCAGTGGGTATTTTTAGTTTACAGCAGCTTAAATTTATGAACTCCTGACTACTGAGCAAAACCTTATGACCGTAGTTATTTAATTTTTATTTTCTGAAAAGTTTCTTAAACAACTCATGGTAGAAGAGTTAATAATGTTAAATATCACATGAAGTTAATTATAACAATAGCCCATATCTGGATTTTTGTTTCTGGTAATATCTCACAATTTTTTGGTTTAAATAAGAGTGATCAGAAATTATTTGTTTTGTGAATAAAGAAACAATGCAGACTTTTTGGTATCTGTTTTGTATTTAAGAAAATAGTTTGAGTAAGTTTCTATTAAACTGTTCACTTCCTGGCTTTAAATAAATTGTTTTAAAAACTGAAACAATGACACTGAAGCAGACATGCTAAAGAAGTGCTTACTTGCTTACAGGAGGAATGAGACAGCAACATACACCTTACATTCTGTGCTTGTTTTAGAGGGAGCAGACATTCAGAAGAATGAGTCCTTTACATCAGAAATTATTACTAATCTTGGAGGAAGCAAATAAAAACTTCCTCACTAACTTGGTACACCTCTTACAATGATGCTCACTAACTTGGTACACCTTTTACAATGATGCTCACTAACTTGGTACACCTTTTACAATGATGCTCACTAACTTGGTGCACATCTTGAAACAAAAGATCATATCAAGAGTGGGGTACGCTGGCTTGTTTGAAATCCCAGCTTCTGTGCAGGCTCCACCACTACTAGGATTCCTCTGCTCAGCTGGTGAGAATGAAAGAGCGTAACAGCTTGTTAACAGGACCAGGTCCACCAAGCCAGAAGCTTCGCGAAAAGATAAAACTGGTAATTGAGTTTTCAGTGGCCCTGATAATTGTGCTGGCCCTCTGATATAAGTTTTTTGTGCTGGCCTTCTGGCATAAGTTTTTAGTGGCCCTGATAATTGTGCTGGCCTTCTGGCATAAGTTTTTAGTGGCCCTGATAATTGTGCTGGCCTTCTGGCATAAGTTTTCAGTGGCCCTGATATTTGTGCTGGCCCTCTGGCATAAGTTTTTAGTGGCTCTGACAATTGCACTGACTCTTTGATCTCTTCTCTTCCACCAGTAACCAGTTTAAGATTTATAACCTGTAACCAGCTAAAGATCACTATATCTGTAACCGGCTAAAGATCTCTATGGTGATAAAGGTGCTGTCTGATTTTATAATCACTGACACACAGATAACATGCTTGCACCAAGACTGGCAAACCACAGCTGACCAAGATCCTGTCACATCTCCCATGAACAGGCCCAGCTTGGCTAACAGGACAAGTCGCTACAGTCCTCATGATGGTGGGGTCTGCTAAAGATGTACTGCACATCCCTTTTTTTTAATCTCCATGGAAGGACAAAAAATAGTTGCCATAACCTGCTCCAAATCTGACATGATGCTGTGCCTCAACCCTACTGGCTGTAATGTACATCTTGTTTGCAGTCCCTGGGAGACAGACCAACAACAACAAAGATCTTTGTATCTGTAACTAGTTAAAGATCTGTATACCTATAACCAGCTAAAGATATCTACATCTGTAACCAGCTAAAGATATCAACACGTCTCTCTCTCTCTCTCTCTCTGAACCTTAAGTGCTCAGGGCACATGGGGCTTCTGCAAGGGTTTTCCACAAATGCCTGTCCTTCACCTTCTTTTCCCCTCTTGCCCAAGTGAGCTCAACATCCTCTCTGTTGTTCTTCTCCATGTCTCTTTTGGTCTACCCTTACTTCTGTTTCCCTGTGGTGTCTATCTTAGTGCTATTTTTGGTAGTGAGTTATCAGTCATTCGGAGCACATGTCCCAACCATCGCCAGCGTCTTTCCTCAATAATTGCTGTCAGTGGCTTCATCTGCATTTCTGCCAACAAGATGTTATTTCTTATGGTGTTTGGCCAAAATATTATTCTAATTCTTCGTAAACATTTAGTCTGGAAATAATTCAACTTGTTTTCTATAGTTTTGGTGATTTTCCAGCATTCATTTCCATAGAGTAGTACACTTAGAACATTACTCTTAAATATCCTGATTTTCTTCTACATGCTTATCAGCACCTATAACCAATTAAATATCTCCATACTTGTACATATGGATGTGAAACATGGGCACCTAAAAAATCACTAGAAAAGAGAATAACAGCATTTGAAATGAAATGTTACAGAAAGGCAGCTACAATATCATGGACAGAATGAAAATCAAAATAAAGAGATACTGATGGGATTAGGTGTTGGAGAAAACTGTTTTGTTAACACCATAAAAATTAGAAAGTATATAATAATAACAACACTTCTGCCAGAAAAATCAGGCAGACATTAGCAAATGTAGAAATGAACTAGCATCTCAGACTTTGATAAATCTTGTCTTCACATCTGATCCTCGTTTCTCCCTAACACAATGCACATATGTAGAATTACTCTCCTTTCACAGTTATCTGCGGGAAGTCTGGAATAATCAAAGTACGATTACTCTTGAAGAAAGCTGGGCAAGTCAGTCAATCATTTGCATGTCCCTTGTGGAACTTTGCCTCCCTAACAGCACTCCTGTAGACCTCTCAGTTGTAAGCAAGAAGGCCTGCTGCTGATGCATCCATTTGCAGATCAACAATGATGTCTTGCAGCCATCTTCGCCTTGGAGATCAACAACGATGTCTTGCAGCCATCTTCGCCTTGGTCTTCCTCTTTTTCTTTTTCCTATTATGTACCCTTCCAAGACTGTCTTCTCCAAATTATCATGACGTTTAATATGTCCAAAATATTTAAGTTTTCTTTGTTTAATCCTCTTTACTAGCCAGCTTTATTCAATATTAAGTTCTTGTAGTATGTATATATTTGTTCTTCTTTTTTGTGTCTGTGATATTTGAAGAACTCTTCTATAGCATTTACATTCAAAGGGATTTATGTGTTTCTCAGCTGTTTTGTTAAGTGTCCAGGTCTCACAGGCATATGCTCCGATGGGAAAGATGCATGCCCTTAAAAATCTTATTTTTGTAGTTCTGTCTGCTCCTCTCCACAGATTCTTTGGTTGTTTTACTTTTTAACACTTTCCGTGCCACAGGAAAAAAGCGGACGTTCAGTTACGTGCCAGAGTAAAAGCGTGGGTCTTGATATGTTAGGGGGTATAGGTGTAAAATGGAATGGAAAACAGTATTTACATGTACTTCCGTGTACTTATTATGTTTCAAAGTATAACTAAATGTATGAAAATTTCATAAATGCAGAGTTTTTTAGGAAAAAAGAAGTAATGTGGTGTTTTTAGACAATGATTGTGCCCAGCTCACCATCAGCTAGGTCTAGCTATGCACTACTTACCATCTGAGATGTCTAGATCTACTTGTCAATCTCATATTCTGATTCTATGTTGCATTCTCGCTAAATTAATGTCTGAAATAACCTCCTAACTACTTCTCCAGTCATCTAAATATGTCTAGATCTACTTGGGATACATTCAAGAGCAGTGAGGCGGTCACAGGCCACGTAGATACCCCTATGTACATCATCTGAGGCGGTCACAGGCCACGTAGATACCCCTATGTACATCATCAAAAATTGAAAATTTTCCATGTTACTCTTCCTTTTTCTCGCTCGGCATCGCTTGTAACTAAGCACTCTTTCACAATTTTGAAAAGTGTCACCGGAAACGTGGACGAAATATGTACAATCTAAATGTTACACCGGTTCTTTTATTGAAACAAACCAACGATCAATTTTTTTATCATTGGTAAGCAACGGGTGTACCGGAAGCATAAAAAAATTGATGCCTGGCATGAAAGTGTTAAAGAGCGAAAGATGTCTTCCTTTTAATTTCAAATCACTCAGTCATAAAAATCAAAATACTGAAAAATGAAGGGTAACTGATAAGTTTTTGGCATAAGGTACAACGGATTATTTGTGGAGAACTTTTTTTGGTTATTTCTCAACATAGTCCCCTTGCAAGTTTATGCATTTAGTCCGGCAATCCTGGAGCATATTGATCCCTTCTTTGTAAAAGTCAGCATCTTGTGCCAGTAGAAAGTGGTCTACAGCATGAATGACGTCATCATCTGAAGCAAATCTGCGACCACTGAGCTCCTTTTTTGAGTTTGGCAAACAGGTAATAGTCCAAAGGGGACAAATCTGGGGAATAAGGAGGATGTTCAAGAAACTGGAAGCTGCATTCATGAATGGCAGCCACTGCCACTGCTGACTTGTGAAATGGAGATTTGTCTTGTTGAAAGATGACTCCTCTCGTCAATTTCTCTCGTCGTTTTTCTTTCAGTTTGACCCACAGTTGCTCCACAAGATTAGCATAATAGGCCCCGGTGACCATTCTGCCCTTTTGAAGATAGTCTACCAATAGCAACACTTCTGCCAGAAAAATCAGGCAGACATTAGCAAATGTAGAAATGAACTAGCATCTCAGACTTTGATAAATCTTGTCTTCACATCTGATCCTCGTTTCTCCCTAACACAATGCACATATGTAGAATTACTCTCCTTTCACAGTTATCTGCGGGAAGTCTGGAATAATCAAAGTACGATTACTCTTGAAGAAAGCTGGGCAAGTCAGTCAATCATTTGCATGTCCCTTGTGGAACTTTGCCTCCCTAACAGCACTCCTGTAGACCTCTCAGTTGTAAGCAAGAAGGCCTGCTGCTGATGCATCCATTTGCAGATCAACAATGATGTCTTGCAGCCATCTTCGCCTTGGAGATCAACAATGATGTCTTGCAGCCATCTTCGCCTTGGTCTTCCTCTTTTTCTTTTTCCTATTATGTACCCTTCCAAGACTGTCTTCTCCAAATTATCATGACGTTTAATATGTCCAAAATATTTAAGTTTTCTTTGTTTAATCCTCTTTACTAGCCAGCTTTATTCAATATTAAGTTCTTGTAGTATGTATATATTTGTTCTTCTTTTTTGTGTCTGTGATATTTGAAGAACTCTTCTATAGCATTTACATTCAAAGGGATTTATGTGTTTCTCAGCTGTTTTGTTAAGTGTCCAGGTCTCACAGGCATATGCTCCGATGGGAAAGATGCATGCCCTTAAAAATCTTATTTTTGTAGTTCTGTCTGCTCCTCTCCACAGATTCTTTGGTTGTTTTACTTTTTAACACTTTCCGTGCCACAGGAAAAAAAGCGGACGTTCAGTTACGTGCCAGAGTAAAAGCGTGGGTCTTGATATGTTAGGGGGTATAGGTGTAAAATGGAATGGAAAACAGTATTTACATGTACTTCCGTGTACTTATTATGTTTCAAAGTATAACTAAATGTATGAAAATTTCATAAATGCAGAGTTTTTTAGGAAAAAAGAAGTAATGTGGTGTTTTTAGACAATGATTGTGCCCAGCTCACCATCAGCTAGGTCTAGCTATGCACTACTTACCATCTGAGATGTCTAGATCTACTTGTCAATCTCATATTCTGATTCTATGTTGCATTCTCGCTAAATTAATGTCTGAAATAACCTCCTAACTACTTCTCCAGTCATCTAAATATGTCTAGATCTACTTGGGATACATTCAAGAGCAGTGAGGTGGTCACAGGCCACGTAGATACCCCTATGTACATCATCAAAAATTGAAAATTTTCCATGTTACTCTTCCTTTTTCTCGCTCGGCATCACTTGTAACTAAGCACTCTTTCACCATTTTGAAAAGTGTCACCGGAAACATGGACGAAATATGTACAATCTAAATGTTACACCGGTTCTTTTACTGAAACAAACCAACGATCAATTTTTTTATCATTGGTAAGCAACGGGTGTACCGGAAGCATAAAAAAATTGATGCCTGGCATGAAAGTGTTAAAGAGCGAAAGATGTCTTCCTTTTAATTTCAAATCACTCAGTCATAAAAATCAAAATACTGAAAAATGAAGGGTAACTGATAAGTTTTTGGCATAAGGTACAACGGATTATTTGTGGAGAACTTTTTTTGGTTATTTCTCAACATAGTCCCCTTGCAAGTTTATGCATTTAGTCCGGCAATCCTGGAGCATATTGATCCCTTCTTTGTAAAAGTCAGCATCTTGTGCCAGTAGAAAGTGGTCTACAGCATGAATGACGTCATCATCTGAAGCAAATCTGCGACCACTGAGCTCCTTTTTTGAGTTTGGCAAACAGGTAATAGTCCAAAGGGGACAAATCTGGGGAATAAGGAGGATGTTCAAGAAACTGGAAGCTGCATTCATGAATGGCAGCCACTGCCACTGCTGACTTGTGAAATGGAGATTTGTCTTGTTGAAAGATGACTCCTCTCGTCAATTTCTCTCGTCGTTTTTCTTTCAGTTTGACCCACAGTTGCTCCACAAGATTAGCATAATAGGCCCCGGTGACCATTCTGCCCTTTTGAAGATAGTCTACCAATAGCACACCTTCTGAATCTCAAAAGATGGAAGCCACTTTGCCTGCAGACAGAACCACCCTTGCTTTCTTTGGGGGCAGGGATCCATGACGTTTCCACTGCTTTGACCGTTCTTTGGTTTCTGGTTGAAAATGATGAACCCAAGTCTCATCCATAGTCACAAATTGCTAAAGAAACTTTTCAGGATCTGCAGAAAAATGGCCAAGATTGTCTCTTGACATGATGAAACGCTGTCATTTGTGATCAGCTCTAAGAAGTTTCGGGACACATCGAGCAAAAGACCTTTGTCATTTGAAGATCATTGTGAATAATGGCATGAACACGTTCCTGGGAGATGCCCAACTCAGCAGCAATGTACCACCCAGTTAGTCCTCGATCCTCCATTATCATGTCATGGATTCTGCTGGTGGTTTCATCGGTGGTTACCGTTCTTGGTCTTCCTGGACGGGGTTCATTTTCCAGACTCCTCCTTTCATGTTTGAACTGAGCTGCCCATTTCTTCACTGTGCTGTAAGAAGGGGCACTCTCTTCTAGAGTCTCTGCCATATCATCAAGGATCGTCTCCGATGACAAGAACTTGATGCAGAGGTAGTGAATGACTGCTCAATGAGAAATTGTATCCATTTTCTCAATTTCTGCCACCCCTTACCACTTCAGTAGCCTGTAAAAAAATTGGTTGCAGTTAATTTCTTGAAACTTGGTGTTTCATCTTACATTAACCTGATCTACAAATGCACCTAATATCAACCGCGTGCCGAGAACCTATCAATCACCCCTCGTATGATGGACGAATGACCACTTGTGGTGGGGGGGGGGGGGTCAATAAAACACTGTCAGTGGCGGCATGCTCACTGCACAATTTCAACTGCAGTGGATATTTGCTATCTTTTATAATCAATTTTCCAGTTACCGAAAAAAATTATCTTTAAAAATTCAAATTTCAGAACAAATTTTTCACGTTAATAATCTCATTTAAAAATAAAAACACAACCTGTTCACTTAGGACGTCCACCTCACATGCCGGTCATATGCCTGATTTTATTAATTCCAGTCCTGTCTTTAATTATATAGCACATCTCTACAGCACATCTGATGGTAGGACAATGCATTCACTGGCTGTTTACTGCTTACACTTCCAAAAATTACGTCCGAATTTGATACAAGACGCCATGTTTTTCTATTTGTGGCCAGGTTTTTCCACATCGCCAATCCACACGAACATAAACTTGAGAATCACTGTTTAGTTGTACTTGTTCCTCTGAAACCGCTCTGCTTGCTGTATTCAGACCATGCGAAAAGCTTTTGGTGCTCCAAAGTCAGGGTGACGTGAAGCCATGGGAGCAGGTAGTGGATGGAATGGGAGAGCAGCCGACATGTAATGTTGGTTATGGTCACAAATTCTATGATGGTAGGCAGATGATCTCATTGTAGGGACAATGGCTACGATCACCGACTAGTACAGTCACTGCCCGGAAGGAAAGCAATGGTAAACTATCTTCTGGAAATATACCAAGAAACCCAACAGCAGCATGGAAGGTCAGATACCAGAGATTAGATATGCTGGTGACACAGTATTACTGTCTACAACACACAAAAAAAGAATGGAAAAACTAATTATGTCAGTCCGTGAGAATAGTGAAAAGCAAAACCTCTTATCTTAATGCGAAGAAAACTAAATTGATGACAACTAACAAAACAAATAAGGCAGCTGAAATATGTATCAATGAGGAAAAATTGGAAGAAGTGGAAAGTTTGATCTTGGATCACAACTAACTAGTAATGGAGATAAAATGAGGAATATTAAAAGGAGTACGTCTATCGCAAGCAAAGACTGCATTTCAGAGAATGAGAAACATATTAGCTAACACATCCTTATCAATGAATGTTAGAAAACGAGTCCTAAAATGCTATATTGAACCTATCTTGTTATATGGAAGTGAATCATGGACAATAGGCAAGTCTGCACAAAAATCATTGGAAGCAGCAGAAATGTGGTTTATTAGAAGAATGTTGCGAATCCCCTGGACAACAAAAATAACTAATGAAGAATGTATAAGAAGAGCTGGAGAGACAAAAAACCTTGTCAAAAAGATAAGAGAGAGACAATGTACTTTCATAGGACATGCAATGAGAAGAGGGGGCATTGAAAATATTACAACAACAGGAAAAATAGAAGGAAGAAGATCAAGAGGAAGACCAAGAGAAATGATACTGGACAGACTGACGGGAATGTGTGAGAGGAGATCACCAACTGAACTGATGGCCTCATGAAGGATCGGATACTCTGGAGAAGCATAATAGCCAACGCCAGTCTGCACGGCACATGATGATGATGATGACGTCTATCGCTCTTCAGAAAGTAAAACAACTAAAGAATCTGTAGAGAGGAATAGACAGAACTATAAAAAAATAAGATTTTTAAGGGCATGCATCTTTCCCATCGCAACATATGCCTGTGAGACCTGGACACTTAACAAAACAGCTGAGAAACACATAAATGCCTTTGAATGTAAATGCTACAGAAGAGTTCTTCAAATATCACGGACACAAAAAAGAAGAACATATACCCATATTACAAGAATTTAATATTGAATAAGGCTGGCTAGTAAAGAGGATTAAACAAAGAAAACTTAAATATTTTGGACATATTAAACGTCATGATAATTTAGAGAAGACAGTCTTGGAAGGGTACACAATGGGAAAGAGACCACGGCTAAGATGGCTGCAAGACATCGTTGATAACCTACAAATGGATGCATCAGAAACAGAGCATCTTGCTTACAACCGAGAGGTCTACAGGACAGCTGTTTAGGGAGGCAAAGTTCCGCAAGGGACATGCAAATGACTGACTGAGATGCCCAATTCACATACTGTCTTCTGCGCATGTCTAGTGAATTTAAGCGACGGAATGTCTATGTCATGACTTTGCTTCCTTCCTGCTTGTGGCGATTTCAGACATGGGTTAAAGACTAGGCTTATCGAAGGTCTTATGAGAGATATGAGATGACTGAGTGAGTAATGCAACGTCCTCTCGTAGCTAGGCAGGTGCGCGTCCTATCGAAGTCTGTGGTTCAAATCATTGTTATTTTCTTGCTATTTGGTTTCTTTCTCTCCCGTCTAAAGTGCTTTGTCTACTTTTCTTTAAAGGCTATCTATACAACACTGTGCGAAAGCTCCGCTGTTTCTAAATTGAAAGAAATGTGCATTTCTTATATCTTATATCCTTCCCGTACCGTTAAATGTCACATAGGGCTCGCAAGGTAGTTTGCCAATTTTTCCTGTCTTCGGCGAGTCTTTCAACCTCATCAAGGGATTTTATGCCTATTAAACTGGCCTCTCTTAACAATGTCCTCTTCAGAGTTTCACGCGGTCTGCCTCTTTTTCTTTGGCCTGTTGTGTTCCACATGATAGCTTGTTTTGGGATTCTCTGACTGTTTCTTCTCATCACGTAACCAACATATGTCCCATCTCCTTTTCCTGATCACTCATGAGACTGGTTGTTGTTCAGTCATCTGTCTTATCTCTGCATTGTTCTTGAATTCGTTCCACTTGATGCCTAGTATTTTTGTAAGGCATTTGTTTTCAAAAGAGTCTAATTTCTTGTCTATTTCTTTAGTTGTTTTCCAACTTTCACATGTATAAATGAGGATGGATATTACATTTGAATTGAATAGTCTTAACTTGGTTTTTGTGCTTATAACTTTTGAATGCCATGTTTTTAAGATTCTTGAAGATCGATGCCGCTTTTTACAATTCTAATTCTAACTTCCTTTCTGGTGTCACCATCCTGGTCTATGTAGCTGCCAAGGTATGCAAATTGATTGACTTCTTCAATATCTGTCCCTTCTATGTGAATTTTTCCATTTTGATTAATGGGAATTTTCATTATTTTTGTTTTGTCCTTGTTAATTTCAAGTCCTATTTTGCTAGCCAGTGAAGACAGGCTATCTGTTTTTTCTTGCACGGAATTCACATTGTTACTGATAAAGAGTTATGTTATCAGCAAAATCAAGATATTTTAGTTGGGTCCCATGTACCCAGTCAATACCTGTGTTACCTGTGCAGCATTTTTTCATTATGAAGTCTATTGTAATTCCAAAAAGCAAAGGAGACAGTATACATCCTTGTTTCACGCCTGTTTCAATCTGGAACTATTCACTCATCCCTTCTTCTGTTTTGACTGCACAAATATATCCATTGTAGAAGTCCTTAATGATGTTGACAGTTTTAGATGGTATTCCATATAGACTTAAAATTCTCCACAATGAATCTCTGTGTATGCTATCAAATGCCTTTTTAAAATCTATGAAGTTCAGTATTAATGGTTTCTGCTTTCCAATATGTTCTTCAAGTATTATTCTTAGAGTAAAGATCTGGTCGAGACAGCTTCTCCCTTTTTGAAATCCTGCTTGTTCTTCCCTCATTGCTAAGTCTATTCAAAATGACCTTGCAAAATACTTTTGACAAAACTGATATTAAGGTTACTCCTCTCCAATTGTTACAGTCACTAAGGTTACCTTTTTTGGTATTGTAACAATGATTTCTTTTTTCCATTTAGAAGGGACCTTTTCTTCTTTCCAAATCTTATTAAACATTCTCTGTAGTTGTCTCATGTTGTCACTATTGATAGCTTTTAACATTTCATATGTTATTTCATATTCACGTGCAGCTTTGTTGTTAGCCATTAAATTCATTGCTGTTTCAATTTTATGCAATGTAATTTCATCTAGGTTGACATTTAGTTGTGGGGCTGGTAAGTCAGTTTCAAGGTTTAACAATTCTTTTGGGTGTGATCGATTAAGTATTTCTTGGAAGTGTTCAGCCTATCTCTTCTTTTGGTCTTTAGCTGATATTAAAAAGGTTTCAGTTTTGTTAAGGATTGGTCTTTCTTTATATGTAATAGTACCTGTTAGCCTCTTTTGTATGTTATATAGAGTTTTGCAGTCTCTTGTTTTTGCTGCTTTCTCTGCCTCTTTCGCCATATTGTCTATGCATTCTCTTTTATCCCTTCTAGCTGAACTTTTTACTTTCTTGTCTATTTCTTTGTATGTTGCTTTCGCCAGATCTTTTCCAAGGTCTGTTTTTACATTCAACATGTCTAATTTGGCTGCTCGTCTTTCAAGTATGTACTTCCACGTTTTTTAGTCCAGCGCTTGCTTTTGCTGCTGTGATTATGGCTGTGCTGTAAGAATTCCATAATTCATCTATACCTATCTCCTCTACTTCAGTGGGTGTTGTGGAATGATTGGCAAGTTCCTGATTGAAATTACTGTTATTATTCTCTTCTTGTAGGCTGTGACTGTTTATCTTTCTGTGTACTGATTTCTTGTGTTGGCTTTTCAGTTTTAGTTTTATTTTCCCTATACACAGGTTGTGATCACTGTTAACATCTGCACCCCTATATGCTCTTACATCTATCACAGATGTTCTGTATTGCTTTCTAATACAAAAATGATCTATCTGGTTTCTAGTTCTATCATCTGGAGATATCCACGTTGTTTTATATATCTCTTTGTATGGAAATATTGTGCCTCCAATGACCATGCCCTCTGTTAGACATATTTCAATGAATCTTTCTCCGTTCTGATTAACCATTTCAGTTCCTTCTTTTCCCATCACTATTTCAACGTCGGTGTTATCTTTCCCTACCTTAGCGTTGAAGTCCCCCATAGCAATTAGGATGTCGTGTTTAGGGACTTTGTTGATGATTTGTTGTAGTTGGTGATAGAAATAGTCTTTCACCTCATCATCTGCATCGTTCGTGGGTGCATAACACTGTGTTATTGTCATTCTTCCGTGTCTTAGTTTGTAAAGGTGCAATTACAGAGGAAGTAATAAAGTTAACAAACAGCAAGTATGACATTTCAGTGGTAATCTCCCTTCATATTTATATTTTGATGCAAGGATGGCCAATGCGGCCCACAGGCTACGGCACCATAATTATGGTATTACTATTACATAACAAAGGTTAAAGGTATTCCCATAACAAATGTCATGGAGATGAAGCATTAAAGACCTCGTTATACTGGGTCATCAGAGCATTAGGTAGGGTGGCCAGTTCCTTTCCTCCAAAGATTTTCTCTGGTACCCATTTTACGGGCCTGGGTCGACTTCGGGGGCCGTATTGGTCGGGAAAAAAATCGAGATTCGAACCCTCGACCATTCGAGAGCTCTGTCCACTACTATAACCGATCTCCTTGCATAATATATTTACTGTTCATAGTTTTAGAATATTTTATTATTACTGCGTTCGTTTATTAGCTACCGACACGGTTCTGTCCAGCCGGCCACTCATATGGTTGGCACTTGGCACCCGGCCCTTTGCTATAAAAGGTTGCTAACCGAGCCAGCCCTCCCCCCCCCCCTCCCCCAATCCCACAAAAAATTGCTTATGTTCCTTTTGATGCTCGTGCTTTTGATAGAAGGTTGCCAGCTTCAGAAGCACGTCCTCTGGGTCTGGGTTGGCCACGTTATATGACTATCACCAGACAGGATCCCGCTGACAACATTCACTCCTAGAATGACAGGAAACAGAAGGAGAGGCTGCCCAGGCGGGAGGTGGATAGAGGAGACAACAGCAACCTTAAATATCCCTTTTATTAGAAGCAAACCGCCCCCCCCCCCCCCCAACACAAAGTCTTTTTGTCTCCCGGCACTGAAAGGTGTGCAAGGACGCGACAAGACAATGCATTTGCTAGTTTTCTGAAGAGAACACAGAAGGTAATATAGCCTCGAAAACTTTAAACGGTGAAAGACAGAAAGATACCTACATTAGTGGGTTACACAACTGTTTACATTCCGGGTGTTGTCTGTTCCTACAAAAACATTCAGACTAAAGAAAAAAAAGGAAAAGAAAATGAAGTTTAAATTTACGTGTATGATATATAATAAAAATAACAATACAAAAATAAACCAGCAGAAGAAGAGGAAGTAGAAGACTTTTATAACACACTACAAACGACGATAGACCAAATACGGAAAATTGATATTGTATTAAAAATGGGCGATTTTAATGCTAAGATTGGTACAGAAAGAACATAAGGCGAAGGATATGTTGTAGGGAAATTTAGTATAGGACATAGAAATGAGGCAGGTGACAATCTAATGGCGTTTATCATGGAAAATGAGCTAATGATCGCTAACACACTTTTTAAACAACATTCAAGAAGACTTTACACATGTATATCACCTGATGGGAAAACCAAGAATCAAAATGGATTACATTTTAGTGCAAAGAAGGTGGAGAACAAGTATAACATCAGCAAGAACTTTACCAGGTGCTGATTGTGACACGGACCATGAGTTATTAATAGCAGACATGAAGATAAAGGTAAAAAAGACAGTTACAGGATAAAGACCACTCCGCTTTGATCTTACAAATATACCAGAACAATACGGTATAGACGTGAAGAACCGTTTCGAAATCCTGATGCCTGTACAGAAGGAAGTGACACCAGATGAATTGGCTACACAGGCCAGAGATATCTTAATAACAGCAGCTAAAGACATGGTTCTAGTAAAGAAAACACAATGGATGGATTACAGCAGGTACACTAGAACTGATAAAACTACGTAGAGAAATGAAGACGCAATGGAAAGTGACAAACAACAACACAGAGGAATATAAATCTTTAACAAAAGAAGTACGAAGAAACATAAGAAAAAAAACAATACATACACGATTGTTGTGAAAGAATAGAAGGACATCAGAAGTGTGGAAGAGATAGTGAAATGTTTAAAGAAACGAAGACATTGACGAGAAATGTCACACCTAAGCTAAATGTAACTTATGACGAAATGGGGAATACCTTGGCAAAGACAGAGGAAATTCTAGAAAGATGGAAGAGATATTGCAAAGGAATGTATGAAACAACCGACTGTGAAATCAGAAATCAAAAGTGTGAATTACTCTCTCTCTCTCTCTCTCTCTCTCTCTGAACCTTAAGTGCCCAGGGCACATGGGGCTTCTGCAAGGGTTTTCTACAAACGCCTGTCCTTTGCCTTTTTTTCTGCTCTTGCCCAGGTGAGCCTTCTACTGCTCAACATCCTTTCTTTTGTTCTTCTCCATGTCTCTTTTGGTCTACCCTTACTTCTGTTCCCCTGTGGTGTCCATCTTAGTGCTATTTTTGGTAGTGAGTTGTCAGTCATTCGGAGCACATGTCCCAACCATCGCCAGCGTCTTTCCTCAATAATTGCTGTCAGTGGCTTCATCTGCATTTCTGCAAGATGTTATTTCTTATGGTGTTTGGTCAAAATATTATTCTAATTCTTCATAAACATTTAGTCTGGAAAGAATTCAACTTGTTTTCTATGGTTTTGGTGATTTTCCAGCATTCACGTCCATAGAATAGTACACTTAAAACATTAAGTGTGAATTATTATAGGAAGAGAAAGAACCCGAACAAACAATAGAAGTTTTAATGGCAATAAAGAATCTGAAAAATGGTAAATCACCAGGATGTGATGAGATAACAGCTGAATATATTAAAGCAGTAGGAAAGGAATGTGCAACAATCTATCATGCACTATGTAAAAAGATATGGCACTCAGGTATTTGGCCAAAAGAATGGAAAAGAACAGTATTCATACCACATGCCAAAAAAGGGTAACCTGAAATTATGCACAAACTACACAACTGTTGCCCTGATTAGTCATGCCAGTAAAATTCTCCTAAAAATCATAATGGGTAGACTTCGTAAGAAAATAAAAGAAGAAGTCAATATGGCCCAATCTGATTTTAGGCAAGGAAGAGGATCAAGAGATCATATATTCAATATAAGAATAATAATAGAGAAATGAAGAGAATTTGAATCTATCTTTATCTTCTATAGACTATTCAAAGTCATTTGATTGTGTACAACACCAGAAACTTTGGGAAATAATGGGAAAAAATGGGATTACCAACACATTTGATACAATTATCATCACTGCTGTATCAAGACCAACAGGCAGCAGTAAGAATAAATGGTGAAACAACAACTTGGTTTGACATAAAACAAGGGATCCGTCAGGGGCGCATATTGTCACCTTATTTATTTAACATGTATACTGAAAATATAATGCGGAATGTCAGAGAAGATGTAGACAAAGAATATTACAATGCCATAACAATTGGAGGTTATGAAATATCAGAGATTAGACATGCTGATGACACAGTATTACTGTCCACAACACAAAAAGGAATGGAAAAACTAATTATGTCAGTCCGTAAGAACAGTGAAGAGCAAAACTATCTTAATGCAAAGAAAACTAAATTGATGACAACTGACAAAACAAACAAGGTAGCTGAAATATGTATCAATGAGGAAAAACTGGAAGAAGTGGAGAGTTTTGAATATCTTGGATCATTACTAACTAATAATGGAGATACAATGAGGGAAATTAAAAGGAAGACATCTATTGCTCTTCAGAAAGTAAAACAACCAAAGAATCTGTGGAGAGGAACAGACAGAACTACAAAAATAAGATTTTTAAGGGCATGGATCTTTCCCATTGCAACATATGCCTGTGAGACCTGGACACTTGACAAAATAGCTGAGAAACACATAAATGCTCTTTAAATGTAAATGCTACAGAATAATTCTTCCAATATCATGAACACGAAAAATAACAAATATATCCATACTACAAGAACTTAATATTGAATAAGGCTGGCTAGTAAAGAGGATTAAACAAAGAAAACTTAAATATCTTGGACAAATTAAACGCCATGACAATCTAGAGAAAACCGTCGTGGGGAAGGGTAGATAATGAGAAAAAGGAAGAGGAACTCCAAGGCAAAGATGGCTGCAAGACATCGTTGATGATCTGCAAATGGATGCATCAGCAGCAGGCCATCTTGCTCACAACCGAGAGGCCTACAGGAGAGCTGTTAGGGAGGCAGAGATCAACAAGCAAATGACTGACTGACTGATGTATACTAAATAATAATGAAAGAAACAAGAAACTGTTTATCATGTAACTTGTACGATGTATTTTTTTCTTCTAAAATTTTAATTTAAATTACAAAAAAACACTAAATTTATCGTTTTAAGTATTCTTTAAGTCGGTAGCTCTTAAACGTTTCTGTGTGTGCGTGCGTGTCTGTGTGTGCGTGTGTGTGCGTGTCTGTGTGTTTGTGTGTAGCTCCTCTGGACTCGTAATTAAAAACAAAGCAATAAATAGAACCCACACGGTGCTTTTTTTAATCGAGTCAGTCCATTATCTGTCACACGAACAGGTTTTTGGTATTAGTATATATAAAAATTCCCCCGTGTGGTACCCGGGATCTGCAAAGAATAGGACCACTGTACCCTACCATGCATGATCGTAAAAGGCGACTAAGGAGGGTTCAGCATAGGGCCAGCAACCCTATCTGGTAAAAAAACTATCAGACTGCTACAGAAACGGAAGCAAGGGAAAAAGCAAATGCAGGTGGAAGGAGAAATGCGAATCAGGAAACTGAGCCCATGAAGGTTGTGGATGAAAGCCAGCCACTGGAAGTCCCCAGCCCGACTGCAGACCTCCTGGAACCTAAACATAAGATGCAAATAGGCAGCAGGAATGTAAGAACACTAAACCAGACTGGAAAACTAGCACAAACCATCAAGGAAATGCACAGATACAAACTAGACATACTAGGAATACAAGAAGCAAGATGGACAGGACAAGGCAGAAGGAAATTAACAACACAGCACACAGAAGATACAATAATATGGTCAGGTAAAGAAGATCTCCCAATAAATGAGAGATTATTATATGCACGGTTCAACTCAAGATTCACGAAGCTGTCTATTATAGTTTGTTATGCACCAACAGAAGCAGCTGAAGAGGAATTAAAAGAAGATTTTTACAACAGCCTCCAAGCAACAGTAGAAACAATACCAAAGCATGATATGCTACTCATCTTGGGCGACTTCAATGCAAAAGTAGGTGAAGGAAATGAAGATAGAAGAAGAATCATGGGAAGAGAAGGAATTGGAGAAATAAATGAAAATGGAGAAAGACTGTGCAGTTTCTGTGAAGAAAACATGATGACCATCGGAGGGACAATTTTCCAACACAAAAACATCCATAAGGTGACTTGGAGGTCACCAGATAAAAACATAGAAAACCAAATCGATCACATACTAATAAACAACAAGTGGAAACGGTCACTACAAGATGTACGAGCAAGGAAAGGAGCAGATGTAGGAAGTGATCACAACCTTCTGGTAGCAAAAATAAAACTAAAATTAAGGAAAGCCAAAATCGGAGAACACAGAAAGATACATTTTGATACAAGCAAACTGATAGACCAGCAAACAAGAAATGAATTCTCAATAGTACTTAAGAACCGCTTCAGTGTCCTACAAGACGAAGCAGAAATGTCCATATTAGAGTTCAATAAAACACTACAGGAAACAGCAAAAGAGGTGCTGGGATATCGGAAAAGGAGAAAAGAGGAATGGATAAGCGAGACCACATGGGAAAAGATAGAGCAAAGAAAAGAAATCAAGAAAAAATTACTGAACACCAAATCACAACGGCTTAAAGAACGAGTTTTAAGTAATTATGCACAAAAAGACAAAGAAGTGAAGGAATCATGCCGTCAAGATAAACGTCAGTATTATGACAATTTAGCAGAAACAGCAGAGAAAGCAGCATATACAAATGACATGAAAACCATATATAAAATCACAAAGCAGATGACAGGTAACTTCAACACAAGATGTGAAAGTGCAGTAAGAACACAAAATGGACAACTGGTCAGTGGAGAAAGAGAAAAAATTGAAAGATGGAGGGAACACTTTAACACCCTACTAAACAGAACACAAGCAGCACAAACAATAGACATACCTGAAGCAAAAACGGAACTAAACATCAATACAGGACCAATAACAATAAATGAAGTAAAGGAGGCGATAAAGAAGCTAAAATCAGACAGGGCACCAGGTGAAGATGAAGTGACTGCGGAGATGTTGAAAGCAGAAGAAACAGAAACACCAAAACAACTTTGCCGGATATTACAACAAATTTGGGATTTAGAAAAAGCCCCAGAGGAGTGGAAAACTGGTCTTATAGTAAAATTACCAAAGAAGGGTGACCTCAGAGATTGCGGGAACTGGAGAGGCATTACCCTACTGCCTCTCACCAGTAAAGTATTTTGCAGAATAATCATCAACAGAATTGTATCAACACTTGAGGAAAAACTTCG
Organism: Achatina immaculata; assembly: GCA_009760885.1. Classification (NCBI taxonomy): domain Eukaryota; kingdom Metazoa; phylum Mollusca; class Gastropoda; order Stylommatophora; family Achatinidae; genus Lissachatina; species Lissachatina immaculata. The sequence goes on from CM019694.1 coordinate 130,204, forward strand.
GAAAGAGCAGGCAGGATTTAGGAAAGGAAGATCATGCATAGACCACATATTTGTACTTAGACAAATATTAGAACAGGCAAATGAGTGGCATAGCACAACATATGCACTATTCATAGATTTTGAGAAAGCCTTTGACAGTGTCAACAGAGATGCACTGTGGAAAATCCTAAGATGGCATGGCCTCCCCATAAAATAGTTAATGTAATCAAAGCCCTATACGAGGGTTTTCAGTGCAAAGTTATCTGTGGAGAACATACCTCCAGCAGCTTTAGGGTACAAACAGGAGTGAAACAGGGATGTGTACTATCACCAACATTATTTATCTTGGCAGTAGACTGGTTAATGAAGGAGGCAACATCAGACAAACGCAGAGGATTACAATGGACCCTTGACACAGTGCTGGAGGACCTTGACTTTGCGGATGATATTTGTCTATTATCAAGCAGTCACAAAGATATGCAAGATAAAGTAAACAAGCTAACTCAGAATGCAAACAACATAGGACTAAAGATCAACGTAGGAAAGACAAAGTTAATGAAGCAAAATGTGAACAACAGAAATGTACTCAGAGTAGATAACAAGTTAGTGGAGGAGGTCAACGAATTTGTATACCTTGGCAGCAGAGTAGTAGAAAATGGAGACAGCACAGAGGACATCAACAGCAGACTTACTAGAGCAAACCAGGCTTTTGCAATGCTACAGAATATATGGAAATCAAAAAAACTAAGCATAAATATAAAAATCAGGATATTTAAGAGTAATATTCTAAGTGTACTACTCTATGGAAGCGAATGCTGGAAAATCACCAAAACCATAGAAAACAAGTTGAATTCTTTCCAGACTAAATGTTTACGAAGAATTAGACAAATATTTTGGCCAAACACTATAAGAAATAACATCTTATTTGCAGAAATGCAGATGAAGCCACTGACAACAATTATTGAGGAAAGACGCTGGCGATGGTTGGGACATGTGCTCCGAATGACTGACAACTCACTACCAAAAATAGCACTAAGACGGACACCACAGGGGAACAGAAGTAAGGGTAGACCAAAAGAGACATGGAGAAGAACAACAGAAAGGATGTTGAGCAATAGAGGGCTCACCTGGGCAAGAGCAGAAAAAAAGGCGAAGGACAGGCATTTGTGGAAAACCCTTGTGGAAGCCCCATGTGCCCTGTGCACTTAAGGTTCAGAGAGAGAGAGAGATTTAATATATAATTTATACAAAGCCACTGCAGTAAAGCTGCGATAACAAAAGTAGAAGGAAGAGCTTTGTTAATTAACGAGCACACATGTGTGAGGTTTCGGTCTATACCTTAATCTTACAAAAACACGCAGGACAAAGAAACAGAGAAAGAAGATAAAATATAAATTTACTTCGACTCCTGGCCCGTGCACCCTCAAACATTCTTCTGTGGACAGGTAACTACCCTTAACATTAAGACTGTTAAGGAGGGAGTTGACGACAGTATAAAAAGAAATGAAATGCTGGATACAGCAATCTCTCTCCTCTCTCTCTCTTTCTCTCTCTCTCTCTCTCTCTCTCTCTCTCTGAATCTTAAGTGCCCAGAGCACATGGAGCTTCTGCAAGGGTTTTCCACAAACACCTGCCCTTTGCCTTTTTTCCACTCTTGCCCAGGTGAGCCCTCTATTGCTCAACATCCTTTCTGTTCTTCTCCATGTCTCTTTTGGTCTACCCTTACTTCTGTTCCCCTGTGGTGTCCGTCTTAGTGCTATTTTTGGTAGTGAGTTGTCAGTCATTCGGAGCACATGTCCCAACCATCGCCAGCGTCTTTCCTCAATAATTGTTGTCAGTGGCTTCATCTGCGTTTCTGCCAAGAAGATGTTATTTCTTATAGTGTTTGGCCAAAATATTTGTCTAATTCTTCGTAACCATTTAGTCCGGAAAGATTATACGATATATTCCACAGAAATAACGACCAAATCTACAAAGAATATACGTAAATCAGAAATCATAAGCAGTATTGACGCGGAAACATCAGTTAAAGAAATGTCTGTAATTAATCCATGAAAAAGTGAATTACGCAAAAGAAATGGTAAATGAATCCTGAGGTGACCCAAGTGCAATTCAGCTTACAAAAAATTATGTTCGGAGAAAAATAGTGGAACAATGGTTAGCGTTTCAAGTAAGGCTGTGTTTGTAAACCTTGTTGTTTGTTTGTAATTCTCTTGTTTTGAGTAACCTGTGAATTATAAGATTTTATACTTCCCTGCCTGTCCCCCAGGAATTTTATTCCTCTGCAGGAAGTCTATGTTTCCACGGTCTGAGGCCGTAACTTAAACCAACATAAATATTCATAATATAAAAGTACATAGGATGTTGTTTACGTTACTGAACTTGGCCTTTCTTTCTTCCGGTTTTCTTCGCGCACTCTTATCTCCGTCATCAGCCGTCCTTGTTTTATTACTTCCCCGTCAAATACAAACACGTATCTCGCTTCATTCATACAAACACGGATCTCGCTTCATTCATACAAACACGTATCTCGCTTCATTCATACAAACACGGATCTCGCTTCATTCATACAAACACGTATCTCGCTTCATTCATACAAACACGGATCTCGCTTTATTCATACAAACACGTATCTCGCTTCATTCATACAAACACGTATCTCGCTTCATTCATACAAACACGGATCTCGCTTCATTCATACAAACATGTATCTCGCTTCATTCATACAAACACGGATCTCGCTTCATTCATACAAACACGTATCTCGCTTCATTCATACAAACACGTATCTCGCTTCATTCATACAAACACGTATCTCGCTTCATTCATACAAACACGGATCTCGCTTCATTCATACAAACACGTATCTCGCTTCATTCATACAAACACGTATCTCGCTTCATTCATACAAACATGTATCTCGCTTCATTCATACAAACACGTATCTCGCTTCATTCATACAAACACGTATCTCGCTTCATTCATACAAACATGTATCTCGCTTCATTCATACAAACATTTATCTCGCTTCATTCATATAAACACGTATCTCGCTTCATTCATACAAACATGTATCTCGCTTCATTCATACAAACACGTATCTCACTTCATTCATACAAACATGTATCTCGCTTCATTCATACAAACACGTATCTCGCTTCATTCATACAAACACGTATCTCGCTTCATTCATACGAACAAAACATTAATATTACCCCTCGTCGTTCAAAACAACACATTCAGCCAGTGCTTTTTTCTGTCTGGACTTGTTCTTTGTTTTATCCGACTCCCTCTTGTGTGTATTTCACTTCCCCATATTTTTATTAGAAAAGTCTGCCTTGTAGGGGTACTTTCACGCATCGGTTTGATTCATAATGCAGTTTCACATTTTTGTGTCAAGCTGGAATTACCCCCCCCCCCCCTAAAAAAAACAACACATTATTCCGCTTTGTTACACATTTAATTTTACACAGTTATTTATTTCAATGTTCTTTTAATAAATACGGATGTTTGCCATAAAAATTCTTATAAGAAATAATCTCTCTCTCTCTCTCTCTCTCTCTCTCTCTCTCTCTCTGAACCTTACTTAAGTGCCCAGGGCACATGGGGCTTCCGCAATTGTTTTCCACAAATGCCTGTCCTTTGCCTTTTTTTCTGCTCTTGGCCAGGTGAGTCCTCTATTGCTCAACATCCTTTCCGTTGTTCTTCTCCATGTCTCTTTTGGTCTACCCTTACTTCTGTTCCCCTGTGGTGTCCATCTTAGTGTTAATATTTGGTAGTGAGTTGTCAGTCATTCGGATCACATGTCTGAACTATCGCCAGCGTCTTTCCTCAATAATTGCTGTCAGTGGCTTCATCTGATTTTCTGTCAACAATATCTTATTTCTTATGGTGTTTGGCCTAAATATTTTTCTAATTCTTCATAAACATTTAGTCTGGAAAGAATTCAACTTGTTTTCTATGGTTTTGGTGATTTTCCAGGATTCACTTCTGTAGAGTAGTACACTTAGAACATTACTCTTAAATATCCTGATTTTCGTATACATGCTTAGTTTTTTAATTTCCATATAGTCTGCAGCACTGCAAAAACCTGGTTTGCTTTAGTAAGTCTGCTGTTGATGTCCTCTGTGCTGTCTCCATTTTCTACTACTCTTCTACCAAGGTATACAAATTCATTGACTTCATCCACTAACTTGCTATCTACTCTCAGTACAAGAAATAATATCAACTAGGGAAAATTGTTTTAAGTGGGAAAAAATATATACATGGATTTGCCAGTTTGTAAAAATGTATGAAATGACGCTTTCTAATCAGGTACAGTGGTATACGTCGCTCTGATATGCGTTGTTTCTCATTTACGTCGTCGATTCGTTAGGAGTGGTAAACTCCGTAAACAGAGAACAAATTCGCAGTTAGGTCGTTCGAACAGGAACGCACGTTCATATTTGCCTCGAACCTTTTCTTTCTTTCTATGTATTCATAACTACCTGCTTCCTGCGACAAATATGTAAAATGCATGACACAAGAACGGAATTAAGTATGTATTAAATATTTCATGCAACAAGGAAAATTGTACATAAATGTATAGTCGTGACTGCGTACTATACAGTAAGTCACAATCTAAGAGAATATATAATTTAGACGCTGTATAGCCAACTCTAGATTAAACTGGTGCAACGAAAACCACGGTGTCACGCAATCCCGCTTCTGAGACCCACGGAGAATAAAGGCTCAAGCCCTGCGATACTATGAACCTCTTGTGATCCTCTCGGGGATCTCGTGTGGTCCTTTCCGGGACCACGGGACCTATCGAGGACCACAGGAGTAAATTCAGTAGGATCATGGGGCGGTCTCGGTGGTAGAAGAGAACGAAGAAGAAGAAGAAGAAGACGCTGTATAGGACGCCAGTGTCTTTTACAAGGCAAACTTCTAATAATGATAAGAAGAGTGATATCAGTGAGCTCACTAAGCCACAATGAGCTCACTAAGTCACAATCATTATCTTAACCAATAAACACCTTGTTCAACCGAACAGGCAGGCATTTGATGGTGATATCACGGAGTAAGAAAGTACAGGCTAAACAGAAGTCTTGAAAAATGAGTTTTAGTTGTTCCCTTTTTTTTTAAAACCTTACCTACGAATTAATAAAAATTTTGTAGAGAACCTTACCTACGAATTAATAAACATTTTGTAGAGAACCTTACCTACGAATTAATAAACATTTTGTAGAGAACCTTACCTACGAATTAATAAACATTTTGTAGAGAACCTTACCTACGAATTAATAAACATTTTGTAGAGTTTGTGATTACTGTTTAAGCAGCAACACCCGTAGATGATAGTTTGTCTTGCTGCTGCGAGATTATACAAAGTTCCGTGCTGGCAATCAGACGAAATTCAGACTCTTTTTTCAAGAAAGAAGAGAGAGAGAGAGAGAGAGAGAGAGAGGAGAGAGAGAGAGAGAGAGAGAAAGAGGGACAGAGAGAGAGAGAGAGAGAGAGCGAGCGTCTCAGCCTCATCAGTAAGCCTCGAAGCAGCGGAAGCCTAAGCTACAAATGCTCTGGAGGAAAAGTAATAGAAAGAAATAATTTTGAAATATATTTTATTTATAATTTCATGGCCTATCATTTAAATACAGTATTATGTTATAGTTACTATAAACAGCATTGTATTATTTATAATTACAATAAACAGCATTGTATTATTTATAATTACAATAAACAGCATTGTATTATTTATAATGCAATAAACAGCACTGTATTATTTACAGTTACAATAAACTGTACTGTATTATTTATATTTACAATAAACTGTACTGTATTATTTATAGTTACAATAAACTGTACTGTATTATTTATAGTTACAATAAACAAATCTGGATTCCAATGAAATAAGCAGCTCTTACTCACGTGTCTTTTCATATAAGCTCGAATTTTCAATTGATACACATCTCTCGCAGAATATATGCAGGAAACTCTCTACCGTAGAGAGCGGAACAACAACACAACTCCTTCAGATCATCAGAGGAAGTACCCCCCCCCTCAGACAAGTGTTTCGGCCCTTTAAACTCCTGACACTCTAAGGGGGGGGGGCCCTCTGGGTCATGACTCCCAGAGGTCTTGTGAGTTGTTGCTTTTTTCGGTCCCGGGATCGAACCCATGATCTTCCAGTTGCCACGCGTCTTTAGCGATTTAGCTATGGAGGACTGCTATTGGTTGTGGCAAATGAAATTACTTATGCTCCCAATGCTTGTTTCGCACACTCCACAGCCAGCATGAGGCCTTTTCTGCTGTTTCTGAAAGGCTTCTCAATGCCCTTGCTCTTGCTTGTCCCTTTATGCCCAGTTGCTTACATAGGTCATATGCTGATGTTGCTACAAATCCCCTTGCTCCCACTTCTACAGCTATCACTTTTGCCCTGATGCCTGCCCCCATTAGGTCAGTAGGAAACCACTGTTCGATATACGACGTTTCGTTACATGCTGTAGTTTTCTTAAGGAACATAGCAGGCACCAATACCTAGGGCCGATTTTATACGTAAACATTTATTTTTCTCCGAAAGATTCTCTTGAAAGACTAGCTTGACACATGTGCCCCACTCTTTCTGGTTTGAGAAGCGCTGATGAACAAAAATCCTTAGCTGTATATCGTGGTAAATTAACCGAACTACATCGGAGAGAGTGAGAGAGTGAGAAAGAGGAGGAGTATAGTGAGCTGGAGGAGAAGACTGAGGAGGAGTGAAAGAAAATCCGTTCATATGTCTGGATGTCAGTTAGTCAGTCTGTTTGTCAGCCTCCCTGTCTGACTTCTTACTAGTCTGTCTGCCTGCCTGCCTGTCTGTCTGCCTATCTGTCTATCTCCCCCTGTCTGCCCGTCTCTCTGCCTGCCTGCCTGTCTGTCTGCCTATCTGTCTATCTCCCCCTGTCTGCCCGTCTCTCTGCCTGCCTGCCTGTCTGTCTGCCTATCTGTCTATCTCCCCCTGTCTGCCCGTCTCTCTGCCTGCCTGCCAGTCTGTCTGCCTATCTGTCTATCTCCCCCTGTCTGCCCGTCTCTCTGCCTGCCTGCCTGTCTGTCTGCCTGCCTGTCTGTGTCTGCTCGCTGTCTGTCTCTCTGCCTGTCTGTCTGCCTGCCTGTCTGTGTCTGCTCGCTGTCTGTCTCTCTGCCTGCCTGCCTGTCTGTCTGCCTGCCTGTCTGTGTCTGCTCGCCTGTCTGTCTGCCTATCTCTGTCTGCCTGCCTGCCTGTCTATCTCTCTCTCTCTCTACCTGCCTGTCTGTCTGTATGTCTGTCTGTCTGTCTGTCCAGTTGTCTAAAATTCATGACCAAACGCTTTTGTAACAGAACGTCCTCTCCCCTTTAGCGTGTTACGCAATAAAACACACTGTCACCAGTTTGAGAACCGTTGTCTGCAGGCTGTTACCGAAGCCGCCGACTTCTCCTCTTCCACGAGATTAGATCAACCGTCTATGACTTGCAGTACAGGACGGACGTCAAGCGTGACAAAAGCATGTTTCACGCTTGAAAGAAGACATATTAGACTTTCAGGTAGGTCTGCTTATTCAAACATGGACTAGCGTGGTTACTGCGAGAATACTGAGACAGTGAGGATACTGAGATAACTAGGATACTGAGACAGTGAGGATACTGAGATAACTAGGATACTGAGACAGTGAGGATACTGAGATAACTAGGATATTGAGACAGTGAGGATACTGAGATAACGGGGATACTGAGACAGTGAGCATACTGAGATAACTAGGATACTGAGACAGTGAGGATACTGAGATAACGGGGATACTGAGACAGTGAGGATACTGAGATAACTAGGATACTGAGACAGTGAGGATACTGAGATAACGGGGATACTGAGACAGTGAAGATACTGAGATAACTAGGATATTGAGACAGTGAGGATACTGAGATAACGGGGATACTGAGGCCGTGGGGATACTGATATAGCAACTGAGATATCAATGATACCGAGATAGCGAGGGTGCTGAGACAGTGAGGATACTGAGACAGTGAGGATACTGAGATAGCAATGATACTAAGATAGCAATGATACTGAGATACAAAGATACTGAGATAGCAATGATACCGAGACAGTGAGGATACTGAGATAACGGGGATACTGAGACAGTGAGGATACTGAGATAACTAGGATACAGACACAGTGAGGATACTGAGATAACTAGGATACTGAGACAGTGAGGATACTGAGATAACTAGGATACTGAGACAGTGAGGATACTGAGATAGCAATGATACCGAGACAGTGAGGATACCGAGACAGTGAGGATACTGAGATAGCGAGGACACTGATATTTTTTTTCGTCCTAAATTATGAACTGGGTGTAGGCAAAAAGAGAGCCAGTTACTTTCGTGCTTATATATGTACTGAACCAATGGGACGTCAGCTGTTCGGTGGTGGTACATCTATACATACAATAGGTGCCATGCCAGATAGGATTTCTTGCGGTCTTGATGGTTATGATCTACTTAGATGCTGTTCTTTCCCATGTCACTTGATCAGTCCGCTGATATACTTTTTTCTCTTGCCTTGATCTGTTTTATTTTTCCTTTTGTATTTTGCAATCATCATCATCATGTGTCGTCTCCCCGCGGAAGGTTGGCTGCAATGAATCTCTACTCTTCTCTGTTTCTAGCCTTCTTAGAACTCTCAGCCAAGTTCGTCCTTCATTACTTTCTCTACCCTCTGTCTTCTCATGACAAACCCAAGAAATATTGTACTGTCTTTTTTTTCTTATAATTTGAATTGGCTTTCGTTGTTCACAAACTTCTCTATATCCAGAGGCCATATCGCCATCTGTCACCCAGTGGACCTGCTTCTACATACAGGTCAGTGGTGCTGCCTGCCATCAGTTTACTGACTTAGTAAGTTTTAATCGTATGTCGCCATAACTGCTTTGCTTCTACATCTATACCTATTGTTTCAGCTTTACTTCCTGTTCTCCTTTTAGCTGTTTAACTAAATCACTGTAACCTGGGTTCCCACACACTTTTGATTTCGTAGAGAGCTCAAGTTTTATATTACTATTATTATTATTATTAAATTGCTTTGTTGCTAAATATAAAACAGTGTCTGTTGGTATGTCGATGTTCCTAGCAAAGGAAGACAGAAGAAGGCCGAGCAGATAAGATGATGGACAGATCTGACAAGATGGTAAGGTAAAATGAAAAGTCACAGACTGATCTAAAGGAAAATATCAAGGATCGAGATACGTGGAGGGGAAAAAAATACATGACTGTCATCGTTTGTTCGACACAGCACATGATGATGATGTTGAGTAGAGACGCCACCGCTTACGCAGGTAAGAAACAGCTAAAAGATAAAACGTTGGCACATCGTGTTGTCAAAATAATAATAAGAATAACAAAATGGTGTTCAAAATAATTTCGTGCTTCACCATTCCTCCTACAGTCACAGTTTTGTGATCACTGAAATCTTCTCAGTTACACATACGTTCTCGGGCCCAGCTTGAGTAGGGTAAGGAGGAGCCGGGCCCAGCTTGAGGAGGGTAAGGAGGAAAGGGATCCGGGCCCAGCTTGAGGAGGGTAAGGAGGAAAGGGAGCCGGGCCCAGCTTGAGGAGGGTAAGGAGGAAAGGGAACCGGGCCCAGCTTGAGGAGGGTAAGGAGGAAAGGGAGCCGGGCCCAGCTTGAGGAGGGTAAGGAGGAAAGGGAACCGGGCGAGGAAAGGAAACTGAATTTGTATCCCTGGGGTCTGGGCTTGGATAGGGAGTCCATAGTAACTGACTTCGAGGTACGGCCTTGACCTTCATGGCCCTATACGCTTCTATGTTTTATATAAATTCTTGTTAACAGAAAATTCTACGGCCTCGTTGTACGAAGACTTCAGTTATGCACTCTTTTGTCAAACTGTGCGATGACACACACGCACGCACGCACGCACACACACATAAAATTCAGCATTCTGAATAAATATTTAAAGAAGTCAACAGGAAAAATATAATTTTTAAAATGTTGAAAAATCTACAAACATGAGACTCTTCCATGAGGGGGCGAGGGGATACCTCCTCTGATGATCTAGAGAGTTGTGTTGTTGTTCCGCTCTCTACAGCAGAGAGTTTCCTGCATTCCACCAATCATTACCAGAATCACACAGATGTAAGACAAACATTAGCACTCTTTGTTGGCTGAGCACATAATGATGATAGCATTTTTTTTTTGCTTCTACATTCCAAATCTTGTCAGGCTACCACAAACCCAGGGAATCAGGCATCCGAGACAGTCCACGACCTGGGTTACCACAAGCAGAGAATATTTAACGTTGAAGGCATATTCTAGCTATACTGAATGTTTACCGTGCAAATGGTGCCTGTTTGGCTTCTCATGCTGGCGAGTTTCGGATTTGCGCCTTCTTTAGTTTGATCTTGCGTGTAATCTTTTCATGACGTAGACCACATGCATTATCATTTATGTAACCGAAACATGCACAACAAAGAAAACGTGTGAAAAGACTGAAAACGATATGTAATAAGTGTGATACTTCAAGACTGTGGTATAATGTTGTAGCAAGATCTTTCAGTTTCTGGGATGATTTTTGTGACATCTGATGATCGGGTGAAGTGTTTGCTGCCGTGACATTTCCTACCTCTTGCAGCAAGCACAATATTTAGCCCCCGCAAACAATAGCCAGGTTGTGGTGTCATGACTTATATTTTTCCTTGCCTTTAGCCTCACAAGAGGGTGATGCAGTCGGCAACACACATGGCCACCTTTCCTTCCCCACAAAGATCTCAATTGCTACAAGTATGTGACCGGTCGGGGGGTGGGGGGGGGGGAACGCTACCGGTAGGATTCGATCCTCACCATGTGAAACGAGTGCACTGACTACTTCGATACGCAGGGGCCCACGAGAAACACTTTAATCCCAGGTAAAGTCCAGATTGCAGGAACTTTAGTGCAACTAAAACCACAGTATCTTGACGGCAATACCATCCACTACAGACACGAGCCCCTAGATGTTCTGAACTTCTTCCTTCATGAGACTTATCTGAACCTCATCTTACGAGTGTGAGTCAAAAAGTAACCTTAATTTCGCTGTATTAAAAAATATAAATCGAGTAGTAGACTGTTGTAGTATCATTGTATTATGTCATCCCTCTCTAGATGTACCGCGGCATGTCAGCCACTTTGAAAATATGACGTCAGCAGACCAGATCAAGGATAGCTGCTCACTTGGCAAGCTTGCACGAGAGAAGAACAGGGCACAGTTGTTCGCTTCTTGAGTGTCTGACGTTTTGAGACTGAAGGAGATGGCTTTCTACGACTTACAGTCACTGGAAACGAATGCTCGATACATTACTTCCAGCCAGAGACAAAACGAGTCAGCAAAGAGTGATTACATTCTTCCTCACAGAAATCAAATAAATTCAGTGTAACCCCCTCCCCACCCCCACCCCCGGCTGGAAAATTGATGCTCACTCTCTTTTGGCACTGCAAAGGCCCAGTCTTGGAACACGACATGCCCAGAGGAGCCGCTATCAACAGCGAAGCATACTGTGACATGTTTGAGAAACACGCTATCAACAGCGAAGCATACTGTGACATGTTTGAGAAACACGCTATCAACAGCGAAGCATACTGTGACATGTTTGAGAAACACGCTATCAACAGCGAAGCATACTGTGACATGTTTGAGAAACACGCTATCAACAGCGAAGCATACTGTGACTTGTTAGAGAAACACGCTATCAACAGTGAAGCATACTGTGACATGTTAGAGAAACAATCTGCAGTCCGGTCGAAACGTCTCGGTTTGCTCAGTTCTAGGGCGTTGTTACATCATGATAACACGTGGTCTCACACAATACGTACAACTGCTAAACAAATTACACACCTGTGTTTGGAGTGTCATACACATAATTCATACTCACCCGACCACGCACCATGTGATTACAGTATAATGTGTTTTGTACCCCTCAAGGAGGCCTTACATGAAAAGAAACTCATTACGAAGGAAGAGATTAAAGAGGCCGTGAAAAGTTAGCTACAGGGTCATTTAGAAGATTTTGTTGTTGTTGTTGTTGTTGTTGTTGTAGAGGAATCCAGACATTAGTGAAGCCGTGGCAGACCAGCACTGAACGTGGCGGAAGACTAAGTGAGAAGTGATGAGGAGTGTTCAATCGTATTTGCACATTTTATTTAAAAAAGGGATACTTCTTGATTCATCCTCGTACGTGAGATTTTTACGGAGAATTACTTGATTAAATTCAGTAACTCAGCGGGGATATCGTAATGTGATAAGAGGCGAACGAAGAAGAAGAAGACTTCAGTTCCTAGCTAGGTGGCCAGTTTGCTGTGTGGCTACAGCCAAATTAACAGGAGCTACATATGAAGACAAGATCCTGGCTACATTTGTCCCACTGCCCCAACAACCATCTCAGTACTTGTAACACATGCTGCCCCAAACGGTGGATTTTTACCAACATAAAAATGTAAGCGGTCTACAGTAATATATAGAGTAAATTCAACAACAGCAACGTCTTTTCACATTTATTGCAGAACGGCTTTTTTGTTGTGTATGACAGAGGCTTACACTTGATGAAGTAATCTGTATTACAGTAAAGTAATACAGGATGGCCTCTGAGACAAGAATCGGGGTACAGAACATGAGACCGTACATTAAAATTCTTTTCATAGCAACTCTTACTCTATTTCAATACAGGTTTGCTTGCCATAAAATAGATCATGAGATGTAGGTCTATATGTCTAAGTCAGCTCATCCTTTTTTATGTAGGTCTTTTGAAGGTCGCTGTCTGTTATGCAAGGTAGAAGGAATTTCTTTAAAATGTATCTTTTTCGCTTTTTATAGTGCCAGCTGGCAAGTAGTGATAACTAAATCTGTGGGCTGGATTAGCGCGGCATTGTTAAGATGATTCACGTCTTCGCTGTAGAAGCAAATGTGGAAAGAAATACGAAATAAAGAAATATGGGTAACATAATACGGCGTCTTTATTTGGCATGCATGATACTTGAGTTGTTGTTTTATTGTTGTTGAGGGAAATAACAAATGCAGGTGGAAGGAGAAATGTTTATCAGGAAACTGAGCATGTGAAGGTTGTGGATGAAAGCCAGCCACTGGAAGTCCCCAGCCCGACTGCAGACCTCCTGGAACCTAAACACAAGATGCAAATAGGCAGCTGGAATGTAAGAACACGTAACCAGACTGGAAAACTAGCACAAACCATCAAGGAAATCTCAGATACAAACTAGACATACTAGGAATACAAGAAGCAAGATGGGCAGGACAAGGCAGAAGGAAATTAACAACACAGCACACGGAAGATACAATAATATGGTCAGGTAAAGAAGATCATCATGAAGGAGGAGTAGCATTGATTATAACAAAAGAAGCATCAAGAGCATTGCTGAAATGGACCCCTATAAATGAGAGATTATTATATGCACGCTTCAACTCAAGATTCACGAAGCTGTCTATTATAGTTTGTTATGCACCAATAGAAACAGCTGAAGAGGAATTAAAAGAAGATTTTTACAACAGCCTCCAAGCCACAGTAGAAACAATACCAAAGCATGGGCGACTTCAATGCAAAAGTAGGTGAGGGAAATGAAGATAGAAGAAGAATCATGGGAAGAGAAGGAATCGGGAAATAAATGAAAATGGAGAAAGACTGTGGAGTTTCTGTGAAGAAAACATAATGACCATCGGAGAGACAATTTTCCAACATAAAAACATCCATAAAGTGAATTGGAGGTTCCCAGATAAAACCATAGAAAACCAATTCGATCACATTCTAATAAACAACAAGTGGAAACGGTCACTACAAGATGTGAGAGCAAGGAAAGGAGCAGATGTAGGAAGTGATCACAACCTTCTGGTAGCAAAAATAAAACTAAAATTAAGGAAAGCCAAAATCGGAGAACACAGAAAGACAAGTTTTAATACAACAAAACTGAAAGACCAGCAAACAATGAATGAATTCTCAGTAGTACTTAAGAACCGCTTCAGTGTCCTACAAGACGAAGCAGAAATGTAAATATTAGAGTTCAATAAAACACTACATGAAACAGCAAAAGAGGTGCTGGGATATCGAAAACGGAGAAAAGAGGAATGGATAAGCAAGACCACATGGAAAAAGATAGAGCAATGAAAGGAAATCAAGAAAAAATTACTGAACACCAAATCTCAAAGGCTAAAAGAACAAGTTTTAAGTAATTATGCACAAAAGGACAAAGAAGTGAAGGAATCATGCCGTCAAGGTCAGTACTTTGACAATTTAGCAGAAACAGCAGAGAAAGCAGCATATGAAAATGACGTGAAAACCATATATAAAATCACAAAGCAGATGAGAGGTAACTTCAGCACAAGATATGAGAGTGCAGTCAGGATACATAAGGGACAACTGAGATGTTGAAAGCAGAAAAAACAGAAACACCAAAACAACTCTGCCGGATACTACAACAAATTTGGGATCTAGAAAAGCTCTAGAGGAGTGGAAAAAGCCTTACAGTAAAACTACCAAAGAAGGGTGACCTCAGAGATTGCAGGAACTTGAGAGGCATTACCCTACTGCCATTCACTAGTAAAGTATTTTGCAGAATAATCGTCAACAGAATTGTACCAGCACTTGAGGGAAAACTTCGGAAAGAGTAGGCATGATTTAGGAAAGGGAGATTATGCATAGACCACATATTTGTACTTGGACAAATATTAGAACAAGCAAATGAGTGGCATAGTACAACATATGCATTGTTTATAGATTTTGAGAAAGCCTTTGACAGTGTCAACACAGATGCACTGTGGAAAATCCTAAGATGGCATGGCCTCCCCCGTAAGATAGTAAATGTAATCAAAGCCCTATACGAGGGTTTTCAGTGCAAAGTGACCTGTGGAGAACATACCTCCAGCAGCTTTAGGGTACAAACAGGAGTGAAACAGGGATGTGTACTATCACCAACATTATTTATCTTGGCAGTAGACTGGTTAATGAAGGAATGAATGAATAATCTTTATTTTTCAAGGGTAAAGAATTGGGCACGCAGGCCCATCTTACATTCTGCCCTTCATCACTCCATCTTTCATTCTTACCACACACTCGATTTAGTACAAAAATACAAATTAAATTAGTAAAAACATATCAAAAGAGTGTAAGATTTAACTACTACATTCAAGGTAAAAGAGAAGAAGTAATTAACCTAATAAAATAGCACTCACGCACACATACACCCGCAGACATATCATTCATTCATTCATTCATTTGCTTGTCTCTTGCGGAACTTTGCCTCCCAAACAGCACTCCTGTAGGCCTCTCGGTTGTGAGCAAGATGGCCTGCTGCTGTTGCATCCATTTCCAGATCGTCAACGATGTCTTGCAGCCATCTTCGTCTTGGTCTTCCTCTTTTTCTTTTTCCCATTATGTATCCTTCCAATACGGTCTTCTATAAATTATCATGACGTTTAATGTGTCCAAAATATTTCAGTTTTCTCTCTTTAATCTTCACTAGCCAGCCTTCTTCAATATTAAGCTCTTGTAGTATAGATATATTTGTTGTTTTTTGTGTCCACGATATTTGGAGAACTCTTCTGTAGCATTTACATTCAAAGGCATTTATGTGTTTCTCAGCTGTTTTGTTAAGTGTCCAGGTCTCACAGGCATATGTTGCTATGGGAAAGATGCATGCCCTTAAAAATCTTATTTTTGTGGTTCTGTCTGCTCCTCTCCACAGATTCTTTATTTGTTTTACTTTCTGAAGAGCAGACATATACATAAATAAAAATACATTGTAAATACAGATCTTCTAACATATTTTTTGTTAAACAAACATTAAAATAATTTCTAACAATATCTAACAAGTTGCTTTTCTAACTATGTCACTGAAGTACTTGATGGTTTACGAGCCATGTGTTGAGAGAGTGCTGGCTATTTTATGGAGGCATATAATTACAAACAAGTAAATAATGAAACAGGTTTGAGTTAAAGGATGAAGTATTACCAATGGATTTTAAATTATAGGGGAGGGTGTTCCAGAGCTGTACTGCAGAGTATGCAAGGCTTTTCTTGTACATATCAATTCTGGGTTTAGGAAGAAGACAGTTTTTTAAACGCTGGCTATGTTTAGTGTTATACGTAAACAGTGACCACAAGTAAGGCGGAACATTGTGCGACAGAATTCTGTGAACAGACTTAACTTTGTTAAAAATGATTCTATTTTTGAGGGGTAGAATTTTGAGTTGTTTATGTTGATCTACAGTCTGTACTGGGTGTTTGTCACAAATAAGATTTAATGCTCGCTTGTGAAGTGAGTGGAGCCTTTTTGTGTTTGAGACTGAGCATCCATCCCAGATTGTGGAACAGTAATCTAAGTGTGTTTGTATGTGTGGTATGTAGTATATTTTTCTTGTGTTTTTGTCGATAAAGTGTTTAATCTTGGCTAATTGGTAAACTTTCTGTGCAATCAAATTTGTTAGGTTGTGTACGTGAGAATTCCAAGTTAAATGCTGATCAGTGATGAGTCCTAGGGTTTTATGTTCATGAACATTTTCTATTGACTTAGTCCCAGCACAAAGCTGTAGTGAAGTTTTAGTTGCATTTTGCAGTTTCTGTCTTGTAGTGATGAGCATGGATTTTGTTTTGTTGGTGTTTATCAACATACCATTTTTATTACTCCATTTAATCAAACTGTTTATATCATTTTAGAGCGTTGTCTGTAGGTTATTGATGTCATATTCACTATTGTAAACAGTACAGTCGGCAACATCAGACAAACGCAGAGAATTACAATGGACCCTTGACACAGTGTTGGAGGACCTCGACTTTGTGGACGATATTTGTCTACTATCAAGCAGCCACAAAGAAATGCAAGATAAAATAAACAAGCTAAATCAATCAGCATGCTCTATATTTAGTAACAAAACAGTACTTTAACGTGATATTTTATTCCACCCCCCCCCCCCCCCCCGCTGTTTTTTCTTTTCTTGAGACAACAACAAAAAGGAGAGAGAGAAAGTTACTTCAAGTTGAGGACTAAACAATTGAGAATTTAAAAGTACGCTTTAGAGAAACAATATTTTACGCACCAGAAAATTTTCAAACCCTTTTGATGGCAGTACTACATCTGTACAACAGTACATTGTAAGTTAATTAATAATTAAGTTACAATACTCAAATTGTTAGGTACATTTTAATTCTGTACAGTCGGAGGCCGTTGTGTAGTTTCGAAACTCGAGTGTCGGGTTAGACTGAGATTTGTTTACATTTCCTTGCCGGAATTCAAGACAATATTTGTTTAGGCTCACAACTCCTCATTCGGAATTCACAAACCCGGAATTGTAACTCCCCCCCCCCTCCCCACCCCCTTTCCATGTATGGAGCACTTCTCATGTGAACGTTTCACTGATAAAATCTGGCCATATATGGCTGTGAGCATGAGCAAGCATTATGCCAGCTGGGTCACAACGAATTTTTTGGTCGTGGACGCCTCAACCGCTGGCTGATAATTCTTATCTTATTTGTACTTTTATCTCAGAGCCTGGCCTTTCGATAAGGAAATGAGCTGATTATTTTTCGTGATGAGAAAAGGAAGCACTTTTTCGTAGCCAACGAGAGCCGGAGCAACTGCAGAAGCTTTGCCATAGTGCTACTGTGGAGTTTTGCTGAAGAAAGTAGCCTGGAGGAACCGGTTATGTGGTACTAGAACAACAGAAAGATACAGTGGTGGAGACATATACCCGTTATGTGTTTACTAGAACAACAGAAAGATACAGTGGTGGAGACATATGCCCGTTATGTGTTTACTAGAACAACAGAAAGATATACTGGTGGAGACATATGGCCGTTATGTGTTTACTAGAACAACAGAAAGATACACTGGTGGAGACATATGGCCGTTATGTGTTTACTAGAACAACAGAAAGATACACTGGTGGAGACATATGGCCGTTATGTGTTTACTAGAACAACAGAAAGATATACTGGTGGAGACATATACCCGTTATGTGTTTACTAGAACAACAGAAAGATACACTGGTGGAGACATATACCCGTTATGTGTTTACTAGAACAACAGAAAGATACACTGGTGGAGACACATGCCCGTTATGTGTTTACTAGAACAACAGAAAGATACACTGGTGGAGACATATACCCGTTATGTGTTTACTAGAACAACAGAAAGATACAGTGGTGGAGACATATACCCGTTATGTGTTTACTAGAACAACAGAAAGATACACTGGTGGAGACACATGCCCGTTATGTGTTTACTAGAACAACAGAAAGATACACTGGTGGAGACATATGGCCGTTATGTGTTTACTAGAACAACAGAAAGATACACTGGTGGAGACATATACCCGTTATGTGTTTACTAGAACAACGGAAAGATAAAGTGGTGGAGACATATACCCGTTATGTGTTTACTAGAACAACAGAAAGATACAGTGGTGGAGACATATACCCGTTATGTGTTTACTAGAACAACAGAAAGATACAGTGGTGGAGACATATACCCGTTATGTGTTTACTAGAACAACAGAAAGATACAGTGGTGGAGACATATACCCGTTATGTGTTTACTAGAACAACAGAAAGATACACTGGCGGAGATATATACCCGTTATGTGTTTACTAGAACAACAGAAACAAACGTTAGTGGAGACAGCTGTCATGACTGCCTCGGATTTAAAACGAAAAATAGGAAATTAATTGTAATACAAAAACATCTATTTTCGTGCTAAAGTCCTCCAGCAAGATGTAATATACGTTTCTTGTGTATATTTTACGCGCAAGAATAGTGTGAAGAAATATGAATGGAACGTTTATCTGTCAGTTTCAGTTTAAACATGTTCGCAAGAATTCACGCCAGTATTCCCTTTTTCTCTTATATTCACAGATCTAAAGCGTGGTATTCGTTCTGCATAAAATTTCCTTTCTAATATCCGGGAAGATGGGACGCAGTAATCATACTGGACGCCCAAAATTCAGATTAAAGTTGCAACTCACTGTCACCTCGACACAATCGGGGCGCCCTGTGGAAACCCATAGGGGGCGCTTAGTGAGATTTTCAAATGTAAAAACACAGCAATACTCAGTATCTGTTGGGACAACAAATGTAAAAACGCAGCAATACTCAGTATCTGTTGGGACAACAAATGTAAAAACGCAGCAATACTCAGTATCTGTTGGGACAACAAATGTAAAAACGCAGCAATACTCAGTATCTGTTGGGACAACAAATGTAAAAACGCAGCAATACTCAGTATCTGTTGGGACAACAAATGTAAAAACGCAGCAATACTCAGTATCTGTTGGGACAACACATGAACTACAATCTACAGATTTTTATTTTCTCAGATACAACTACAGACTGTGGCGACAATTCACATCTGATATTAGTGTGATAGTTCACAGATACAACTACAGACTGTGGCAATGCCTGACAATTCACATCTCATATTAGTGTGTTACTGTGATTATTATAGAATCAAATTGTTAAAAAACTTTATATTTATTTAAACAGGTTTTTGATAAACATTATTATGATTAGGTGCAGTTTCGATATAGGCAAAGCGTTCTACAAAAACGTTTCTTTTTTTTCCTATTAAAAACAATGAGGGGTAAAGGTGCTCATGTCATGTTGTATCTTGGAAGTGGGATTTTACCTGGCATTATTTTCTTAACCTGAAGTCACAATAGAAGATGATATGACTGGCATCACGTGTGACCGGTTTCCTTACAAAGCTGTAGAAGGAGCTAGGTACCTATTTCTACAGGCGGGGATTGAAGCACCTCTAGCCGGATTCAAACTACCAACTCTCACCATGAGAGGCTAGTGCTTTAACAACTTCGCTGCCCAGCCTCTTCGTCTATGTAAGCAATATACAGAACTCCCCTCCTTCCTCTTTCTGCTCATCGGTTAGCCAGTCTGTGCCCATCTATTACGGGCCCCTTGAAAATCATCTGGGCCCTCCCTTAAAACAGGGATATCCCTCTGAGTCTCGGAACAAGGCACCGACTTGGCCCCCTTCTCATTTATCCTGCATATATTATCAACAGATTAATATAAACAGTATGAATTAGTCACAAATGTATAATTATATAATTAATTATTCATCTATAAATGAGTGTTCCTCCGTTTTTCCGTAAATAAAAACAAACATAACGAAATGTATCCAATTTCGTTAAAAAAAAAATAACTGACGACATGAGAGAAAACAAATGTCAAATATCAGATGACATATGTCTAGATATCATATTTTATGAACTACAGACAAGAAAGTGGAAGAACGTCTTCTGTGTGCTTGTGTTAAACCTTATATGAAATAAGTTTTCATACAAATATTGACACACTACTTATGGCCACGCACGACTGAATGCATTCAGAGCTAGATGAAGCAAGTTTCTATTCACCCACGGTCAAGAGATATGACCTTGAGAGAGAGAGAGAGAGAGGGGGGGGGGAGGGAGCACTGCTTCTTCAGATTTCATATGTAAAGAAGTCGAACGGAAAAGAAAAGCATGGAAGAAAGACGGTACAGATGAAAATGATGTCACATTTTGCCATTGATGTCACCTGGTTACAGGGGAGTTAACTCTACATCAAACAGACGTAGGGTGGCTGCTAGATAGATGGAAGTAGACAGAGGCGTAGAGTCCCAGTTTTACAGAAAGCTAGAAAGAGTGAGGAAAGTGATCAGGAACGAAAGTAGCAGAAAATAAGATGAGTACGTATAGAAGAACATACAACAACCAATATTTCGGCAACATGACTTTGTCAAGGACCACATAAAAACACAACAAATTATAAACATGAAAAGTGGATTTTAAAAAATGAAGTACTTAGCTCTTTTGGATATCCTGCTCGTAAGAAAGACGGAGATAAAATGCCTTGAAAAAGCCATTTGCCGGAATATTAGATTCCTCTTATTTTTTATTTGTTTTGTTTTGTTTTTTTTGCACATCTTACTTTCTGCCACTGAGGCTTCTGCCCACTTTCCTCACTCTTTCTGTATTTTTGTAAAACTAAAACAGTCGCCGTGGTTACCTTTATCACTAGAACCAGTTTTAGCGCAGTCGTCATTTCTCTTGTTTCTCTTATCTCTCAAGACAGATAAAGGAGATAGAAAGGGTTAAAAGGTACAAAATATGTTTTCAAACCGCGGTCACATTCCCATTCTTGTTTACATGAAATGTCTGAAAAGAACAACAGATATTCTCATAAATTTCTACAGCTATTTTAGGCCTCATTTTGTTTTAGAGGAGATCTTGAAGAAGGTGGATATCAGCTGTATACTGAGACTGCCGTGCCTTATTTTGCCAGGTAACTCCTCTCAGCTGATCGCCACAGTTTCTGATAGAAACAATGAAACCCTACACATGTTCTCAGCTGATCGCCACAGTTTCTGATAGAAACAATGAAACCCTACACATGTTCTCAGCTGATCGCCACAGTTTCTGATAGAAACAATGAAACCCTACACATGTTCTCAGCTGATCGCCACAGTTTCTGATAGAAACAATGAAACCCTACACATGTTCTCAGCTGATCGCCACAGTTTCTGATAGAAACAATGAAACCCTACACATGTTCTCAGCTGATCGCCACAGTTTCTGATAGAAACAATGAAACCCTACACATGTGGGTTGCAAGATTCTGCCAGTTTTCTATGATTTCTCTTGTTTCCTAGTTCGAATTTCATTGACCTCTCATACAGCGCTGAGCGAACCTCCACTGTCGCGAGCATGGTTTCTCGCCAGTTCTTTGCAGCCTCTTTCAAACCTCGTTGTTGATAGAAAAATCTTTGTTGAGTGTTTGAGATGTTGTTATGTCCAGCCTGGGATAGATTTACAGGTGGCTGTTAATTTTGTTGCCAGGAATTGTTTGAAAAATCTGAGAAACTTGATTTTCCAAATGAAATGTAATGAAACATTTAATCGCGTAGTTCAGTCAGTCATTTGCATGTCCCTTGCGGAACTTTTCCTCCTGTAGGCTTCTCAGTTGTAATCTTGAAACCATCTTCGCCTTGATCTTCCTCTCTTTCTTTTTCCCATTATGTACCCTTCCAAGACGGTCTTCTCTAAATTATCATGATGTTTAGTGTGTCCAAAATATTTAAGTTTTCTCTGTTTAGTTTTCCTCACTAGCCAGCCCTCTTCAATATTAAGTTCTTGTAGTATGGATATATGTGCTCTTTTTTGTGTCCATAACAGCTGAAGGACTCTTCTGTAGCATTTATATTCAAAGGATTTATGTGTTTCTAAGCTGTTTTGTTAAATGTCCAGGTCTCACATGAATATTTTGCGATGGGATAGACGCATGCATGTCGTATAGTTCATGTAATCAATTTAACAGGTAGTATACTCACAATGTCTCTCTCTCTTTCTCTCTCTGCCTCCATGAATTATAAAACTTAAAAAGTTATCTTAAGCTGCTCTTACAGACACCGAATACAATTAATTGTTTTCTGAATAGTCCCGAAAATTTTGTTTAGTAGATAGTCATTTATAATGTATGTAGTTACTTCTGTACTGAGTGAATGTTTAAGAGCGAAACGTAAATGTTATATTTTATGTCTCTCAGCTTCAGTGTTAGTTATGTTTGTTATATGAACAGCATATTTGTAGAATGTCTGGAATAGAGTGAAAGATGTATGATAAAGGGCAGAATGTCAGACGGGCCTGCGTGCCCAATTCTTAACCCTTTTGAAATAAAGATCAATCAATCAATCAATCAGTCAATCTCTCTCTCTCTCTCTCTCTCTCTCTCTCTCAAAAACTGTCTTGTAGCATTGTACTCACCATCTATCTTCTACCTTCTTATGGTGATGAAAATAAATAATAAATAATGCGAACTAACTGACGTATTTCTAGTGAGCTGCGACGGGCGACCGGAAAAATGTGTTGCAGTGAAACTCTAATTATCCAGATTTTTGTGTGGAGAATCTGAAATCTAGAGAACAGAAGAGCACCAACTCGAGGTTCATCAACGTATAATCTTGATTTATGTCACTGTGTTAGAACATGAAAAAAATGGCCGAACTTTATGTAGACATTTTCTAAGCGTTATGTAAGTGCAAATGATTTCCTTTTTGTACGAAGTTATAATAATACGAAGAAGAATAATAATAAATCTGGCTTAGTCTTCTGCTTGTTCTGTTGTTTGTATTTAAACATTATTTTATTTCCTATATATATATATATATATATATATATATATTACCCGTGTGGTACCCGGGATCTGCAAAGAATAGGACCACTGTACCCTACCATGCATGATCGTAAAAGGCGACTAAGGAGGGTTCAGCATAGGGCCAGCAACCCTATCTGGTAAAAAACTATCAGACTGCTACAGAAACAGAAGCAAGGGAAAAAGCAAATGCAGGTGGAAGGAGAAATGCGTATCAGGAAACTGAGCCCATGAAGGTTGTGGATGAAAGCCAGCCACTGGAAGTCCCCAGCCCGACTGCAGACCTCCTGGAACCTAAACAAAAGATGCATATAGGCAGCTGGAATGTAAGAACACTAAACCAGACTGGAAAACTAGCACAAACCATCAAGGAAATGCACAGATACAAACTAGACATACTAGGAATACAAGAAGCAAGATGGACAGGACAAGGCAGAAGGAAATTAACAACACAGCACACAGAAGATACAATAATATGGTCAGGTAAAGAAGATCTTCATGAAGGAGGAGTAGCATTGATTATAACAAAAGAAGCATCAAGAGCATTGCTGAAATGGACCCCAATAAATGAGAGATTATTATATGCACGGTTCAACTCAAGATTCACGAAGCTGTCTATTATAGTTTGTTATGCACCAACAGAAGCAGCTGAAGAGGAATTAAAAGAAGATTTTTACAACAGCCTCCAAGCCACAGTAGAAACAATACCCAAGCATGATATGCTACTCATCTTGGGCGACTTCAATGCAAAAGTAGGTGAAGGAAATGAAGATAGAAGAAGAATCATGGGAAGAGAAGGAATCGGAGAAATAAATGAAAATGGAGAAAGACTGTGCAGTTTCTGTGAAGAAAACATGATGACCATCGGAGGGACAATTTTCCAACACAAAAACATCCATAAGGTGACTTGGAGGTCACCAGATAAAACCACAGAAAACCAAATCGATCACATACTAATAAACAACAAGTGGAAACGGTCACTACAAGATGTGCGAGCAAGGAAAGGAGCAGATATAGGAAGTGATCACAACCTTCTGGTAGCAAAAATAAAACTAAAATTAAGGAAAGCCAGAATCGGAGAACACAGAAAGATACATTTTGATACAAGAAAACTGATAGACCAGCAAACAAGAAATGAATTCTCAATAATACTTAAGAACCGCTTCAGTGTCCTACAAGACGAAGCAGAAATGTCCATATTAGAGTTCAATAAAACACTACAGGAAACAGCAAAAGAGGTGCTGGGATATCGGAAAAGGAGAAAAGAGGAATGGATAATGAGACCACATGGGAAAAGATAGAGCAAAGAAAAGAAATCAAGAAAAAATTACTGAACACCAAATCACAACGGCTTAAAGAACGAGTTTTAAGTAATTATGCACAAAAAGACAAAGAAGTGAAGGAATCATGCCGTCAAGATAAACGTCAGTATTATGACAATTAGCAGAGACAGCAGAGAAAGCAGCATATACAAATGACATGAAAACCATATATAAAATCACAAAGCAGATGACAGGTAACTTCAATACAAGTGTGAAAGTGCAGTAAGAACACAAAATGGACAACTGGTCAGTGGAGAAAGAGAAAAAATTGAAAGATGGAGGGAACACTTTAACACCCTACTAAACAGAACACAAGCAGCACAAGCAATAGATATACCTGAAGCAAAAGCGGAACTAAACATCAATACAGGACCAATAACAATAAATGAAGTAAAAGAGGCGATAAAGATGCTAAAATCAGACAGGGCACCAGGTGAAGATGAAGTGACTGCTGAGATGTTGAAAGCAGAAGAAACAGAAACACCAAAACAACTTTGCCGGATATTACAACAAATTTGGGATTTAGAAAAAGCCCCAGAGGAGTGGAAAACTGGTCTTATAGTAAAACTACCAAAGAAGGGTGACCTCAGAGATTGCGGGAACTGGAGAGGCATTACCCTACTGCCACTCACTAGTAAAGTATTTTGCAGAATAATCATCAACAGAATTGTACCAACACTTGAGGAAAACTTCGGAAAGAGCAGGCAGGATTTAGGAAAGGAAGATCATGCATAGACCATATATTTGTACTTAGACAAATATTAGAACAGGCAAATGAATGGCATAGCACAACATATGCATTATTCATAGATTTTGAGAAAGCCTTTGACAGTGTCAACAGAGATGCACTGTGGAAAATCCTAAGATGGCATGGCCTCCCCCATAAAATAGTTAATGTAATCAAAGCCCTATACGAGGGTTTTCAGTGCAAAGTTATCTGTGGAGAACATACCTCCAGCAGCTTTAGGGTACAAACAGGAGTGAAACAGGGATGTGTACTATCACCAACATTATTTATCTTGGCAGTAGACTGGTTAATGAAGGAGGCAACATCAGACAAACGCAGAGGATTACAATGGACCCTTAAAACAGTGCTGGAGGACCTTGACTTTGCGGACGACATTTGTCTATTATCAAGCAGTCACAAAGATATGCAAGATAAAATAAACAAGTTAACCCAGAATGCAAACAACATAGGACTAAAGATCAACGTAGGAAAGACAAAGTTAATGAAGCAAAATGTGAACAACAGAAATGTACTCAGAGTAGATAACAAGTTAGTGGAGGAGGTCAACGAATTTGTATACCTTGGCAGCAGAGTAGTAGAAAATGGAGACAGCACAGAGGACATCAACAGCAGACTTACTAAGCAAACCAGGCTTTTGCAATGCTACAGAATATATGGAAATCAAATAAACTAAGCATAAATATGAAAATCAGGATATTTAAGAGTAATGTTCTAAGTGTACTACTCTATGGAAGTGAATGCTGGAAAATCACCAAAACCATAGAAAACAAGTTGAATTCTTTCCAGACTAAATGTTTACGTAGAATTAAAAAAATATTTTGGCCAAACACCATAAGAAATAACATCTTATTGGCAGAAATGCAGATGAAACCACTGACAACAATTATTGAGGAAAGACGCTGGCGATGGTTGGGACATGTGCTCCGAATGACTGACAACTCACTACCAAAAATAGCACTAAGATGGACACCACAGGGGAGCAGAAGTAAGGGTAGACCAAAAGAGACATGGAGAAGAACAACAGAAAGGATGTTGAGCAATAGAGGGCTCACCTGGGCAAGAGCAGAAAAAAAGGCGAAAGACAGGCATTTGTGGAAAACCCTTGCGGAAGCCCCATGTGCCCTGGGCACTTAAGGTTCAGAGAGATATATATATATATATATATATATATATATATATGCTACTTCTCAAATTTTCTATCAGTTTTTCTACATTTTCGTTGAATATTTTTTTTTTTTTATATTTCAAAGCTTAGTCTAGAATTGTATTTATGTTGCTAAATATTCTAGCAATATTTTTAAAATTCTATGCCATCATTCTTCTATTGTTTAGTCCAGTATAATCAGTTCGTATGTTACCTATGGAACTTTCAGCTGTTGCATACGTCTGTTTCATATCAATGAAAACCTGTTTTTGATACGCATGTCCTACTTTTAGAGTTATGTCGCCACGGTTGATGGATTATTTTATAACATATATGTACTTTCTTAACCACATCAACACCACACATACACAGCGTTTTAGTGCAGAGAAATCTCCATACAGGACCATAGTACATGGGTACAGGACCACAGTACACGGGTACAAGACCACAGTACATGAGTACAGGACCACAGTACACGGGTACAAGACCACAGTACATGAGTACAGGATCACAGTACATGGGTGGAAGACCACAGTACATGAGTACAGGATCACAGTACATGGGTGGAAGACCACAGTACATGGGTACAAGACCAATGAATGCATGAAGTAAAAAAAGAATAACGTACCAGATTATAGTACATGTATTCATTTCGCTGCATTAATGAATTACGTGAAACAAAATGTACGACAGAAAAAATATACGTTACAGAGAATATAAAAATATACGTTACAGAGAGTATAAAAATGTACGTTGCAGAGAGTATAAAAATATACGTTACAGAGAATATAAAAATATACGTTACAGAGAATATAAAAATATACGTTACAGAGAGTATAAAAATGTACGTTACAGAGAGTATAAAAATATACGTTACAGAGAGTATAAAAATATACGTTGCAGAGAGTATAAAAATGTACGTTGCAGAGAATATAAAAATATACGTTACAGAGAGTATAAAAATATACGTTACAGAGAATATAAAAATATACGTTACAGAGAGTATAAAAAGGCATATATTACAGTTGTAAACAAATTACACTGCGCAACACACACTATGGTGCCTAAAATGTTAGACCTGTTTCTGGGTATATTTGACCTGGTGATTTCAAAAGTGGCACACATTTCCACCTATCAGATCTAGTTTTTGAGATACAGAACATATGCTATATACCACTCTTCAATCTGCTCGCTCATAACAAATCAGGATATTTTAATGTAGTGTTTAAATTAATATCTTTCTACGCATGAAGAAAACATTAAGAATTAAAAGAAAAGTGTACTACATGAAAATCTGCTTATTTCATACCAAAAGCACAAGTTTATGATACAAACTCTCCACCCATTCGACACGCAAGAAGTTTCTTTTGTAACACTTCCAAGAGTGGGATCTGTCAGGACAACAGTCTGCCATCATGTGTGCATCCTAACTTTCTTGGTATCTGGCTTCAATTATTTTTATATCTTGGTGAAATCTTTCACTTTGCTCTTCGCTTTACTCACCAAGGTTCTAAGGAAAAGGATCTAAGTGACTGTGCAGATAATGGATTTTAACACTCATGTTACAGCCAAGCCTGTTGAAATGAAAGAGCGTATCCTCTACTAATTCTGTGTAGTTGTTTGCATTCTTGTTGCCACGAAAGCTACACACACACACACACACACACGCACGCACGCACGCACACACACACACACACGCACGCACGCATGCACGCACGCACGCATGCACGCACGCACGCATGCACGCACGCACGCATGCACGCACGCACGCACGCACGCACGCACGCACGCACGCACGCACACACACACTCTCTCTCTCACTCTCTCTCAAAAACTGTCTTGTAGCATTGTACTCCTCTTCTATCTTCTACCTTCTTATGGTGATGAAAATAAATAATAAATAATGCGAACTAACTGACGTATTTCTAGTGAGCTGCGACGGGCGACCGGAAAAATGTGTTGCAGTGAAACTCTAATTATCCAGATTTTTGTGTGGAGAATCTGAAATCTAGAGAACAGAAGAGCACCAACTCGAGGTTCATCAACGTATAATCTTGATTTATGTCACTGTGTTAGAACATGAAAAAAATGGCCGAACTTTATGTAGACATTTTCTAAGCGTTATGTAAGTGCAAATGATTTCCTTTTTGTACGAAGTTATAATAATACGAAGAAGAATAATAATAAATCTGGCTTAGTCTTCTGCTTGTTCTGTTGTTTGTATTTAAACATTATTTTATTTCCTATATATATATATATATTACTTCTCAAATTTTCTATCAATTTTTCTACATTTTCGTTGAATCTTTTTTTTTTTTTTTTGTATATTTGAAAGCTTAGTCTAGAATTGTATTTATGTTGCTAAATATTCTAGCAATATTTTTAAAATTCTATGCCATCATTCTTCTATTGTTTAGTCCAGTATAATCAGTTCATATGTTGCCTATGGAACTTTCAGCTGTTGCATACGTCTGTTTCATATCAATGAAAACCTGTTTTTGATACGCATGTCCTACTTTTAGAGTTATGTCGCCACGCTTGATGGATTATTTTATAACATATATGTACTTTCTTAACCACATCAACACCACACATACACAGCGTTTTAGTGCAGAGAAATCTCCATACAGGACCATAGTACATGGGTACAGGACCACAGTACACGGGTACAAGACCACAGTACATGAGTACAGGACCACAGTACATGGGTACAAGACCACAGTACATGAGTACAGGATCACAGTACATGGGTACAAGACCACAGTACATGAGTACAGGATCACAGTACATGGGTACAAGACCACAGTACATGAGTACAGGATCACAGTACATGGGTGGAAGACCACAGTACATGGGTACAAGACCAATGATTGCATGAAGTAAAAAAAGAATAACGTACCAGATTATAGTACATGTATTCATTTCGCTGCATTAATGAATTACGTGAAACAAAATGTACGACAGAAAAAATATACGTTACAGAGAGTATAAAAATATACGTTACAGAGAGTATAAAAATATACGTTACAGAGAGTATAAAAATATACGTTACAGAGAGTATAAAAATATACGTTACAGAGAGTATAAAAATGTACGTTACAGAGAGTATAAAAATATACGTTACAGAGAGTATAAAAATATACGTTACAGAGAGTATAAAAATATACGTTACAGAGAGTATAAAAATGTACGTTACAGAGAGTATAAAAATATACGTTACAGAGAGTATAAAAATATACGTTACAGAGGGTATAAAAATATACGTTACAGAGAGTATAAAAATGTACGTTACAGAGAGTATAAAAATATACGTTACAGAGAGTATAAAAATATACGTTACAGAGAGTATAAAAATATACGTTACAGAGAGTATAAAAATGTACGTTGCAGAGAGTATAAAAATATACGTTACAGAGGGTATAAAAATATACGTTACAGAGAGTATAAAAAGGCATATATTACAGTTGTAAACAAATTACACTGCGCAACACACACTATGGTGCCTAAAATGTTAGACCTGTTTCTGGGTATATTTGACCTGGTGATTTCAAAAGTGGCACACATTTCCACCTATCAGATCTAGTTTTTGAGATACAGAACATATGCTATATACCACTCTTCAATCTGCTCGCTCATAACAAATCAGGATATTTTAATGTAGTGTTTAAATTAATATCTTTCTACGCATGAAGGAAACATTAAGAATTAAAAGAAAAGTGTACTACATGAAAATCTGCTTATTTCATGCCAAAAGCACAAGTTTATGATACAAACTCTCCACCCATTCGACACGCAAGAAGTTTCTTTTGTAAGACTTCCAAGAGTGGGATCTGTCAGGACAATGCTGCATAAGATTCCAACAACAGTCTGCCATCATGTGTGCATCCTAACTTTCTTGGTATCTGGCTTCAATTATTTTTATATCTTGGTGAAATCTTTCACTTTGCTCTTCGCTTTAGTCACCAAGGTTCTAAGGAAAAGGATCTAAGTGACTGTGCAGATAATGGATTTTAACACTCATGTTACAGCCAAGCCTGTTGAAATGAAAGAGCGTATCCTCTACTAATTCTGTGTAGTTGTCTCCCTTCTTGTTGCCAAGAAAGCTTATCACAAGAACAAATGAACACCAGAAACATGATTCGATTTCTTTCATTGATGCTATGAAATGTGGGTTGTTTATAAGTTGTCTGATCTGTGGACCATCGAAAACTCCTGCCTTCACTTTTTCCATGCTAAGTCCAGGTAACTCATGCACTATGTATTCAGTGCACGAATCGTCTTTATTCAAAGCCTGTACAAATTGTTTCACCAGACCTAGCTTTATATGCAGTGGTGGCAGTATGATTCTATCTCGTGCTACCAAAGGTTCACTGATTACACTTTGTCCTCCAACCACAAAATATTCCCCCGGAGGCCAATCTTTTCTTGCCCAATGTTCATGTTTGGCTATACTGTTCCAAAGGCATAAAAAGGCAAAGACACTTTGTGTAGCCACTTTATTGACCAAGAAGAAAATTAACCATTTTTAGGTCTACACAAATCACCCATTGATGTTCTTGGCAATTTACATTTTCCAAGACTAAAGAGATGGCCTTGCTTAACAGTATTTATTTGTCATGTAACTAACCTCTGAGGTTTCTGACTATCTCTGAAAATTCTCAGTTTGTGAACAGGGCCAACAAGAAGTGCCGAGATATGATAGTGGCGACCAAAGACGGCTGAAACGCCAGAACTTTGGCTTCGACTCCTGTTTATCTGATGTTTGACTCTTGTTTATGTGATGTTTGACTCTTATTTATCTGATGTTCGGCTCCTGTTTATCTGATGTTTGACTCTTGTTTATCTGATGTTTGATTCCTGTTTATCTGATGTTTGACTCTTATTTATCTGATGTTCGGCTTCTGTTTATCTGATGTTCGGCTCCTGTTTATCTGATGTTTGACTCTTATTTATCTGATGTTCGGCTCCCGTTTATCTGATGTTTGACTCTTATTTATCTGATGTTCGGCTCCTGTTTATCTGATGTTTGACTCTCATTTATCTGATGTTCGGCTTCTGTTTATCTGATGTTCGGCTTCTGTTTATCTGATGTTTGACTCTTATTTACCTGATGTTCGGCTCCTGTTTATCTGATGTTCGGCTCCTGTTTATCTGATGTTTGACTCTCATTTATCTGATGTTCGGCTTCTGTTTATCTGATGTTTGACTCTCATTTATCTGATGTTCAGCTTCTGTTTATCTGATGTTCGGCTCTCATTTATCTGATGTTCGGCTCCTGTTTGTCTGATGATTGACTCTCATTTATCTGATGTTCGGCTCTCATTTATCTGATGTTCGGCTCCTGTTTGTCTGATGATTGACTCTCATTTATCTGATGTTCGGCTTCTGTTTATATGATGTTCGGCTCCTGTTTATCTGATGTTTGACTCTAATTTATCTGATGTTCGGCTCTTCTTATCTAATGTTCGATCCTTTTTTACTGATGTTCGGCTCCTGTTTATTTTATGTCCAGCTTCTGTTTATCTGATATTTGGCTCTTATTTATCTAATGCCCGACACTTACATAACTGGAAAATGCGTCAGTAAATTTCTGTCACATCCAGTGCCATCTAAAATTGTTTATGATCCGAGTCCACAAACGCCCCTACCCCCCCCCCCCCCCCAAGCACCTTCTTCCTCTTTTCTTCTTCGTTCCATGGTTTTCACCTCAGACACCCACATATCTGGATTCAGTGTGTTCCATGGTTTTCACCTCAGACACCCACATATCTGGATTCAGTGTGTTCCATGGTTTTCACCTCAGACACCCACATATCTGGAGACAGTGTGTTCCATGGTTTTCACCTCAGACACCCACATATCTGGAGTCAGTGTGTTCCATGGTTTTCACCTCAGACACCCACATATCTGGAGTCAGTGTGTTCCATGGTTTTCACCTCAGACACCCACATATCTGGATTCAGTGTGTTCCATGGTTTTCACCTCAGACACCCACATATCTGGAGTCAGTGTGTTCCATGGTTTTCACCTCAGACACCCACATATCTGGAGTCAGTGTGTTCCATGGTTTTCACCTCAGACACCCACATATCTGGAGTCAGTGTGTTCCATGGTTTTCACCTCAGACACCCACATATCTGGAGTCAGTGTGTTCCATGGTTTTCACCTCAGACACCCACATATCTGGAGTCAGTGTGTTCCATGGTTTTCACCTCAGACACCCACATATCTGGAGTCAGTGTGTCGTCTTTTGACGGTCGTGCTTTTGAGCCCCGGAGTGTGATCTTCAAGTGTGACCCCCCCCCCCCCCCCAGAGCTGTAGCCAGAGTCGGCAACTATAACTGTGTCACAACGCTAACTCAGAGTCGACAACGATAACTGTGTCACAACGCTAACTCAGAGTCGGCAACTATAACTGTGTCACAACGCTAACTCGGAGTCGGCAACTATAACTGTGTCACAACGCTAACTCAGAGTTGGCAACGATAACTGTGTCACAACGCTAACTCAGAGTCGGCAACGATAACTGCGTCATAATGCTAACTCAGAGTTGGCAACGATAACTGCGTCATAATGCTAACTCAGAGTTGGCAACGATAACTGTGTAACAACGCTAACTCAGAGTTGGCAACGATAACTGCGTCATAATGCTAACTCAGAGTTGGCAACGATAACTGCGTCATAATGCTAACTCAGAGTTGGCAACGATAACTGCGTCATAATGCTAACTCAGAGTTGGCAACGATAACTGTGTCATAATGCTAACTCAGAGTCGACAACGATAACTGTGTCACAACGGGTGAAGACATATATCGTTATACCTTCATGTTTTGACTGAATGGGTGAAGACATATATCGTTATACCCTCATGTTTTGACTGAACGGGTGAAGACATATATCGTTATACCCTCATGCTTTGACTGAACGGGTGAAGACATATATCGTTATACCTTCATGTTTTGACTGAATGGGTGAAGACATATATCGTTATACCCTCATGTTTTGACTGAACGGATGAAGACATATATCGTTATACCCTCATGTTTTGACTGAACGGATGAAGACATATATCGTTATACCCTCATGTTTTGAATGAACGGATGAAGACATATATCGTTATACCCTCATGTCTTGACTGGATGGATGAAGACATATATCGTTATACCCTCATGTCTTGCCTAAACGGATGAAGACATATATCGTTATATCCGAATGTCTTGACTAAACGGATGAAGACATATATCGTTATATCCGAATGTCTTGACTGGACGGATGAAGACATATATCGTTATATCCGAATGTCTTGACTGGACGGATGAAGACATATATCGTTATACCCTCATGTTTTGACTGAACGGATGAAGACATAAATCGTTATACCCTCATGTTTTGACTGAACGGATGAAGACATATATCGTTATACCCTCATGTCTTGCCTAAACGGATGAAGACATATATCGTTATATCCGAATGTCTTGACTAAACGGATGAAGACATATATCGTTATATCCGAATGTCTTGACTGGACGGATGAAGACATATATCGTTATATCCGAATGTCTTGACTGGACGGATGAAGACATATATCGTTATATCCTCATGTTTTGACTGAATGGGTGAAGACATATATCGTTATACCCTCATGTTTTGACTGAACGGATGAAGACATAAATCGTTATACCCTCATGTTTTGACTGAACGGATGAAGACATATATCGTTATATCCGAATGTCTTGACTGAACGGATGAAGACATATATCGTTATACCCTCATGTTTTGACTGAACGGATGAAGACATAAATCGTTATACCCTCATGTTTTGACTGAACGGATGAAGACATATATCGTTATATCCGAATGTCTTGACTGAACGGATGAAGACATATATCGTTATATCCGAATGTCTTGACTGGACGGATGAAGACATATATCGTTATATCCGAATGTCTTGACTGGACGGATGAAGACAGATATCGTTATATCCGAATGTCTTGACTGAATGGGTGAAGACATATATCGTTATACCCTCATGTTTTGACTGAACGGATAAAGACATATATCGTTATACCCTCATGTCTTGACTGAACGGATGAAGACATATATCGTTATACCCTCATGTTTTGACTGAACGGATTAAGACATATATCGTTATACCCTCATGTCTTGACTGGACGGATGAAGACATATATCGTTATACCCTCATGTCTTGACTGAACGGATGAAGACATATATCGTTATACCCTCATGTCTTGACTGGACAGATGAAGACAGATACCGTTATAGCCTCATGTCTTGACGGGACGGGTGAAGGAAATCTGTACTCCCAACAGAGTGCGATAATGTTGTGACGGTTTCTACAAGACAGTGTCCAAGGAAACACGAAAGAAACACAAACTCACAACCAGACAACAAGGATGCTTCGTGGTTGATTCGACAGTGCGCTATCTTTTCCTGACTAGGCGGTTGCTTGTCCTATTGGAGTCCGAGGTTCAATTCACAGTCATTCTGTTACTATTTTCTCCCTTTTTTTCTTACATTTCAGATGGTTTCCCTGCAATTATAGTTGTACTGCGAACTACGGCCTAACGAATCACGACCACCCATACTTACGGTCAAGACCCCGTCGGACTGTTTATTGCTTTTTTTACTCATTGTGTGATTACTTTACAAAGATGTGCTGGTCTACATTCACCACAAGACAAGAGAAAGAGATGAACAACACCACGTGGTGAACAGAAAATATGTGTATGTGAGCGTGTTTGTGCACGACAGAAGAGTTCTTGCATTATTATTCTTTGTTTAATGTGTTGTGTTTCGCATTTTAAGATTAATTTTCCACACACTTATTGCGCTAATTTGTATACTGTTCATTTTTTTTTCAAAAAGTGATAGGAAACATGTTTATTCATCTTAAAACAAGTCAAAGTAATATGACAGAAACCTTTCCCCTTCCCTACCCCCCACCCCCACCCCACCGCGCCCTTTAAACAAACGAGACCGTAAGTGGACGCATGCCTGTAGTTGAGACTACTCACACTTAATATCTATGGCTAACACTTGCTGTACTCGAGCACGCTTGTTTGGCACGTGCTAAATCTGTGTCATAGACTCCAGAATTTCCATTTATTTAAAGCGCTTGCCATTTATTGAATAAAAACAGTGAAGGGTTTATGGCATTGTGATACTGTATGTACGCTGCAGGTCCGTAATTTATGTGTAGTTTCGGTGTAAAAGGTTGGGAGCCATTGATTCAGATACTTATTGTTCTTGCCGTCAACTCTGTGGATCCTAGTCTTTGTATACACGGCGGAAAAGTAAAGAAAAACAATAATAACTTGCCATGAAACCGCCTTTCAACAAAACATTGCCATTATAATCATAATCTGAGGAAAAGATCCTTCAGAATTCTGCACAAGAACAAAACTGTCAGAGACAATTACTTCAGAAGAAAGGTCTCCGAATCAAAATTAAATGGGATACTTCCACAGTAGAAGCACGGGTGGGCAGCCGAATTACAGATATTTTAAAACAAATTAAATGTGAGTTGTTTTTTTTTTTGTCATCTTACTGAGAAACATGACTGTTGCCTGGTCTTGTATTGTGTGAAAATATATTCACCACTACACAGCCTGGATTATAAAAATAGTGATACACCACCCCCACCCCCAAACTTTTAATATCTACACCGGGTTATAAAAACAGTGACCCCCCCCCCCCCCCCAAACCCCCACTTTAACATCTAGGCCGGGTTTAATTTTATGACCCGGCCTAATGATTGAGATGAGGTGGTGGAGGTGATGAGCAAGGAGTCCAGTCTATGCACTGCTTCTGGACTTCGTTGTTTGGAAGGAGAGCTACAGGGCTTCTCCTGTTTTTATAAGACGAAGTACCGGGTGAGTGATGAGTCACACACATAAATTATGATAAGTCTGCCGGGAAGGATGGCATCAGGGATAAGCAACCAGGCTGGCCCTTTTTTTTTTTTTAACTAACGGCTCTCCATTGCAATAGATGTACGCCAACAATTCCTCCAAATGTTGAACATTCAATTCAAGTGCCGTGCCGCGTGGCGTAGGCGATCATTTGTCTCCACAATTCCCTGTCTTTAAACTTGATTATGATATACGTCGGTGATTTCTTCCTAACCACATTGACAACCTATCCAGTAACTTATCTCTCTGTCTTCCTCTCTCTTCTTCCTTCAGTTTTTCCAGTTGCCACAGTGTGTTCCAATTCTCCTATAAATCTCGCCTGTCTGCCTCTGATCTTTGCTATAATTTGCTTTTTAACTCCAGCATCTCTTAAGACTTCTTCATTGGTTTTCTTGACTGTTCATGGTACCTTCAACATCCTTCTTATAAACCACATCTCCATGGCCTCGATTTCTCGCTGTACTCTCTCATCCACAGACCGTTCCATTACCGTCGGTGATTTATCGCCCCTGAATACACCCGTTTCATTCTCGATTAGTGGTTGTACCAAGAGGAGTTTGGCTGGCGAAATATAACAAGATAGTTGGGGTAGTAAACAGGGTAGATGAAGAATGTCGGCCATCACGTTCTGTAAGAAATGATTTGTGAGAACTACATACCAAGAATGGCCACATGTTATCGTGACGTCCCGCGTATGACTTTGTTGAGAGTAAGAATAAACTGAGATGTGTTGTTTTCCTGAACTAGGGTTCTCTGCCTTTCACTCTCGTCATTAAGTTCTTGTACGTGCCACTGTGGTCCCTGTCACAGTTCAGTACGAGAAACTGTGCAGAATGTTAGCCATCGCCTTCTGTTGACTATGTGGCGTCATTGTGATGTTTACTCTCGGTGATAGTATCACTGACTTGAAACTTAACGGGATTTTGTTATTGCTGGTGGTATGTTTTCGTGCATTCCTCTCATCACACAATCATGGGCGTAAAAGTGTTGGACTCTGACATCTTAAGGGGCGGAGGTAGTGAATAGAAACAGAATTGCAATAGGATATTGGGGAAGCGGGGATAGTTTTGCACCAGCCTTACAAAATTGCTGTCTACGCCTATGAATTAGACAAGCATTGAAAAAAAACAACCAAAAATGTCAACACGCAAACGTTTGCTTTCATAACCACTTCGCACGTAATCATACTTCACCTGTTTAGCTACACTGTGCGCTAACCAATGATTCGTCCTCAGCTTCGCTACTTTGTCAAATTCGCTAACCTTTAACCTTTTTTTCCCTGGCCAAGCCCTATTCCCTGCAAAGCTAAAAAATAAAAGAATCATCATAATTACAGTATTGGCTTGACGATTGAAGCGAGTCCCATCAGTTGACGTGTTTTGTGGACTGTTAGGCCAGGTCTCTCTACAACAGACGAAGTGTCTTCGTGTGTTCATCGCGGAGGTATGTATGTTATACCTTACTTCTGTGTCTTTATAACAGTGCTCACTACTTATCCGCGACATCATCTTCACTAGCATCGTCATACAGACAACTACTGTCATTAAAATCATCATTAACTTTTGCCATATTATCATAACTATCGTCACAATCACATTCATCGTCATTATTATCAAAATCACTGGTATTACCATTTCCACTATGACCACTGCAGACTTTATCATCCTCGGCGTCATTATCATCAACAAAAACTCTCGTCTTAATTATCTTCGGCAACGCGCACGTATAGTTCACTTCTTGCCATGAACTCATCATCACCATTTTCCCCCATAAAGTTGTCATTATAATCATCGTCATTAAGAGCAAATGTTTATTACAAATATCATCCTCGACAAACAGGGCAGCATCATTGTCAGGAAAATTATCTCATTATTAGTTTTCTATCTATCTATCTATCTATCTATCTATCTATCTATCTATCTATCTATCTATCTATCTATCTATCTATCTATCTATCTATCTATCTATCTATCTATCTATCTATCTATCTATCTATCTATCTATCTATCTATCTATCTATCTATCTATCTATCTATCTATCTATCTATCTATCTATCTATCTATCTATCTATCTGTCTATCTATCTGTCTGTCTGTCTGTCTGTCTGTCATGTTCTACGTCCCATTTTCGATTATATCTTCGGCTTAGTCAACATTTTTTTTGTCCCATCCTCTTCAACACCTGTGTCATCTTCTTCAACACTTGTGCCGTCCTCTTCAATACATGTCCTTTCCTCTTCAACACATGTGCCATCCTCTTCAATACATGTCCTTTCCTCTTCA
Source organism: Achatina immaculata (assembly GCA_009760885.1). Taxonomy (NCBI): domain Eukaryota; kingdom Metazoa; phylum Mollusca; class Gastropoda; order Stylommatophora; family Achatinidae; genus Lissachatina; species Lissachatina immaculata. The sequence goes on from CM019694.1 coordinate 168,800, forward strand.
ACACATGTGCCATCCTCTTCAATACATGTCCCATCCTCTTCAACACTTGTGCCATCCTCTTCAATACATGTCCTTTCCTCTTCAACACATGTGCCATCCTCTTCAATACATGTCCTTTCCTCTTCAACACATGTGCCATCCTCTTCAATACATGTCCCATCCTCTTCAACACATGTGCCATCCTCTTCAACACATGTGCCATCCTCTTCAACACATGTCCCGTTCTCTTCAACATATGTTCCATCCTCTGCTTAGTGCGCATAACATAACTTATGGCAAAGTCTGAAGTGGGACATTAGAATGAGTTACTTGCCCCCATTTTTGTAGCCTCTGGTAAGCCCGGTACAACTTTCTGTTAAGTTTATTAAACCACAAAAATGGTTGGCTGATGTACGGTGAATCTTATATTTGTTATATCTACCGTTAAACCACACACACACACTCACACACACACACTCACACACTCACATACACACACTGCTGACAGATTTCATGTTAATATACCACATATGTGTTATGTCTATTGTTATATGACAGTGCTCATTGATGGGTGTACTGTTAATGTATCACATATATGTTATGCTACAGCTGAGAACGAAACTTGCTGAAAATTGAAAACCTGATGTTTCCTTTTGAAATTGAAAAGCTGATGAACGTATGAAAAACTGAAGCTAGTGAACGTAATGAAAAACTGCAGCCGATAAACGTATGAAATATTTAACTGGGGATAAAACGTGTCATTTAAACTGTGAAGTTCTTTTCTAGTAGCAGCAATAAAGACTTGGAGAAGTGTATTACTGGGCATAGTCCAGTACGGTCAACTAATAACTTATCATGTCAGACAAGGGTCAGACAACCCAATGAGGCTTGTCTTGTGTTACTTTTTCTTCCTCACTTTCTGCCGGCATTTCCCTTTCATGTAAAGTTGTCTGTCTCTTTCCTTGAGGAGAGCTGGCAAAGTTGTCGTTTCGGTAAAGTTGTCTGTCTCTTTCCTTGAGGAGAGCTGGCAAAGTTGTCGTTTCGGTAAAGTTGTCTGTCTCTTTCCTTGAGGAGAGCTGACAAAATTGTCGTTTCAGTAAAGTTGTCTGTCTCTTTCCTTGAGGAGAGCTGACAAAGTTGTCGTTTCAGTAAAGTTGCCTGTCTCTTTCCTTGAGGAGAGCTGACAAAATTGTCGTTTCAGTAAAGTTGTCTGTCTCTTTCCTTGAGGAGAGCTGACAAAGTTGTCGTTTCAGTAAAGTTGCCTGTCTCTTTCCTTGAGGAGAGCTGACAAAATTGTCGTTTCAGTAAAGTTGCCTGTCTCTTTCCCTGAGGAGAGCTGACAAAATTGTCGTTTCAGTAAAGTTGCCTGTCTCTTTCCTTGAGGAGAGCTGGCAAAACTGTCGTTTCGGTAAAGTTGTCTGTCTCTTTCCTTGAGGAGAGCTGGCAAAACTGTCGTTTCAGTGACGTTTTCGGATATTTAGTATTTTATGTTTATGTGTAGGGTAGTTTTTAAAAGTAGTATACAAATTTTTTTTCTTTTTCTTTTTTTTTTTTTTGTAGCCGAGAAGGAAACTGTTAACTTTTTATAATTGACGTTTTGTTGAAAATTGTTAACATCAGCTTATCTTTCAAGATGAAAGTAAATATAAAATGAATTCTGTCTAAAACACACAAAACGAAAAGTACGAGCCCTTCTGCATATGTAAACAACCGATTCACAGTGCTGGGATTATACTGGGGGAGGGGGGGGAATTATAATATAAATGTTTGATATAAAATCGTCCATGGGAAGATTAACAGCCTGTCTTATAATAGACTAAAATCCCTTCCCTCCACGCCCCACCCCCGGTCTCTCCAGGAATCCCAGCAGTAACCCTTTACCCTCGAGGCTTAAAATGTAAGGAGAGTCAGAGAGCTCATGGAGGCACTTGAGATTACGTCGAGCGTTAACCCTTCTTTTCCTTTTACATCGAACTTCCGAATGCGCCTCTCAGACTGTCTGTGCACAAAGAGTTAGAGAGAAAAAAAGGGGTTGGGGTGGGGGGGGAGAGCAAGGAAGACAGTGAAGACATTTACGTACATGCTGCCCGGGTTGTAGTTCAGGGCGACTGTTACATAATTCGTATCATAATTTATTGCCGTGTTTCTTGCGTCAGTCAAAATAATAAGAAGGCTGGTTTTTTTATATCATAAAATATAATGTCTGGTCAAGGCGTGTCCTAGTTATGTCCTGATGATTTGGGGTATTCGGTCAGTTGTGTTTGGGTGATTCTGGGGTGGCCGGATGTGGATCAATAACTTCCTTTGTGTTATGGTTTATTCAAGGATAGTAGGTTGGTTGGTCAGTGACTTCACTTTATGTCCTGGTGATTTTAGGTGCGGTTTAACTGGCTGGTCAGTGACTTCACTTTGTGTCCTGGTGATTTTAGGTGCGGTTTAACTGGCTGGTCAGTGACTTCACTTTATGTCCTGGTGATTTTAGGTGCGGTTTAACTGGCTGGTCAGTGACTTCACTTTATGTCCTGATGATTTTAGGTGCGGTTTAACTGGCTGGTCAGTGACTTCACTTTATGTCCTGGTGATTTTAGGTGCGGTTTAACTGGCTGGTCAGTGACGTTCCTTCATTTCTGATGACTTTATGGTGGTTGACTGGTTTGACCATGACCAATGACATCCTGCATTTCTTCGTGAATTCGGGGTGGTTGGGTGGTTGGTCACTAGCTTCCCTTATATTCTTGTGATTATTGGGTGGTTGAGTGCTTTATCACAAGTTTCCTTTATAACCTTGTGATTATTGGGTGGTTGTTGCTTTGTCACTAGCTTCTTATATATCCTGGTGACTACAGGGTGGTTAGATGGTTGGTCGCTAGCTTTTCTTATATTCTTGTGATTAGTGGGTGGTTGGATGGTTGGTCACTAGCTTCCCTTATATCCTAGTGACTACAGTGTGGTTGGTCATTAGCTTCCCTTATATCCTGGTGACTACAGGGTGGTTGATCACTAGCTTCTCTTATATCCTAGTGACTACAGGGTGGTTGATCACTAGCTTCCCTTATATCCTGGTGGTTCTGAGGCTCTATGGCCAAGTCAGTCTTTCTAGTCCACTCTCTGTTGAAAATCTTGAAACAAAGGTGAACGTATGAGCTGTGAACCTGTGTCATTGCACAAGGTCAGACCATAAGAGCTCGACTGCCTGGTCAGTAGTTGACCAGAAACTACCGACTAGTGTCGCCATCAGCACGAACTCCGTAGCTGGTGGCGTCATTCCTCTTACGTCCCAGAGCGTTAACCCTGGTACCCATTTTTTTTTCTCCTAAAAATTGGGTGAACCCCCAGAGTTTTTTTAGCCACAGTTTTACCACCATCACGTGGTCAGTGGGAACTGAAACCGGGTCGCTTGGTCGGCGAGCGAGTGACTAATCCCTTGCGCTAACGCGGCTTCCTACATCTAGAAACACTGGCATCAAGATATCAAGATATATAAGAAATAGAGCACGATTACATTATTTAATTCTTGGATTAGGCTGAAATCGCAGGCTTCTCAGAAAGGCTCCACTATGGCGTGGAACATATCGTTCCCTAACTTTGACAATCCTGAGGTAACGTAGCAATATGTTCCTAAAAGAACTCCAGGCAATATGAAATTGAACATCTTAGGAAGTTATAATTATATCCCATTGATAACAAGTCTTCCAGCAGGGGCGTTTTGAGGTTGAAAAATTATAAGTTACTCAGTTACTGGTTAAGTTACGTAGTTACTGGTTAAGTTACTCGTGACATTTTACATAAAAGTCGTATTTATAATCATCATTCATTCTCTTCTCACCTTTCGCCATTACTTCCTCCTTCTCCTCTTTATGGCATAAAATCACAGTTTTTTTAAAAATAAACGAGAGCTTTGATGCTGGTTTGTTGGAGACTGTTAGATTTTTTATGTGCAGCTGTCTTTTTCCCACTCTTATGTATTTTAAATTCTCCTTTCTTCGTATCTTTCTGTCTCTGCATCCTCTCTCTCGGTCTCTCTCTGTCTCTGTCTCTCGCTCTGTGTGTGTCTCTCTCTGTCTCTGTCTAGGGACACCCTAGGTGTCTCCATGGCTAACGGAGATTACTTTTTTTTTACTGACAGACTTAGAAAATTATGGTATCAGTGTAGATCGTTCTCACCTCAACAGTCTACATTATTCATCATTATTAGTTTGTAATTGCTTTTACCTGGGCAAGGTGTAATACAAAATGTTTAGTTTTTGTTTTGTTACAGAGTAAAACTTCCTTGACCCTCGATGATCAAATAAGAATTAAACACGAGAAGATGATGTCTTGCGTGAAGGAGATAGTTTGTCATCATCATGCACGCAACACGTGATTACATTTATGTGTGTGTCATGAGACAAACATCACGTGATTACATTTATGACTGTCTTCTAGGAGACATCGTTCTACTTCAACTGCTGAATTTTATGTTTCGTTCTCCCCCCCCCCCCCCTCTCTCCGCTAAAAACAAAATGCTGATACATTCTCCTGATTTAAAGAGAAAAAATAGGAGCAAAATCCGCGTCTTAAATCCTTTTCTGTCTCAAATACTTCTCAGATAAAGCAGTTTTCTCGTTTAATTATTGTATCACTGGCAAAGAGTTAATGCCATGAAAGAAATCTTGTTGTCCTTAACTTAGCAAAAATATAGTTCATTTAGGTCAGCGATCATGTATTAGCGATCACGTGTCAGTGAATTTTATTTGATAGATTTGCCATAAATGTAAGAAATGAGATAGTAGGAAAACGCCTGAACAAAAAAAAAAGATAATGGATAAATGAACTACATTCTACAGCATCCTTTTGTGAGTTACATAGAAACTAGAAATTCTTGCCTCACTCTGCATGTCCCATTACAGTACCAACATCGCGCCCCCCCCCCCCACACAAAAACATCACCACCACCCATTATCCACAGACGTGTCCCAATGCCGTGTCCCACAATCGAGGAAACTCCACCACTTCTAAAAGCTCTACTACAGAACAACTTAACTCCACCACTTCTAAAAGCTCTACTACAGAAGAACTTAACTCCACCACTTCTAAAAGCTCTACTACAGAAGAACTTAACTCCACCACTTCTAAAAGCTCTACTACAGAAGAACTTAACTCCACCACTTCTAAAAGCTCTACTACAGAAGAACTTAACTCCACCACTTCTAAAAGCTCTACTACAGAAGAACTTAACTCCACCACTTCTAAAAGCTCTACTACAGAAGAACTTAACTCCACCACTTCTAAAAGCTCTACTACAGAAGAACTTAACTCCACCACTTCTAAAAGCTCTACTATAGAAGCAGTTCATTTTTCGAAAAAGAATAGAAACATGAGAAGAAATTAACGGAACAAACAGTTTCTGTTCTCTACTGTTGTTTGCTGACGAAGTCGTGTGTGAATAAAGACAATTATAATGGAATGCAGCTTTTTTTTTTCTTAATTGTTCCCTTAGATGAGCTGCGATTCACTTGATCAGTAGAATCTTTGTGCTTTACTGTGATATGTAGTTTGTAAAACTACACTCGTTCTTGTTTTTTTGTTTTTTTTTGGGGGGGGGGGGGGGGAGGTTGAAAAACTCCAGGAAAAATCATGTACTGAAATGACTGCATATTTATATGGTATGGAGATCATAAATGACTGTTCTTCCAATATTCACTAAGGAAGGTGAGCTAATTTTCACATTTCAGTTTTGGAGAAAATATAGAAAAAAATCCTTCATAGAAACTCACTAACGACCAAGTAAGACGTCATGTTTTCCTCGTGTAAAGACGAGATAGTAAAGCGACTTGCATGTCCCTGCTCGGCGTTTGTTGTAAATGATTTACCGTCAAGTTCCTGCCAGACATTGATTCCCAGATTTATTGTACATAATTCCCGCCTCCAACTTTCTTCCGGTTTTCTTATTTCTCACCTGCGGACGACAGATTTTTTTTTTTTGGGGGGGGGGGGGGGGGGGAAGCCGGAGAGAGGGGGAAAAAAAGGGGGGGGGGTGCGGGCCGACACAGGTAATCTCCTTACAGTTCTGGTCGGTCGGTGGACGGCAGATGTCGGTGAAGGATTAAATAAGTGATGTCGCATTTAACAGTAACTGGTTCCGCAATGGAAGATAAAAATCCTGTTTGTTTTATACGCCTGTGGTCCTCTACCACGTCTTGTCACGATTAAGCACTGCAAAACGAAACGGGTAAACTTTTGTTTTTTGCCTGCCTGGTTTTGTTGTTTTTCGTTCCACTTTGTTTCAAAGATGTCGCCGACACGCTCTGCTTGTTTGATGCTTTCACTACCTCGTATACAACACTCTTTCCCTGCCACAGGAATAAAACGTGGACGTTTCATTTGTGCCAGAGTAAAAGCGCCAGTCTTGATATGTTTAGGGGTATATTAGTAAAAGTGAATGAAACAAAGTATTTCCATGTTAAGTGTTTGCTTATTATGTTTCAAAATAACTAAAAAAATGTATGAAGATTTGATAAATGCAGAGTTTTTTTTAAAAAGAAGTAATGTGATGTTTTTAGACAATAATTGTGTCCTACATATCGGCTAGGTCTAGATGTACAGTACGTCCCGTCTGAGATGCCTAGAACAAACTGTCGATCTCGACTTGTGATGATATGTGGCATTCTCGCTAAAATAATGTCTGAAATAACCTTCTAACTACTTCTCAAGTCGTCTAATATGTCTAGATCTACTTGGGATACATTCGAGAACAGTGGTGGTCTTGTCACAGGGCATGTCCATATCCTTATCTACATCACAAAAACAAACAAAAAAAGATTGAAAATTCGCGACGAAAACTTCGATTTTCTCCCTCGTTACTAAGCACTCTTCGGCCCTGATGAACAGGGTCAAGGGGGATGCGCACAAAATGTTTACACCGGGTTTTTAATGAAACGAAGCATTATCAATATATAGTCCCGAGGCACTGGTGACCCAGACCGGTAGTGACAACTTTTAGCCCTTAAGCACGGGAAGAGATTTACAAGGGCCGTTTGAAATAAGTAAGCTTCGATACTTCAGTAATCCACTGAGCTAGAAAATGATCAGCTTTACAGATGAGGTAAATGATTTGTAGGCTCATACATTTAGAAATCAACTTGGCTGTGCAACTGTTTCGGTTCCAGAATATAAGACTAAAGAAGATTCCAGAACAGAGTGTCCAGGTGTATTTCAAATATTTGAACCCGTATTCTGCACGTTTCAGTGACAGCGTGAAACCAAATGTTGTATTCTCTGTCATGCATGAGCTTCTGTTCTTCTCAGTATATTGAGAAGTGGTTGTGTTTGGACTCACTGCAAAAATAGATACCGACTGCACGGCACAAGTTTTCAGATGTTGGCTCCTCTCCTGACATAAGATTATAAGGTAGCCTTGCTACATACCCTTATTCGTCTTTCAGTATTGCATATTTATCTTGAACACCGACGAGCATAACCAGACTGGTTCGAATCTCATCCTTCTTCGTTTTTTTTTTCTGATGAACATTTCTAAAAAAAAAAAAAGAAAAAAACTTTATCAGAAAACAAATGCTACACTTGTGACAGAAATAACATTGGTGTGACAAAAATGTTGAATTCTATTTCTTTGTGTTCTGCAGGAACATGATGTATTTATGTAAGGACACGATGTATTTTTGTAAGAACATGATGTATTTTTGTAAGAACATGATGTATTTCTGTAAGAACATGATGCATTTCTGTTAGCGATGTGTGGAAGTAAAATAAAGTAAAGCTAAAAAAACTTCTAATGCTTGCATGGAACGGATAGGGAGTGCGCCACATTGGTTTTCTTAACTCCTTGGTTGATCTAAAAAGTAAGCTTTTCGCCAAGCTCCACTACCTTAAGGAACAAACAAATCTCTAGACTTCTTGGTTGGTATTCCATATTACAGCACAACTTTGTGGCATACTGCACTGATTCCAACAAAATGGAACCTGCCTCTCAGAGATCTGAAGACGACGAGAGTACGGTGATCACTGCCAGTTCTAGGGGGTGGGGGTGTTAAGGATCTCACCTGGGACTAATGCAGAGGGGAGAGGAGAGGAGCAGTTTAAAAAAACTGGGAATCACTGGTAAATAATAAACTAGCCATCCTGGAACTACAAAAAAAATATCTTTGCTGTCGTCATAAGCAAAGTGCAAATGTTTGATTTGTGTCTACATAAATAATGAGCAATGTCTTATTTTCTTCAAATAACGTCATCATTATTCGCGTTAAAACTACCTGAGAAAACAAATCTTCGTTAGCCAAGTGGAGACAGTGAAAATATAAACCACGTGACACACACAAAATTATTTGTATAATACGGGTTTTTTTTTTTTGGCCGTGGCCTCTGTCACGTGATCAGCAGCCAACGTCCTAATTCTTGACACGGTTCGTTTGTTTTAGCTTCCTAAATATGAGGACTACCCGTCAGTAAAAAAAAAAAAAACCGAAAGATTATATCTGCGTTTTGTTATTGTCTTTACAGGATGAGGTAAATGACTGCATCCTTGATGTGAAATTGTGAATTGTTGCCGGCTGTTTTACTGTCTGCTGTGCATAAACATTTGCGTATGTGTTATATGAGTGATAAGAGCATACACACACACACATATGCCGTCTAGTTAACCGAATTTTAATGAAGATACTTTCTCTCCTAACAAGAACTGAAGTTTTTTCTCTCTATTTTTGTGAACTTGAGCTGGCTAAAGCACATGGTAGACTTTGTTGTGTCTACTTTTGCCATTTAGTACTTTTAGTGTGTTTGTTGGTTTGATTAAAAAAAAAAGGAATAAAACTATTTTTCCAAATTAACCCCAACTAGTATTGGAAAAATAGCAATAATTAAGTTTTCAAAGAACATGTTTATTATTTGTATCCTTTGTTCTGAAGAAGTTTATAATATTTAAGCTGTTGAAATTTAAAACTGTTGCGTGAATATTCTAGACTCGTTGTTAACATATATATGCGTGTGTGCGCGCGTGCATGTGCGTGCGTGCATGTGCGTGTATGCGTGGGTGCATGTGCGCGAGCGCGTGTGTATGTAAGTAAGTAAATGCGATCAGGTCCATTGTAAAGCTGGCAGTAGGTCCAAGCCAGATGGGACGTGTAGACTCCGTTTCAGAATGCTCATGAAATATTTTTTTGTAATCAGATTTAAATACCTATGATTTATATATGGGTCTATACATATTGTGTACATGATGTACAGAACAGAACACAAGAACTAGAACGAGTTATACGAGGTATACACAGCACAACATTCACGATGTACTTACGTGTAACAGAACAGAACACAAGAACTTGAACGAGTTATACGATATATATTTATATATATACACACACACCAGATTCATACAAATCTTAGTCCCATGTCAAATAGCTCACCCTGCTTCGCTCTCTCTTTCTCTCTCTTACAATTTTACATACTTGTTAATTATGTTTGTTATATGAGCAGCATATTTGTAGAATATCTGGAACAGAGTGAAAGTTGTATGATAAAAGGCAGAATGTCAGATGGGCCTCCGTGCCCAATTCTTAGCCTTTTAAAATAAAGATCAATCAATCAGTCAATCAATCAATCAATCAATCTTTCTGTTTATTTCTCCCTCTCTCTCTCTTTCCCCCTCCCTTCTCTGTCTCTCTCTCCTTCCCCCTCTCTCTTTGTCTCCCTCTCCCTTTCTGTCTTTATCTCTCACCCCCTATCTTTCTCTTCCCCCTCTCTGTCTCTCTCCCTCCCCTTCTCTCTGTCGTTCGCTCTCTCTCTCTCTCTCTCTCTTTCTCTCTGTCTGTGTCTCTAGTATGGTTTGGCCTGGCTGCGATGTTCTACGCACTTTGAGAAGCTGATACTCGAGGGATAAGGTGGCAATGAAAGGCAAGTAACTTCTCTTACTACAAAATCCAGAGAAGTAGTCCTGGCTAAGACCCTGTCTCCTGCCTTTTGGTGCTCCAAATAACAGATCCAGGCCAACAGAGCAGTGCTCTATCTTGTTCCAGTCATGATGGGGCTCTGTCGGGGATCTTCCTTATTAAGTCCACATCGAGACTTCAAGAAAGCCATGACAGTTATTTCACACTCGCTGGAAGCCTGCGCATGCAGATCATCACAGCATCGGTTCGAAGGACTGTTATTGCGTCTCAAACAGCATCTGGCAGTCAAGTCCAGCTCCTGGCCTTCCCGTGGCAGAACTGTTTAAACTGACAGGAGAAGGGGCGAGGGCGAATATCTGGCGCCTGAAAACCAGTTACTTAGGGTAGATGAGTGGCACGTTTAATAGCTCATCTACCGCTGTTGGCGAGATTCTTCAGCTGCCGTGCGTGGAGCGGTGCTCCTCCCGGCCAATGAAGAAAGGTGCAAATGAGGTTGCCGCGCAGCATCACTGCGGAAAAGCTGGTAGAAAGGATAAAGCGAAGCAAACAGTCAAATCATGGCACCTCTGGTCTGGAGGACGGCCACGTCCTGAGTGCAGTCATATCAGGTGAAATGCATGAACCGGCTTGTCCCAGAGGTTAAGACACTGCTGGCGAGACTCTTCGAATGCCGCGCGTGGAGTGAAGCTCCTCCCGGTCAAGGAAGAAAATGCGGAAAAGAAATAAAGGTTGCTGTGCGGTGCCGACGGGAAAGGTGGTTGAAAGGATAAAGTGAAGTTTAATCAGTATGTCCAGTAGTATCGCTGCGAGAGCTATACATACCACGGCACCTCTGCTCTAGAGGCCGGCCACGTCCGAAATACACCTACACTGGTGAAATATACCTAAACCGGCACACGCCAGGGGTGGAACTTGATGGCTAGACATGTCATGCCACCTCCGCTCTAGAGGTCGGTCACGCCTGATATACACCCATACTGGTGAACTTTGCCTAAACCGGGTCACACCAGGGGTGAATCTTGAAGGCTATGCATGTCACAGTACCTCTGCTCTAGAGGTCGGTCACGTCCCAAACACGCCCATACTGGGATAATATGCCTAAACCGGCTCAACCCAGGGGTGGAAGTCACTAGTGGTGAGGATTCGTCCTCCTGGACAAAAGCTTCATCCTGGTCACAACTAGGAAGGGTAGCGGCCACGACCACAAAATGCTGAAGTCGGAGACACTGGACCAGGGCAGTCTAGATAGGCAACCACCTCTCACCCGGCGGGGATGTTTGCGTATCCTAATCATGCTGAGGTTTTCCGGTGAGAAAGTCCATCTCTGGACTGAATGGGCAACCACCTCTCACCCGGCGGTGATACACGGGTATCTCAAAACACGTCGAGGTTTTCCGGTGAGAAGCTGACCTGGGTAGGCTACCGCCTCTCACCCAGTGGGGATGCACCGATATCCTAAACACGTCGAGGTCTTCCGGTGAGAAAGTCCAACCCTAGACTAAACTGGTGCAACGAAAACCACGGTGTCACGCAATCCCGCTTCTGAGACCCACCAAGAATATAGGCTAAAGCCCTGGGATACTCTGAACCCCTTGTGGTCCTCTCGCAGGAGACCACGGGACCTAACGAGGACCACAGGCGTAAATTCAGTAGGATCACAGTGCGGTTTTGGTGGTAGAAGCGAACGAAGAAGAAGAAGATCACAGCATCAGCTGTAGAAACGCAGATTTCTGGTGAGAGAGAGAGAGAAAAAAAAAGGTGAAGAAAATCTGGGAGTTGTATATGACATTCTGGCTGTTTGTGGTCATGGAATGTTTGTCTCTATGGTCATAGATTGTCTGGCTGTTTGTGGTCATGGAATGTCTGTCTCTATGGTCATAGATTGTCTGGCTGTTTGTGGTCACAGCAAGAGTCTCCTTCTGGTCTTTTAGTTTCCCGTTTCATGACAAACTTCAGACTACTTTATCCAGCAATAAGCTGTGCTCACATCAGTGCCACAGCTTTCATGCACTTTTTCCCTAATATACATACTTCCAGCACTCGGTGGTAAAGACACCAGCTTTCACAACCTGGCTACATATTTCTTTCAAAAGCTTTTTTTGTGGCGGGGGGGGGGGGGGGGGTTGGGGGTGGTGGAAGGGAGTCCACCCAGAGTGCATTTTTCCGTATGCAGAGCTCCAGTAACATATCAAATCGTCTATCTTGCACGCGTCTCTGCTAGCCTAGCAACATAAACCTGCTTCGCTTCAGAAGCTTGTGTGTGCTAAGCATAGACAGTCGTGACTAGATTTGCTAAGATCCTGCAATTGGATCTTGTGTATGCGCCTCAAGCAGCCTTGCCAGGAGTAATATATGCGCCTCAAGCAGTCTTGCCAGGAGTAATATATGCGCCTCAAGCAGCCTTGCCAGGAGTAATATATGCGCCTCAAGCAGTCTTGCCAGGAGTAATGTATGCACCTCAAGCAGCCTTGGCAGGAGTAATGTATGCTGCTTTACTTTGTTTAACTTACGTAGTCCAGGACTCAAGGCTACAATTCTCTTTATTATAATCATCATCATCATCATCATCATCATCGTGTGACCTCTCCCCCATGGAAGTTTGGCTGCAGTTATCCTTTGCAGTTTGTTCTGTCCTCCGTCTTCACAGTGCACCCGGCCAAGCTCAGTCCATTCCACTTTTGTTATGTCGTTGTCCACCAGTCCTTGTCGCTGGAGATCTAGTGCTTTCTTCAACGTTTCCCACTAGCATGGTTTTCATTATTGTATGATGTCTGTTGGTGTGGCACAAATATTTTCACTGTCTGGTTCTTTTTTTTTCTTTTTAGCTTCAGTTGGTTTAGTACTTCTTTCTTGTTTTCTTTCTGTTCATGAGATACATGCTGCTCTTCTGTATATCCACATTTCAAGCGCCTAGATGTTCTTTTATGTTCATGGGATACATGCTGCTCTTCTGTATATCCACATTTCAAGCGCCTAGATTTTCTTTTCTGTTCATGGGATACATGCTGCTCTTCTGTATATCCACATTTCAAGCGCCTAGATGTTCTTTTATGTTCATGGGATACATGCTGCTCTTCTGCATATCTCCATTGCAAGCGCCTAGATTTTCTTTTCTGTTCATGAGATACATGCTGCTCTTCTGTATATCCACATTTCAAGCACATAGATGTTCTTTTATGTTCATGGGATACATGCTGCTCTTCTGTATATCCACATTCCAAATGCTCATATATTCTTTTCCATTTTCTTGTTTAATGTCATGTGCAGTTTAATGTCCATAAAGCAGTTTGTTATTGTTGTGGTTTATATTCTGACCATTGTACTTTTCTTTAGCTTTTATTCGAGTGGCCATTCCTAGTCTTCTATTAACTTCAGTTTCCCACTTACCTTAATAGTTCCTTGTACTTTGTTCATAAAATCGGCTACTGTATAAAACTGTAGTGTCCACATAAATATTATGTCTGTTAAGGACCATTTGTATTTTCCCCACTGCAGAATATAAATATTCTATATTCCTCCTTGTGGAGAGAAAAAGACAGAACTACAAAAATAAGATTGTTAAGGTCATGCATCTTTCTCATCGCAACATATGCCTGTGAGACCTGGACACTTAACAAAACAGCCGAGAAACACATAAATGCTTTTGAATGTAAATACTACAGAAGAGTCCTTCAAATACCATGGACACAAAAAAGAACAAATATATCCATACTACAAGAACTTAATATTGAAGAAGCCTGGCTAGAAAAGTGGATTAAAGAGAGAAAACTTAAATATTTTGGACATATTAAACATCATGATGATCTAGAGAAGACCGTCGTAGAAGTGTGCATAATGGGAAAAAGAAAGAGAGGAAGACCAAGGCGAAGACGGCTGCAAAACATCATTGATGATCTGCAAATGACCATCTTGCTCACAACCGAGAGGCCTACAGGAGAGCTGTTAGGGAGGCAAAGTTCCTCAAGGGGCATGCAAATGAATGAATGATATCCCCCCCCCCCCAATTTCCTTAATAGTTATTCTTTAACAGATAGAAGCGACAGTTTATCTATGTCCAGAGCTAAATTGTTCTTGATGGTATATCCTTGATTAGAATGAACTTGCTGTATGCCCAGAGATAAATTCTCCTTGATGGTATGTCCTTGATTAGAATGGACTGGCTATTTGTCCAGAGTTAAATTCTCCTTGATGGTATGTCCCTGATGACTTAACTGACGAAGAACTCTTAATTGGTTCTATCATAATGTCGAACTGATGATCTAACCTATTGTTTAGGACTAATATGTAGAGGCAATATGTAACGTAGAAGTAGTGTCATTTACACTTATTTACACTTTCGGGGCCATTGCCAGATTTAGGCCGTCTTTGTTGTGATACTCACATGTATGGTCTAGATCTGGCCGTAACTAGCATTAGATTAACTAGACCAAGTGAGCCAAATTGGCTGCCTGCGAAGCCTTTTTATACTGCCCACGAGGCTGTTTTGTAAGCGTAATTGTTAACTATAGTTTATTTCATTAAAATTAACATTCCTTTTCTTCAAAACTTGTAAAAAAAAGTAAAAGACCTTAACAGGTAATTAGAATACAATGAATTCACCTTTACTTCATAACTTTTTCTCGTTTTTTTATGTTAAGTCAGTAAAAAGTGGTTGATTTAGATGCAGCCACCAGCACACAGTTGTACCCGCAGATGCCAGAGAAACTTGACACCCCAAACCCTGGCGCTCCAGTTCAGATGGGTGCAGTGTTGATCTGTGAGGGAGCACAGTTTTATATAAACTAGTTAGCTTTGCTTGAGACGCCAGACACTGGAAGGCTGCAGCACTGGACGCGTATAACACCCTTTATAATTATCTTAAGTGTTCAGTATTTTCTTTTTCCTGCCACAGCCTAAGACTACTGGAACACGAAGTCAGGCAAAAATATTTTCCTTTTTTGATGTCCTTCTGTTTTTTTTTCTATCAAGGACCTCTATTTTCCCTCTCCAGGATCTCTATTTTTCCATCTCCATACTTTCTATTTTTCCCTCTCCAGACTCTCTTTTTTTCCCTCTCCAGACTCTCTTTTTTTATCTCCAGCCTCTATTTTCCCCTCTTCAGCCTCTATTTTTCCCCTTCAGACCCTCTATTTTCCCTCACCTGACTTTTTATTTTCCTCTCCAGACTCTCTATTTTTCCTCCCCAGACTCTATCTTCCCTCTTCAGACTATTTTTTTCCTCTCCAGACTATTTATTCCCCCCCCCCCCCCGACTCTCTATTTTCCCCCTACGGACTTTCTATTTTCCCTCTCCAGACTATTTTCCTTCGAGTCATGAAGCTTAGTGACAATTGTAAGTGTTTTTCTGCAGATAAAAAAAATACAAAAGAATATAAATAAATGAAAAAGTGAAGTATTTCAAATGTCTAGGTAGTATTGTGCAGTATCATTTTCTGAGAAAATTGATACCGAAATTGAGAACAGATGCAGTAAAGCAAATCAGTCACTGGACAAATATTACTTATACTGTTAGACAAATACATCACAAATGAAACAAAAAGAGCACTGTACAACAAAGTCTTCCTCTCACCTTTATGCTGTCAGTGTCAGACATGGACACTGTTCATCATCATCATCATCATCATTTCGTGCCGTCTCCCCACGGAAGGTTAGCTGCAATGAAACTCTGCTCTTTTTCTTGTCTTCGTAGAACACTCGGCCAAAGCTTGTCCCTGTCCATATCTTGATGCTGTCCACTCATCTATATCGCTGTCATCCTCTTGTTCTTTTCCCTTCGATCGATCTTATCTTCAAGAAGTGCCTTCAGTATTGTGCCTCTTGACATGTCCTAAGTGTCTTAACTTTCTTGTTTTTATGATTTTCAGTATTTCTCTTTTAACTTCTAGCTAGTTTAGCACTTCATTGTTTTTCTGTCCACGGGATATGTCCTATTCTTCTGTATATCCGCATTTCAAGTGCCTTAGTTCTCTTTTATGTTGCCAACCTTCTGCACCATAACAGGATACTGAGTATATGTAGCGTTTCACGATACTGTTGCTGTGATATTTGTTTTGATGTAAGGACACTATTACCCCAAAACAAAAGGAAAATCGTCACGAGAAACTGACATGTTTTAGGAGAATACTAATATAACAAGAAGAGACAAAATCAGAAGGGCACAATCAGGGCATGGGTTGGAGTAACACCGGTATCACACTACATCCAGAAACAACAAGTCAAATGGTCTGGCCACGTTACACGACTACCACCTGACAGTGTAGTACATACAACATTCCCGCTAAGAATTATAAGAAACAGAAGGAGAGGCCGCCAACGCAAGAGATGGAGAGAGGAAATTACAGAAACTAAACATCCCATTATGTGAATCAAATTTTCGAGCCTTATCGAAAAGTCTGTTTGTCCACCTCAACACTTTAAGGTATACGAGGAAGGAGATAAGACAAGGTAATACATCAACTGATGAAGTTTTGTTAAAACTATGTGATCTTAATAGCTTTTAAAAAGAAACTTAAGCAATTTACGGATCAATTGCTTCAAATTTTAGCGATCTTGCTAAATAACGCTTAGCCCTGGGGCGACAGACAGAACTCATCGATTGCTTGTCAAAACCTACACGCCCTTACATGACATCTCACGAACTCGGGGTGGGAGTGAAGAAAGCCTCGGGGACAGCCGGAGGGGAACTTTTGTCGCGTCACAGGTAAATGACGATTGGTGAGTCATAATACAGAGAGATCGATCACGTGGTTTGTCCTGTTCACGAAGTCTTGTTTATGATTGTTATGTTTAGAAATTATGTCATTTGTAGCAAGAGATTTCCATTTCTGTTGGTCTGTAGCTGTCTTCTATATGAACTTACATTAACTGTTCTAATGCAGTGTCAGTCAGTCAGTCCTTTGCATGTCCCTTGGGAACTTTGCCTCACTAACAGCTCTCCTGTAAGCCTCTCGGTTGTAAGCAAGATGGCCCGCTGCTGCTGCGTCCATGCGCATATCATCAACGATGTATTGCAGCCATCTTCACTTTGGTCTTCCTATCTTTCTTTTCCTATTATAAATACAAGACTGTCTTCTCTAAATTATCATGACGTTTAACATGTCCAAAATATTTAAGTTTTCTTTGTTTACATCTTCTCTAACATTCCTCATATTTTCAGTATACAAGTTAAATAAGTAAGGTGACAGTATGCACCCCTGACGGACTCCTTGTTTTATGTCAAACCAAGTTGTTGTTTCACCATTTATTCTTACTGCTGCTTGTTGGTCTAGATACATCAGTGATGTTAATTGTTATCAAATGTGTTGGAAATCCCATTTTTTTCCATTATTGTGTTGTACACAATCAAATGCCTTTGAGTAGTCTATATAAAAGATAAATATAGATTCACATTAAACTCTGCATTTCTCTATTATTAAGCTTATATTGAATATATGATCTCTTGATACTCTTCCTTGCCTAAAACCAGCTTGGACCATATTAAACTTCTTCCATTTTCTTACAAAGTGTACCCATTATGATTTTTAACAGAATTTTACTGGCATGACTAATCAGGGCAACAGTTGTGTAGTTTGTGCATAATTTCAGGTTACCCTTTTTTGGCAGTGTTATGAATACATTTCTTTTCCATTCTTTTGGCCAAATACCTGAATGCCATATCTTTTTACATAGTGCATGATAGATTGTTGCACATTCCTTTCCTCCTGCTTTAATAAGTTCAGCAATTTCTCATTACATCCCGGTGATTTACCATTTTTCATATTCCTTATTGGCCATAAAACGTCTTCAGTTGTCTGTTCGGGTTCTTTCTCCTCCAATAATAATTCACTCTGTTGATGTTCGCCTTCTCAGTCAGTTGTATCATACGTTCCTCTGCAGTTTTCATTCCAATGCAATTCCAAGACGTTATTTGCTTCCTTCAAATGCAAAGGGAAGCAACTACAGAAGCAGCTTCTACAGGTCAGTCGTTGTATCTGCCAGAGCCCTTGAAACAACTTTCATGTAACCTTGGTACAGAAATGATTATATGTACAGCTGGCGGTACTTCAGCACGATCAAGCTTGTAGATATAATATATATATAATACTTCATAAGGCAATGCTTTTTTAATATAATTTTTTTTGTTGATTTGTATATTGTAGTCCAGTTTTCAGTTACCCCTTTGTTTATTTTTTGTCAGTCACGATTTCTGATGGAACTCATTAGCAACTTCAGGAGAGACTCTTAGCAGTTTCTCTCTGTAACCTGATGGGAAAAGGCCACTCTACATCATCATTCAAATCCCCTTACCTCTGGTTTAAATCATGTCGTGGCTTTTGACTCTCCTTTCTACTCTCCTCCAACGTCAGTGCTCAACAGCTCATAAGAAGTACATTTCCACGGACGTCAGTTTTGTCCAAAATCAGTTTTAGACTCATGACTGACTCCAGCTTCGTCTCCGACCAAAATTTCTTCCCACTCTTCAACTTCGACTTCAGCTGCGACTCCACCCAAAATTGGTTCTCACTTTCGACTTCAACTCTAGTTGCGACTCCACTCAAAAATTGCTTCCCACTCTTCGACTTCACAATCCACCAGCTGTTAATTCTAGTGTAGTTAGAGATCCATACCACTTCAAACCACGTGAAATATGATCTTCCCTTCAAGCAATGACAGTCGCATGGACTGAGCACCTCAAATTTCTTGAAAACAAATGTTCTCTGGCTGCTTGGGAGATACTTTCCCTATCACTGACGTGTCAAGTAGCTATTTTTAAAGTCGCTGATGTTAGAAGACTCACGTAGCGTGACTCTTGCACCATAAATCTCTCATAGTAAGACAGTTCACTAACATCTGACTTATACTCAGTCTCCTTCTCCAAACTAAACATTTTAAAAAGTATATCATGACAGCTGCCAAATCCACGTATTCCGCAAGGCAAACTAAACTTTCTACAACTGCACCATCGTCTGACAGATGACCAAACGAACGAACATTATTTTTCACAGAGTTAAGAATTGAGCAAGCAGGGCTGTCCAACATTCCGCCCTTCATCATACAACTGTCTCTCTGTCACAACTTTCTCTCTGCCACAACTTTCTCTCTGCCACAACCTTCTCTCTGTCACAACTTTATCTCTGCCACAGATATTCAGCATTTGTTCTCGAAAGTAAGAATCAAGAAGGAAAACAAAATCATCTTGTCCATACAATTCACTAACAGGTTTATGCTTTTACATACAATAAACTTGTACTACATTCTCACATTCATTATAATCTAACAATTTTAAAATTAAAAACATTGGCAGTGTAAATGGAATTCTCGGAAACAAACATGTGGGATGGGTTTTTATGAATTTGTCCTTTTATGGAGAACAATTTTCTAAATGTATTCTTTTGTCAAACAAGCAACGATATCATTCCCCCAAATCTCTCACCCCCTTTTCTCCCTTCCTCGGGGCCCCCTCCTACCGCTGCTGCCCCCTCCCCACTAAAAAAAAAAGAAACTGTCCACCGTCAGAAAGTTGATGGGCCTGCGCACGCTATATCAGTTTAAATCTTTCACGCGATTCAAGCGCTATTCAATATGGACGTCTTCTAATCTTAAATCTAAAAATGCTAATTCCCTTCACCCCCCCCCCCCCCACCTCCTCGTTTTGCATTTTCTCTGAAGTTAAATGACTCCAACGTTCTAGCGGAGCAAACACATGCAAAACAGGCGTTTTTGTGTTTCTGGTGTATTCTGTTTACGGGCAGGGAAAGTTATGAGCTGTTGTGAAACATGTTTTGCAATTTCTTACGCCTACAAAGACACTGGCGGCCCGTACAGAGTTAACAAGTGCAGGAGCTCGACCGTTGTTATTTTCTGAACTACAAGTCGCGTTCATCGTTTAATGGCAAATACCGATATTAAGAAATTCTTCTAACATAGATCCATTTAAAGAGAAGGGCCAAAGCGAACTTAGAAGTTTCTGTGTTCTCGTCTTATCGCTCTCCCCATGATAAAATACATATATCAGTAAAACTTCTTATGATAAAATAATGGTCATTTTTAACTGTTTTCTCTACTTTATATTTTCTATTTTTTTAAAAACATGTCTGGTGAGATTGGTTCCTTCTGAGCTTTTAAATTTCCGTAATCTTTGATGTTTCTCTTCGGAAGCACTGAATGTAATGTGTGCGTGTAAAGTGCAGCAGTTAGTGATCATTCACAACACACAGTTTTTATGTGAACTTTGCATAATCGTAAGTAACAAATTTCACGTGTAGTTAAAGTACATTTGGTGTTGTTCTCCGCTTATTAGGGAGTTAGGGAGTTGCTTTCGTTAAATATCTGTTCTATCCCATGCTCAACGCCTGGAGTTCATGTTTTTCCATAGTTCTCTATTCCCGTTGTTAATTATGAGCTGAACTAGTAATCTTTCTTCATACTACTTCATCAGTTCATCTATCATCCTCTCTCTTTGTCTGTCTCTGTCTCTTTTGCTCTCTATCTTCCTTGTTGTTATCAAATATTCCAAAGCGCCTGCTCTCTCTGCCATGTCCTCTGAGTGTGGGGTTGTTTTCTCTAGCGAACAAACCAGCAAAGCTGACCCTGGTGTTGGCTGTGATTTTCAAGAACTTTCAGGTTCCGGACAGGAACGATAATTTTCTTTTGTGTAATGTTGTATGTACAGGAGTGAAGCAGGGATGTGTACTATCACCAACATTATTTATGCTGGCAGTAGACTGGTTAATGAAGGAGGCAACATCAGACAAACGCAGAGGATTACAATGGACCCTTGACACAGTGCTGGAGGACCTTGACTTTGCGGACGATATTTGTCTATTATCAAGCAGTCACAAAGATATGCAAGATAAAATAAACAAGCTAACTCAGAATGCAAACAACATAGGACTAAAGATCAACGTAGGAAAGACAAAGTTAATGAAGCAAAATGTGAACAACAGAAATGTACTCAGAGCAGATAGTAAGTTAGTGGAGGAGGTCAACGAATTTGTATATCTTGGCAGTAGAGTAGTAGAAAATGGAGACAGCACGGAGGACATCAACAGCAGACTTACTATAGCAAACCAAGCTTTTGCAATGCTGCAGACTATATGGAAATAAAAAAAAACTAAGCATAAATATGAAAATCAGGATATTTAAGAGTAATGTTCTAAGTGTACTACTCTATGAAAGTGAATGCTGGAAAATCACCAAAACCATAGAAAACAAGTTGAATTCTTTCCAGACTAAATGTTTACGAAGAATTAGAAAAATATTTTGGCCAAACACCATAAGAAATAACATCTTATTAGCAGAAATACAGATGAAACCACTGACAACAATTATTGAGGAAAGACGCTGGCGATGGTTGGGACATGTGCTCCGAATGACTGACAACTCACTACCAAAAATAGCACTAAGATGGACACCACAGGGGAACAGAAGTAAGGGTAGACCAAAAGAGACACGGAGAAGAACAACAGAGAGGATGTTGAGCAATAGAGGGCTCACCTGGGCAAGAGCAGAAAAAAAGGCGAAGGACAGGCATTTGTGGAAAACCCTTGCGGAAGCCCCATGTGCCCTGGGCACTTAAGGCTCAGAGAGAGAGAAAGAGAGAGAGAATGTTGTATATGTTAAAGTGTTAACAATTTCGTAAATTTTTCAGTGTTTTTAGAGTGTTAAAAATTTTTTAAAGTGTTAAGTATATGTTAAAGTGTTAACATTTTCTTAAATTGTTAAGTATTTGTTAAAGTGTTACATATGGTACAACGCCTGAATCCACTTAGACGTGCCGATGCCTGGAAGAACTATACTTCAACTAATGGGACTGTTGCTATATCGCAGACATCCTAAACAGCGATAAAACAAAATCCCGAGATGCCAAGTTCCTACCTCTCTTAATGCCCTCTGACGCAAAATCCCAGAACGCCAATATTCCGACACGTCAGAATTCCAATAAAACAAGAAACTAGAGACACGCTATCGAATAAAACATCTAACAGATTCTTGAAAAGGAGATCAAATGCAAATTTAAAATTTTGTTTCGTAAATTCTTTAATGTATACATTTAAAGGCATGTAAATACTTTTATTATTGCAGCACAACTAATTACATTAAAGTAATATAAATAATGTACTACGGACGTGCATGGAGCGGGGTTATTTTTCTATTGTCAAATTTTATAACTTGGTATATGTTATGTTTTTATTTATGATTAAATTTCACTGTAGAGAATTTGTATGTATTTATTTATTTTGTGTGTGTTTATTTATTTGGTTATGATAATTCCAGAGAAATGAACATTTAGAAAAATGTTCTACAGTTGCAGGCCTCTTCTTCCAAAAAATAATTATTGTTTGTCCAATTTTTTCATCAATATCATTTTTTTCCTTTATAATGTCCAATGATCTAGGATCTCTGTCGTTTGTGCCTGAACTTCCAAGACATTTTGATCGAGCCGTCTTTCTTGTCTGTGCCTGATGTCAGAAGATCTTTGAGTTTAGAGGTCTGTGGGCGATACACGCTTAGATCGAGTGGTGTACGGCATTGACCGAAGCGTCATCGTCCACGTGATTTGGTAGCTGATTTCGGGGAGGGATATATATATATATATAGCCCTCCCCGAATTCCTCCTACTAATTATACATGTAAACTTGCACCAAACAAGTTTTACAGGCCTTGTCCAGGCTCTGTTTCCTGTGCCCGATGTCCAGAAAAAACGTTCAGGACAAAGCCATAAGCTTCCGTGTGCAGCCACTATCGTGTGTAGTCTGACCTGCGAGACTGCTGTGTCCAGTGCGACTAGTGCTGCATCAGAAGCCGAATCGCTTCGGCTACGTCTCAGGACCACGTGGATTACAGGCAGATATCAACCCAGGATTGAGCTTTTTTTTATTAAATTCCACCACAACTTCGAAACTAGCTTTAGAATGCCAGGCGGCAACAGCTGCTGAGACACTGACACAGACCACATCCTGAATCACATCAATAACAATTACACAGCAAACTAAAATACTGGCACAGACCATATCCTGAATCACATCAATAACAATTACACAACAAACTAAAATACTGGCACAGACCACATCCTGAATCACATCAATAACAATTACACAGCAAACTAAAATATTGACACAGACCACATCCTGAATCACATCAATAACAGTTACACAGCAAACTAAAATACTGACACAGACCATATCCTGAATCACATCAATAACAATTACACAGCAAACTAAAATACTGGCACAGACCATATCCTGAATCACATCAATAACAATTACACAGCAAACTAAAATACTGGCACAGACCATATCCTGAATGACTCGACAGAATGTGGTCGAGTCCATTTGAATGGACGGCACACCTTCTCAGTATTTCTGTTTCGCCTCAATCAGTCAGTCATTTGCATGTCCCTTGCGGAACTTTGCCTCCCCAACAGCTCTCCTATAGGCCTCTCGGTTGTACACAAGATGCCCTGCTGCTGATGCGTCCATTTGCAGATCATCAATGATGTCTTGCAGCCATCTTCCTCCTTGGTCTTCCTCTCTTTCTTTTATCCCATTATGTTTCCTTTCACGACGGTCTTCTCTCAATTCTCATGACGTTTAATATGTCCAAGATATTTCAGTTTTCTCTGTTTAATCTTCTGTTTCTCGAAAAAGAGTTTTGTGTTATCAGATAGTGACAGAAGCAACCAAAAATAATCAAGCTTATGGCCGGAACATACAGCACAGGTTCCAGAGTGCTGGTGAAAACTGGCGCCATCCCGCAAACCCTGGGATAGCTGATGACCAAAAAAAAAAAACACACACACAGTAACCAGTAACAACCATCGCGGTATCTCAGAACCTTAAGAAAGATAGGACACTGTACCAGTAGAAGTGAGTGGTTATACATAATCTCCAAATCGCAAATCCAAAACATCGCACGGACATAGCATTACAGAGTTGATGGCAACGAAAATAGCTGATCAACTTGCAGCAAAAGCTAACATACTAGGAAACATCAAAATGTTCAAACAGGACATATATCAATTTTTCTGGCAGCAAATGGAAGAATCAGCCCAGAAGACCTTCCTCAAACGTACACACTACGCGCGCCTCCATGACTAACAGAGGAAGTGGAAGCAAACCCCAGCTATGCGATAGAACGCGAGCCACTTCAGCCATCGCGCTGTTGGAATTATATCAGCAAAAAAGAAAAAAAACAACACTAAAGGACACCCTGATGTCGAATGCAGAACACTTATGGGCATTCCTGAGTGTAATGAAGCAGCCAACAACCGAGCTAGGTCTTATCCAGTATCCAGATAAAAGCATCCGGTTGTCCAGATAACAGCTCTTCTCGTCTTAGAGGACTGAACCAAGTAGATTTTTGCTGTTTCTGATAGCTCCATACGTCATTTTGCAGGACATCTTATTTCATGGTTAATTCTACCAGAGAGAACCAAAAGGTAAAGCCTGTGTACCCTTTAATACTCGGTTACTGCGAATAAATGTATGTAATGGTTATAGCACTTCCCCCACACACTTCACCTGCAACACACTTCTTGGATTGTTTCACTGGCTTCTTTATTCCTAGGGACAGTGAGCTTTTCATCTGCTCCCGAATCCTGGTGTGGAGCGCTTCCTTAACCTCAAGTCAGTGAACTCTTCGGGTATCCATCTTGTGCAAACTTCACAGTACCCCAAGTCATCATGCACTAAGGGTTGTCGGGATCCACAAATAACATCTAAGTGTTGTGGAATCCACAAATAACATCTAAGTGTTGTGGGATCCACAAATAACACCTAAGTGTAACAGCTATTTTAGGCAATGTAATCCGTCGGTCTTCTCCGATGAAGACTTGGGCCCTGTCCATGTGGGCTTCTGTACGTAATGTTGGTGATCGAGCTTCTCCGGGGCCGCTTGATTTTCCAGCTTTAAACTTTTCTAGCCTTTCATAAACCTTTCTTTGTGTCCTGCTGTTGTGTCCTCACTGAGTCGATGTCCTACACTGATTTTCAACAGTTTTCACTCCATCTGGCCAGAGAAATCTCATTACGACGCGTTGCTCAGCGATGGTGCAGTCCTGCAGCGGAACCTCCAAGATCTTGACTTGAACTAGTCTAAGGGCGGAGTGCTGCGCTGTGCGTGTTCCAGCTACCCGTCAGTCATGACTATAATGTTGTATTGCGTCAATTTCTATCATTGTGATTACTCGGCAATTTTCAGAATGTTTTTACTCCTTGATGCTCTCCTTTACGTATATTTGATCAGCATATTTGGCCAAATAGAAATAAAAATTTAACCCGCAAATTATAAATAAATCGCGCTGTTGAGCAATTCACAAACAAAAACTGGCAAGTGCAAAGCCTACTTGAAATTATAATTTTTAAAGTAAAAAAAAAGTGAAAGTATTTTAACGACAGTAATCCAGTGTTAATATTGTGGTTCCCCCCCCCCCCCAGTCTAAACTCTTGGTTCTCGATTATTCACACCTATTTTTGCTGTTGCTTATCTACTTTCTGCTGTTGATTATCTTACTTTCTGCTTTTTAAAAATGCATTACATGCTGTTGTTTATCTACTTTCTGCTTTTTAAAAATGCATTACATGCTGTTGTTTATCTACTTTCTGCTGTTGTTTCGAGAGCTTTAATTCCTTCCATGGCGTGCGGATTCGTCATTTTCCAAGCACTAAAACTTCTGCGTTATTTTTTTTTTTTTACTTTCAATAATATAATCTCCTTTTCCATATCGTGTAATCTGATCTTTCACGATTTTAAGATGCCAGGATTTAAGGATTGTTAGGAATGTGATTTTTTTTTCGAATTTGAACTATAATTATTTAGACTTCCGGGATATTTAGAAAATAATTTCATGTGTCAGGGTTATGGACTGTGGTGATTTAGATCATGGGGATTATGGCGGTTGTTAAATAAATAGTGACGTGAATGTCACATGACCCAGTGTATGTTAGTCATATCTTGCGTGGTCTAATGATAGAAGTCGATGTTTAGTCATACTTTGAGTGGTCTATGGTTAGGAGTCGAGATCTATATCCTTTAGAGGTAGAGCTTAAGAAGAACCTTGCTTCTCAGTTCCGCTCTGGAAACTTAAGAAATCTCCCATAACCCCACTCCAGACTCGACTTTATCCCTGTCTGCATGACCTTCTACCTCGCCGTCATTTGCTGGGAGCTCAACTCAGGGGGAAATTTCGGGAAGGAAAAGGGGCAGGGGTGGAGTGAGATCAAATGAGTCAGCAAACTACCCAACTAACAAATCATCCAATCAAGCGACAGATCATTCATCAGTAAACCAATCATATTCAAGAAAACTTTTCCATCTTGGGTTCATCTAACCCAGAACTACAGGCACCAGTTTGTCATGTTGCTTTTCCCGTAGATTGTACAACAAATAGTGCCAACTGACAGGCTGGACTGTTTGAAATCTGAAATCTGGGTTCTCAGATACTTCAGCACAAACTATAGAGAAGATTTGTCTTATCTCTCAAACAAGAATGTCTGGACTCACAAGGTATAGAGAAGGTTTGTCTTATCTCTCATACAAGAATGTCTGGACTCACAAAGTATAGAGAAAATTTGTTTTATCTCTCATAGAAGAATGTCTGGACTTACAAAGTATAGAAAAGATTTGTTTTATCTCTCATAAAAGAATATCTGGACTCACAAAATAAAGAATAGAGAAGATTTGTTTTATCTCTCATACAAGAACTGGCAAGTGCAAAGCCTACTTGAAATTATAATTTTTAAAGTAACAAAAAAGTGAAAGTATTTTAACGACAGTAATCCAGTGTTAATATTGTGGTTCCCCCCCCCCCCCCCCCCCAGTCTAAACTATTGGTTCTCGATTATTCACACCTATTTCTGCTGTTGCTTATCTAGTTTCTGCTGTTGATAATCTTTTTCTGCTGTTGATTATCTTACTTTCTGCTTTTTAAAAATGCATTACATGCTGTTGTTTATCTACTTTCTGCTTTTTAAAAATGCATTACATGCTGTTGTTTATCTACTTTCTGCTGTTGTTTATCTACTTTCTGCTGTTGTTTATCTACTTTCTGCTGTTGTTTCGAGAGCTTTAATTCCTTCCATGGCGTGCGGATTCGACATTTTCCAAGCACTAAAACTTCTGCGTTATTTTTTTTTTACTTTCAATAATATAATCTCCTTTTCCATATTGTGTAATTTGATCTTTCACGATTTTAAGATGCCAGGATTTAAGGATTGTTAGGAATATGAAATGTTTATACGAAAAAAATCATGTCGGGATAAGAGATTGTGATTTTTTTTTCGAATTTGAACTATAATTATTTAGACTTCCAGGATATTTAGAAAATAATTTCATGTGTCAGGATTATGGACTGTGGTGATTTCGATCATAGGGATTATGGGGGCTGTTAAATAAATAATGACGTGAATGTCACGTGACCCAGTGTATGTTAGTCATATCTTGCGTGGTCTAATGGTAGAAGTCGATATTTAGTCATACATTGCGAAGTCTACGGTTAGGAGTCGAGATCTATATCCTTTAGAGGCAGAGCTTAAGAAGAACCTTGCTTCTCAGTTCCGCTCTGGAAACTTAAGAAATCTCCCATAACCCCCACTCCAGACTCGACTTTATCCCTGTCTGCATGACCTTCTACCTCGCCGTCGGTTGCTGGGAGCTCAACTCACGGGGAAATTTCGGGAAGGAAAAGGGGCAGGGGTGGAGTGAGATCAAATGAGTCAGCAAACTACCCAACTAACAAATCATCCAATCAAGTGACAGATCATTCATCAGTAAACCAATCATATTCAAGAAAACTTTTCCATCTTGGGTTCATCTAACCCAGAACTACAGGCACCAGTTTGTCATGTTGCTTTTTCCCGTAGATTGTACAACAAATAGTGCCAACTGTCAGGCTGGACTGTTTGAAATCTGAAATCTGGGTTCTCAGATATTTCAGCACAAAGTATAGAGAAGATTTGTCTTATCTCTCATACAAGAATGTCTGGACTCACAAAGTATAGAGAAGGTTTGTCTTATCTCTCATACAAGAATGTCTGGACTCACAAAGTATAGAGAAAATTTGTTTTATCTCTCATAGAAGAATGTCTGGACTCACAAAGTATAGAAAAGATTTGTTTTATCTCTCATAAAAGAATATCTGGACTCACAAAGTATAGAGAAGACTTGTCTTATCTCTCATAGAAGAATGTCTGGACTCACAAAGTATAGAGAAGACTTGTCTTATCTCTCATAGAAGAATGTCTGGACTCACAAAGTATAGAGAAGACTTGTCTTATCTCTCATACAAGAATGTCTGGACCCACAAAGTATAGAGAAGACTTGTCTTATCTCTCATACAAGAATGTCTGGACCCACAAAGTATGGCACATATTTATTGTCCCTGTCGTGAATGAAGTCCGCTTTAAATGGGCAATTTACAGCTTAGTTGAAACAATTAAAGAGATTTCGTATAAAATCGAAATATATCGGAGTTCTTTCTATGATCTTTCATAGCTTTAGTTTTGTCTTTCCACTTTTGGATGATAAAAGAGATCTTTGCAGCATTTTAATTGCACGAAATAACGGTTTTTGCTGGTGTTGGTGTTGGTGTTTCCAGTTTTAATTTCTGCATCGTCACTTAGGTCGTGGAGACCGGATCTGTGGGAGTAAGTGGAGAATTCCAACCCTCCTCCTCTGCCCCATATAACGAGTTTTAACATTGCCACGAGAAGACTACAAACAGGAAATACATGTACCTCACGTTGAAGTAATTTCCCCTATAAATTTACCTGACTGGTATTCCATAGCAGAAGAAAAGTATGGTTGACCATTTGACCATACGTGGAAACAACTCCTTGTGAGTACTTCGAGGTCTTTTTGTTGTTCGTTCGTGTGTTTCTTTGTGTATTCGTGTGTGTGTTTGTTTGTTGTTTAACAAAATAATTCATTCTGTGCTTGAAAGTAAATTTTCATGCAGCTTGAAGATTCATAGCTTGTATGCTGGGTTTGATGGCTCAGTGGGTAAGATGTTCGTCTGTCGAGCAAGGGTTTCTAGAGTCCGATCTCACACTCAGAAGTGGGATAGATGCCTTTTTATGAGCCCATAGTTTCCCTAGAAAGTGCGTACGTTCCTTGATCTGTCTGACAGTGAGACAGGACGCCATCCTATAAAGTAAATTTGCGCTAAGGAATGTTAGTGTATTAAGTGAAATCATGTGTTCTCGTAAAAGGAAAATCAGTCCAATTTATAAGGGACAGGTCACAGTAATACTAGTATCAATAGTCGAAAAATTATTATTATTATTATTAGTTGTTGTAATAAAGTAGCAATACTTTACTTTACTAGCAGTTACTTTAGTAGTAGTAGTAGTAGTAGTAGTGGTACTAGTAGTAGTAGCAGCAGTAGTTGTAGTAGTATGAGTAGTACTATTATTAGCAGCAGTAACAGCAGTGGTAAAGCTACTACTGCGCTCTAACCACTCGGCCACAAAACACATCAGGGGGTAGGATGCCTTCTCGTGACCAGGCAGTTCCTGGTCACACTAGAGCCCCGGGTTCTACTCCCAGTGACCCTCTTACTACTTATCCCTGACGTGTACAGTGTTCATTTCCTTGGCTATTCCTACTATTTCTGTTCTGTTATTCCTTTCTCTAGATGCTCATCGCTCTCTCTCTCTCTCTCTCTCTCTCTCTCTCTCACACACACACATATACATATATTACCTGAGCAAGCGGAATCAGTTTTTATAAAAGACATATTGATGACGTTTTCTGAACTCCATAGCCGTGAACAGTCGCTCTCCTGGAGCGTGATAGATGCAAATTGTACTGCCGATCTTGAGTGAAAACAGGATGTTTATAATCATAAATCTCGTTCATTGCTCTCCTTAGTTCAGCAAGTTTGAGAGCTGTTCTTCAGCTAAAAGATGTTTGAGAGCTGTGGTTTAGTCCAACAAGTTTGAGCGTAATGCTTTAGTCTCACAAGTCTGAGAGGTTTTCATTATTTCCACAAGTCTGACACGGAGTGATGTAATCCCAGAAGTTTGGAAGCTATGATTTAGTCTCACATGCTTAAAAGCTTTGTCGCTGTACGCTCGAAAACTATTCTTTTGGAAATAACAAATCCAAGAGTCTTTCCCAGTTTGGAGCAAAACAGCCACACATTTTCCATTTCATTAAGTGTCAAACTACAGGGGAACAGAAGTAAGGGTAGACCAAAAGAGACATGGAGAAGAACAGCAGAGAGGATGTTGAGCAATAGAGGGCTCACCTGGGCAAGAGCAGAAAAAAAGGCAAAGGACAGGCATTTGTGGAAAACTCTTGCGGAAGCCCCATGTGCCCTGGGCACTTAAGGTTCAGAGAGAGAGAGAAGTGTGAAACTGTGCCAAGGTCCCATTGAAACCCGATAGGGTAATGAATGACTGAGGCAACATTTCAAGGCCCACATGAAAACAAGAAGTTAGTTATGAGCAACAAGGATGTGCTAAATGACTTTGTTTTAGAAAGAGTACCCAGTTGTTAGGGTCAGTGAACCAAGCTTATTTAGTATCTTGTGATACCACCACGTTTTCTTCCGGAAACATGATGCTGTTTTGCTGTATCCTGTTGGGTAAGCTAAGGACTGAGTGTCCCTTATGTTGTGACCATAAAATGAATGAATATGGTTAAGTTATGCGCCTTTTGTTTCGCCTTATCCAACTACTGCAGAATTCGGAATCCTTTTCAGAGCATAAAAGTATGTTGGTCCATGACTGATTACTGAATATTTACAACGGACTTCTGACTGGGGACCGCTTATTATCTTCGGGAGTTGGACAGGGTTGGAACGATAAATCCATCCCAAAGACTGTTTCTTTTAGTGATGGAGTTTACTGGAACGCTATATCTTGTGTTCTTTCTTCTGTCTGTGGCATTTCCCCTGCTGAACGTCCATCTCTTGTGAGACAATCTGAAAACGTATCGTTGTGTAGTCAGGAAGCTCGCTTCAGTGATTGTGGCGTTTAGAACATCAGTGATATCCTGGGCCACACGGTCTCTTTGACTGGCCCATTTTACCCTGACCTGCCCTGGATTATTGTTATCTCAAGGCCATCACATCCTGGAACTTTCTTTTCTTGATAGAATTGAGGAGCCAGCTTTCATGTACATCCGTTGTTCTAAGATCTGTTTGTTGCTCATCCTCTTACTCTAAGATATTCTGAAGGCTGTTCAGAGGACGAGATCCTCTCTTCCGATGTAGAGGTCGACATCCAAGAGAAAGTTTAATGTTGTTGTTGGGGGGGGGGGGGGGGAAGATTTTAGAAACTTTAACGTTACGCTATGTTGGTGCCTTGGATTATGGTGTGCCTAAGCCAGAAATCTACTTTAAGATCATCACAACACTCTTAGCTGTAGAAGAACTTTAGGTTCGCAGAAACAAGAAGAAAACTTACAAAACTGTGAGGAAAATACAACATTCTATAATAAATGTAATGTTTATGAGTTGTTGTTGTTGAAGCAGAAATATCCACTGCCTCTATTTCACTCACTCACTCACTCACTCATTCACTCACTCACTCACTCACTCGGTAGCAATAACGGCTTGGGAAAACTGTAATGATAGCTGAAGAATCAAGTCTTTGTTTATCTTTCAGTTCGGCAGATCTCCGAACATTTTACCCAGCATACAGTGTAGAAGACTCTACTGTTACTTTCACATTCTGATTTCGAAGCAAAATATAACATGAAGAACTGAAATCTGAGAGAAAATACTGTCGTGATGATCTGTCCGAGAGAGTTTTTTTTTAAACTGCCGTGTTATTTAATACACATTATATCGTTCTACACGGTATTTGCTACATTCACCCACATCTTAGCGTCTCCATCAACACGCCATCGCAAACTGCCAGCACGCACGTACACAGAGTTCTAGTCGTGACCGAACTGGGCTGATCATAGAAACCGACTGACCAATCAGATGCTGGGTCTTGTTATCTAACGTAATGTCGTGTAGTTTCTGTGGATAAGTTTAGTCTGAGATTGGAAGATATCAAATGTTTTTTGTTAACTACTCTGGCTATAAGACTCCGTCATTAACCTCCCTTGCCAGTTTCCGGAATTCTTGCAGTATCAGCATCATTTTTAAAAATAAATATTGAACAATATTTACACATTTTTTCACCTTTTCATTCTTTGCTCAGAAGATAAAAAAACTGAGTACACTGATCTATCAAGTGGCATTTTCAATGTCAAAACTACAAGGGAATTCTGTTTGGAGACCTCTCATCAACTTGTTATGTTATCACTAGGAAACACTTTTAACAAAACAATCTAGCCAGGTCTATTTTCATTTGAATTTCCCTTGTGTAGGCACCTCTTAATTTATTAGCCTAAATTTCATCCAAAAAAAAAAAAGAGAGATTTTGAATGTCAAAATAAATTTTGTTTCGTTTCTTTTCTCTATCTCTCTTTTTTTAATAAAAAAATTTCCACGTTTTCATCAACTTTATTTAGGCATCATCATCATCATCATCATTATCATCATCATCATCATCATCATCGCCTTTCACTCCCTTGGGAGCATAAGCCACAGAAAAATGCTACAGTAGTCATCCCTGTTCTTGGATTTATTCATAAGCCTTGTGCTTACATTTAAGTGATTAAAAAGAAAACTTTGACAAAATACCTCCCCCCCCCCCTTTTCCTGATTTTTGCAGTCAGAAGAGGGCGTGTAATGATAACAGTAAAAAAAAAACAGATGAAAAAGCCAAGACCGTTGCCCTCAAGTCAGCGCGCCAGGTGTGTTTTTTATGTTTGCCTGAGCGGAGAGCTGAATGCCTGTCTGTGCCCTGAATACAGAGCCTGGGCTCTTGATGTTTTCTGTCTCTTCATAGACTTTAAATTGGAGGCAGTAACTAAATATTTGCTCCGTGCAGTCTGGACGTGCTTTGATGCATATTTTTCATTTACTTGTGTGAATGATGGAGAAGTCTATTTTTGAGGGGGGAGGGGGGAGGGAGAGAGATGGTCATACTAACTTTTATACCACATTTAGAATATGGCTCAACATCTTGGTGCACAGCATCAAATACTGCGCTGCATAATCTAGACAAGGTTCAAAATCAGTCACTACGGATTATCACAGGTGCCATGAGGTCCACACCAATAGTAGAAATACAGAAAATAGTTGGTGTTCAAGCGCTAAAGGAACGTAGAGACACAAAGGTCATGACCATGGGAGAGAAATTCCTCAGCTCTGTAAGGCATCCCCTGAAGGAGAGATTCAATAACTTGGCACTAAGACAGCTTAAAAGAAGCAGCTTCATTCATCAGGTCAAGCACATGCGTAAGCTGATACCTGACCTTCCAACTGTAGTCGCTCCATTATCATCTGTACCAGAGCATACACCATGGAAAGAAGCAGATTATACACAAATAACTATTCAGACTGAAGTGAAAGGTGTGCAGAATGGTGAGATGCAGAGCAGTCTTGTAAGATCAACAGCCACACTTAGTGTTCTAGATGACAAATATCCATGTGACACCTGGATACGTGTGTATACAGACGGATCTGCACATAATGCCATAAAGAATGGAGGGGCAGGAGCACATATTGAATATCCAAACAACACCACTGACAAGATTTCCATACCCACTGGAAAATACTGCAACAACTATGATGCAGAAGTTAGGGCAATTATTGCTGCAGTTGGAAAAACTATCAGACTCTAGAATTGATACGTGCCCCGTAGTAATTCTCACAGATGCAAGATCAGTACTGGAAGCTCTTCAGTGCAACAAACTACCAGACCTTAAGGATGCCTTGTCAAAAACTGGCTTACAACATGGAGTCACTTTGCAGTGGATCCCTCCCACTGTGGGATATCAGGCAATGAGAAAGCTGACCATCTGGCCAAAGAGGGCACTGAAATGGAGCAACCAGACATACCAATCACCTATAATCAGAAGAAAAGCATGATAAAAACCTACAGGAAGCCAAAACACCACCACATGATGACTATCACATGCTAAACAGAAAGGAACAAGTCACCATCTTCCGTCTCCGAACAGGACACAGCCGACTCCGAAGTCATATGTATACAAAGTTTAAGGTTGGTACTACTAATCTATGTACATGCGCCCAGGTGCCCCAAACTGTGGAACATGTCCTCCAAAACTGCACCAACTATGAAACACTGAGAAATAATTACTGGCCCAGTGAAACCACTAAAGAAGATAAGCTCTACGGTTCCATACATGAATTACAAAAAAACAGTGAAATTTGTCCAAGAGACAGGACTGTAGATATAGACAGACAATGCGAACGAAGAAGAAGAAGACATACTAACGTGTTGTCTCTGTGATATTCGTGCTTGGAACGAAGCAAAATCCTTGACTTTCTTTCCCCGGGGGACACAGACGTATACAAACCTCTTACCCCAACTGACAGTTAAATTAGCACATCCTTTTCATTGACATGGTCTGATGGTTAAGAAAATTCTTTATCGTCATCTGCCATTAATCCAACTCGACCCCAACACTCGCAACATCTATTCTAATCCAGCCCTATCAGCATACAAACGGGAACCAAATCTTAAGGACATCCTCGTCCACAGCCACTTGAAGGGCAACCTTGAATATGTTGGCACTAGAAAATGTAACCGCCCTCGCTGTGTTACTTGCCCTGTAATCTGGGAAACGAAAACAATCACCTTTCCCAAAACTATCCTCACTCTCCATGAGGGATTCACATGCGAGTCCCGCTATGTGATAATGTCATTGTATGCAAAAGATGCAGAATAACTTACATTGGTGAAACTGGCCTCAGATTAGGGACCCTCATGCAAAAACATCTGTACGATATCACCCAGCATGCTTCGAAACAAGTCCCGAATCATTTCAGTGGCCCCAACCACAGAGGCAAATCTGACTTTCTGGTAACAGCCATCAAACAGGGTCACGCAGATGACACAATCCACTTAGCGCTTGAGAACCGCTACATTCAGGAATATGGTACTCTAGAACCACATGGTTTGAACTCGTTATTCAGCTACACCTAACACTGTACTCTTCCACAGTTATAATCCTTCCCCACTAAGTTCTACTCCCTTTTCACTTGTTACGTATAGCTTAGAACCTCTTCATAGCATCACATTACAACTCCTCTACCCCTATTATAATCACATATTTCACCTTATCCCGGCTAGATTACCATTGTATCACTCACTCTCCCCTACACTGTTTCCCCATCCACCACACTCAGTTACGACCCACCTATCACACATCCCAAGTCTCAATTTAAATAATCTATACACTCCACCATGCGCACTTCTGACACAGCGTCGGACAATCCACAGGTTCTTACAAGTTACAGATAAGTGCTCTATTCATTTTTTTCTTTTTAACATAGCATTCCTGTGAATTTATATTTTATCTCCTCTCTTTATTTGTTCGTCCTGTATGTTTTTGTGTGATTAAGGCTCACGCCGAAGCGTCAGAACTATGTACTTGTTAAGTAATAAAGCTGTTCCTACTTTTTGTTTCCTAGTTTATACATTATGCCCGTTTGTTCGTTTCTGTCGTTACAGGAATGTATGCCATACTGGGCAATGACCCATGTTTAGCTCAGTCATTGAACGGTAGTTCTTTGCTCGGGCAGGGCCTTCACTTTCCATGTTTAATCGAAAATCTTGATTTTTTTTTTCATGATTATCTGAAAGCTGACACAAACCCCTTCCAGCACCGCCCCTGAAATATCCTGCCTGCTATCAAACTTGTCCGCTTAATTCAGACTTTAATGTCCTTTATATCAGGTATGACTTGTACACGTGATCCCATATTGTGACCACCACCACCACCACCATCATCATCATCATCATCATCATCATCCCAAGGGAAGGCTGGCTGTAATCAAACTTTCTGTTTGCTCTTTCTCTAGATCTTATCCCCACCCGAACCCCCACAACCACCTTCTCACCCCCCCACCCCACACTAGTCCAGCTCTTGATACTCATTTATTTATATCTTCATTGTCCCTTTCACTCTGTTTCGTTCATAATCGTCTTCTCTCTTTTCTTTTTTCATCTTCTTTCTTTATTATCTCATTACAGTGTTGTCCCATCAATAGTTTCAAGAAAACTACCAGAAGAAGACAAACACCACACTTACATATCATTATATCAGACACAAACATGTGGGATGAATGGAAGCTGAAGGTATCAAGGGGAGCAGTCTGATCCAATGGCATGTCGGGAAAATAGCAAAAGAAGCCAATGAAAAGTGTTGAAGGTCGAGAATGCGAAGACGTGTGATAAAACTTCCGTTATCTACTGGCGTGGCATGTGAGGATGATAACGATGACAATTTGCGGCAATCTGAAAACAACCATCAATTACTGATACATTTATGTTCACCTGTTCCATGCTCACCTGTTCCATGCTTCTGTTAATATTTTTAAAAATTCGAGAAGGTTGCATCTTGAGTAGATCGGCTACGTTTACCCTGATACTTGTAAGGCGTTCTCTAGTGAAGGATGAGTGGATGTGTGATGAGTGATCTAGTGAAGGATGAGTGGATGTGTGATGAGTGATCTAGTGAAGGATGAGTGGATGTGTGATGAGTGATATAGTGAAGGATGAGTGGATGTGTGACGAGTGATCTAGTGAAGGATGAGTGGATGTGTGATGAGTGATCTAGTGAAGGATGAGTGGATGTGTGATGAGTGATCTAGTGAAGGATGAGTGGATGTGTGATGAGTGATCTAGTGAAGGATGAGTGGATGTGTGATGAGCGATCTAGTGAAGGATGAGTGGATGTGTGATGAGTGATCTAGTGAAGGATGAGTGGATGTGTGATGAGTGATCTAGTAAACGATGAGTGGATGTGTGATGAGTGATCTAGTAAAGGATGAGTGATCTAGTGAAGGATGAGTGGATGTGTGATGAGTGATCTAGTGAAAGATGAGTGTGTGTGATGAGTGATCTAATGAAGGATGACTGTGAGTGTAATGAGTGATCTAGTGAAGGATGATTGTGTGTGTGAGATGAGTGATCTAGTGAGGGATGAGTATGTGTGTGATGACTCATGTTGTAAGTAATGATAACTCAACGCACAACAACATCCCAAATTTCACGCTGACTTTAACCGTGACCCAGGGATGACCTATACATTAAAGACCAGGTCCAGACATGTGCCCCCCCCAACCAAAGATCTCACATATATACGCCCAAGTTTAACCACTTTATCAGCACTCGTGTAGACAGATAAAGAGCTCGCATACTTCCTCCATAGGTCCACCCCCCAGCTTCCACAGCAGTTGCTGTCCCGTACCCTAAAGTCCTACCTAGAGCCCTCTCCTGACCAAGTTAACAACTCAATCACGTGACCAGCGTTCACACTGTCACTTGCTTAAAAGTGAACGGTCATGGCACACCTAGTGACCTATTTTCTGCTATAAGGTGCCACTTATCGCGATTTAGTCGATAACTGCAGTACAAAGAGAGTCCTAATTGATATCCGTCTTAATATGTAGAACAGCTACAGCGACTGCACGGCCATGATTCAGCAAATAGTCTTCCGGATGATTTTCTTGAGTATACTTGTATGTTGCCTTGTCATACATGGAAATCCACAGATGCGCTCCCAGATAATAGTTTCCTGGGAGAATCTTAATGAAGTCCGCGCCAGTTACAGCCATGTTATCATCAGGTGATCCAGTACGGTAATGAGCCTGGCACATAGTTTGTTGATTCCCAAACCTGCTCAGTTCGAGTCCTTTCTAAACAGGATCTCCTTTCTTTTTTGTTTCACATTTTCTCATGTTGCTCTTTAAAGGTAAGCATTAAAGTTTATCGTCTCCCCCTCCCCCCTCCCCCTGGCGTTGGCAAGGCTCCAGATCCCAGTCTCCTGGGATGCCAAATACAGTTTAAGATCACTTAATTGTCTTAATCTTGTAGCAACGATTATCACATGACAACAGACATCACAGCACAGTTTCAGCCGATGCTTAAATCTTACGTGTTCTCATATTTTCTTTAGTTCCTTTAAGCTTATGCTGTCGTGTCTTATCTTTAAGCTTATGCTGTCGTGTCTTTTCTTTAAGCTGTTGCTGTCGTGTCTTATCTTTAAGCTGTTGCTGTTGTGTCTTACCTTTAAGCTGTTGCTGTTGTGTCTTACCTTTAAGCTGTTGCTGTCGTGTCTTATTTTAAGCTGTTGCTGTCGTGTTTTATCTTTAAGCTGTTGCTGTCGTGTCTTTTCTTTAAATTGTTGCTGTCGTGTCTTATCTTTAAGCTGTTGCTGTCGTGTCTTATCTTTAAGCTGTTGCTGTCGCGTCATATTTGATAGTTCTTTTTTCTATTCCTCCCTCCCCTTTGTAAATTTCTATATTCTTGACCCCACATCAGTCCCACTCATACAGAACTCTACAATCTTGACCCACATCAGTCCCACTCACTCAGAACTCTACATTCTTGACCCACATCAGTCCCACTCACTCAGAACTCTACATTCTTGACCCACATCAGTCCCGCTTATACAGAACTCTATATTCTTGACCCACATCAGTCCTACTCATACAGAACTCTATATTCTTGACCCACATCAGTCCCACTTATACAGAACTCTATATTCTTGACCCACATCAGTCCCACTCATACAGAACTCTATATTCTTGACCCACATTAGTCCCACTCATACACAACTCTATATTCTTGACCCACATCAGTCCCATTCATACAGAACTCTATATTCTTGACCCACATAAGTCCCACTCATACAGAACTCTATATTCTTGACCCACATAAGTCCCACTCATACAGAACTCTATATTCTTGACCCACATCAGTCCCACTCATACAGAACTTTATATTCTTGACCCACATCAGTCCCACTCATACAGAACTCTATATTCTTGACCCACATCAGTCCCACTTATACAGAACTCTATAGTCTTGACCCACATAAGTCCCACTCATACAGAACTCTATATTCTTGACCCACATAAGTCCCACTCATACAGAACTCTATATTTTTGACCCACATAAGTCCCACTCATACAGAACTCTATATTCTTGACCCACATCAGTCCCACTCATACAGAACTCTATATTCTTGACCCACATCAGTCCCACTCATACAGAACTCTATATTCTTGACCCACATCAGTCCCACTCATACAGGACCGACTCCTAAAAGGGCACCTGAAGTTTCCTGCCCGTCATCAGACTTGTCCCATTCCTTCACACTTCAATGTCCTTTTTCAAAAAATCTAATCAGGTATGGTTTGTC
This sequence comes from Achatina immaculata, assembly GCA_009760885.1. Classification (NCBI taxonomy): domain Eukaryota; kingdom Metazoa; phylum Mollusca; class Gastropoda; order Stylommatophora; family Achatinidae; genus Lissachatina; species Lissachatina immaculata. Next base: position 207,877 of record CM019694.1, read on the forward strand.
CAAGTGATCCGAGTCCTTTTTAATCCCTCCTCTCTCTCTCTTCTCTCTCTCTTCTCTCTCTCTCTCTCTCTCTCCCTCCTCCCCTCTCGCTTTGTCGCCAAGATAATGTAGAGCCCAGAGGTTTAAATGAACTTGTGTATACCTGTAGGTTATAGCTTGGAAACATTTCTAACAAAACAATCTAACCAGGTTTATTTCCACCTGGATTTCCCTTGTGTGGGCACCTCTTAATGTCCTTGCCCTATATTTCATACACACCCACACACTCTCACACAAACTCCTCATTTAATTCAGAAAATTCATGTACATGAAGGTATTAAGTACAGGTACAGGAGAATCCTCTCCCTACACCCAGTCTACTGAAATAAAAACAAATCAGAAGAATGAAAGCGCGCGCGCGCCGCTTGTGTGTGTGTGTGTGTGTGTTTTACGGTAGGTTTTTCTAACTTCTTTGTGGGGAGGGGCGGTGTCTTAAATTCTCAGAAGGATTCACTAACCCCTGTGAAAAGTACCTATCCTTTTTACTCTGAGCAGTTATAATAAGCGTAGTGTTTCTAGGGTCATATCCATGGGGATATAACGAGGTCATGGTTGGTTAGAAACCTTTCATCAGGACTTTGTTGTTGGCCTTCACTGCCAGAGAGAGAGAAGCACGCTTTGTACGTCTCCTTTTCTCCCCCGCATTCCCAAATGCACAGAAATTAATCCCCAAATTCACAGAAAGTAATCCCCAAATCTTACTCATTTTGAAACCCCCGAATGCGAAATGTAACCTAAAAAACACCCACCAGGAGGACACTGATTGAGAATTTGTCAAGTTTTGCTTAGAATGTAAACAAGATGAAGCATAACAAACACTTACGTTTCGTAAGGGCTTTTTTTAAAAAAATTCCTCCAGCTTACGAGGAGAAGGGTGTTATTTCCCTTGGGAGGTTTCTTGTCACAGTAAGATAACTAAGTAAGAAGAGAGGAAGAAAATAAGAAACGGTTTACGAAAGATTGGGCCAAAACATGAAGGAAGACGGGAAGATAAAAAAAAAGGACATGCTGTAGGATGAAGTGAAAGACAGATATGAAGGAAGGAAAATTATGGAGGAAACCATAGAGGACAACAGACAAAAGCAAAGACAGTCCTGTTTGACCACACGATGAGACACCATCAGGTACGATGCTACGGCCCGTATGTTCATTGACCTAGTCCAGGGCATGATGAGGTCAGTGTCCCGCCTGGTAGCCGTCACTTCCCCAGCTCTAAAAGACGCCAGGAACCAGTTTCAACAGCTGGGTCACCTCAGACTGGGTTCTAGCCACTAACCCAAACCATCATGACAGCCACTAACCCACCCCATCATGACAGCTACTAACCCGTTCCATCATGACAGCCACTATCCCACCCCATCATGACAGCCACTAACCCGCTCCATCATGACAGCCTCTAACCCATCCCATCATGACAGCCACTAAGCGCCCCATCATGACAGCCTCTAAACCACCCCATCATGACAGCCACTAAGCGCCCCATCATGACAGCCTCTAAACCACCCCATCATGACAGCCACTAACCCACCCCATCATGACAGCCTCTAAACCACCCCATCATGACAGCCTCTAAGCGCCCCATCATGACAGCCACTAAGCCGCCCCATCATGAGATTCGAGGCAAGAACAGTGAAGGAAGGAAAACAAATTCAGATGTGGCAGATGTCCACAAACTACCAAGAAATAAAGTGAATTTTCACACATCTAATCCTGGTTTGCAAAGGTTTAATTTCTATGCAGAAAATTGAAAAGGTAACATTTTCTTATGGTACACCCATAGCCACGTTGTTTTTTCAATATGGCCGGGTATTACTTGGTCCCATCGTGACATAAATCTTTGCCTTCACGCCACTCTTTTGTTTATATGTTTTTAAATGCAAGATTTATATAGTACCCGCGGTCTTTATAAAATAACGTTATGTCTCTAGGCAACGTTATGGGCGTCGACTTATGTTAATATTAGCTTTTATTGACGCTAACTTGTCCTGATTTAATCTTTATGTTGTTAAATATTAGCATTGGATGAAAGGCAGCCGACCATGAAAGTATGGGATTTTGTTCTATGAATGAGTTTGCAATGAGACA
>CM019694.1:815000-1134561 GCA_009760885.1 Achatina immaculata
CATTTACCTTCCCAGATTTCTCTGGTACCCATTTTTAGAGGCTGGGTGAACCATAGAGCTTTTGTTGGTGTGTACCAGAAAAAAAATCCCGTTGCTGGAACTCGAACCCGGTGCCACCGGATTAGTAAATTGAGTGCATAACCACTCAACTAAGCAGGCTGCCTTTAAGCTGATATACTTAAAGATATTAAGAAAAAATATATATTGGCACTTTTCATCTAAGAAGCTGATCTTGAAACAGGCAAATATGAACTTTTGCTCTTTTTTGTTGACCTTCACCTTGCTGGACAGCTCCAGATAAAACAAATAAACTGATAAAGTAATAAATAATTATTATTTTATTAGTAAGTGAGGTCATACTCTAATGTGATTATTTAGTAACATTGTGAAGATGAGTTGTTATGTATTGCAGATTCTTGAAACTGGTTGGAGGCCATCTGATGTTCCACAGATTCCACAAAGGTTGGTTGGTTGGTTGGCTGGTTGGTTGGTTGGTTGGTTGGCTGGCCTGCTGGCTTGTTGGTTGGTTGGTTGGCTGATTGGTTGGCTGGTTGGTTGGTTGGTTGACTGGTTGGTTGGTTGGTTGGCTGGTTGGCTGGTTGGTTGGTTGGTTGGTTGGCTGGTTGGTTGGTTGGTTGGTTGGTTGGCTGGTTGGTTGGTTGGTTGGCTGGTTGGTTGGTTGGTTGGCTGGCCTGCTGGCTTGTTGGTTGGTTGGTTGGCTGATTGGTTGGCTGGTTGATTGGTTGGCTGGCTGGTTGGTTTGTTGTTGATATTTCTGCAGCTGTTATTTGAATTCTTTGCAGCTTGTATCATTATTAACCATTCTTGCACCAGACAGTTCCAGAAAAGCCTCATCTGTGTCAAGCAAAACTGATCTCTCAAAAACCACAATGACAGTTCTTTGTTAATAAATTCATTGTGGTACACTTATTTGTCTAAAATTGCTTCATAGTATACATCATTTCGAAAGAAATAATGTAAAATAATATTATTATGTCATAAACAAAGATTTGCATATATTTAATGGAATTTTATCTTTTAAAATGTAAAAAAAAAATTGTTAGAAGTGCAAGCGGGCAAGTTAGTAGTGATATGTCTTCTCACAAGATAAGCTGCGGGTTCATGTCTCACATCTGGTTGACATCCAACAGATCCCCAACACTCAGCTACGGAAATGAGTACTGGGCCACACAGATGTTGGGGCAGTTGCTCTGGAAATGGAGAATTTTTGCCTGCAAGATCAGGCACACTAGAGTCACACTGAACCCATGGCTGCTAATATATGAACAAAGAGACAAATTTTATTTTCAAAGGTGAAGAATTGGGCGAAAAGGCTTGCCTGATATTCATAAAGGTAAAACAAAGTATTCAAAGACAAATCAGTGGCATAAACATCAGACATCTACCTATGTCACAGAAAAAAGTAGTAAAATTATAAAAAAATCTGCTAAAATGTCTGAACATTTCCGTTTTTTTGCAGCCAGTATCCAGTTCTTGGGAAAATAAGCATGAATACCAGGCGCAGTACAAACACAGACAAGGGAGATAATAAAGATTATGAGCAAGTTCAGGGTCACCCTCCTCTCCAGCCGTCTCAGGCTTGGAAGGATGCTCAAGTGCCCTCAGAACTGAAGCTGGGACTTGGGATGATGTCACCTGCAGATGCCCCTACACCATCGTCAGTTGCCAGTGCATCTGAAACAGTTAGAGGAGGAAGTGTGAGATCTAAGAAAGAGGAACTGTCTGAGGAATGGTAAGACTCATTGTTTTCTGAGATACATGTCTCTCTTTCACTCTCTCTTGTCCCTTCAATGCCAAAGACACATTGGTCTGCTGGTAGGAAGATTTCTACCTTTGTCAGCCATTTGATTCAACTATCTCTTTGCACCACATTTAACTTTATCTCAGTGACAGGGCTCCTTAGCATAACCTTAGTGACAGGGCTCCAGATTTAGCATGACTTTAGTGACAGGGCTCCAGATTTAGCTTTACCTTAGTGACAGGGCTCCAGATTTAGCATGACCTTATTGAAATGGCTCCAGATTTAGCATGACCTTAGTGACAGGGCTCCAAAATTAACATGACCTTAGTGATATGGCTTCTGATTTAGATTGACCTTAGTGACATGGCTCCTGATTTAGCTTGACCTTAGTAACATGGCTGCAGATTTAGCTTGACCATAGTGACATGGCTTCTGATTTAGCTTGACTTTAGTGACATGTCTCCAGATTTAGCATGACCTTAGTGACATGTCTCTTGATTTAGCTTGACCTTAGTGACATGGCTCCAGATTTAGCTTGACTTTAGTGACATGGCTCCAGATTTAGCTTGGCCTTAGTGATATGGCTCCTGATTTAGCTTGACCTCAGTGACAGGGCTTCTGATTTAGCTTGACCTTAATGATTATGCTACAGATTTAGCTTTTACTTTTAACGTATTTGCTGGAGAAAGAGAATTTGTAGCATATAATATAGAATGTTATGTTTTGTCTGCTGATAACTGTTGTTGTGTAAATGCTTTGTCATGCACTGATTAAGCATGAATAATCTCCAGGGGTTTCAAGGATACTCATACTGCAGAGATGATGTTAGCGAGGGCACAAAAGATGAAGTACAAACCTGAGAGACGCAGAAAACTGAATAAACTAGGTGAGGGAAACCAGTAGCAGTTATCTCTCTTTGATTTTTAATGTTTACAGGTTACTACAACAAACTTTTACTTTTTTTTTGTCTCTGAAGGCAACTTTTATTGCATTTGTTTTTATTGCTATCCTTGTAACTCACTTTAATTAATTTTTTTAGTCTGAAATGCATCTATTTAACAAACATAAGGAGCAGTTAAATATCAAAGATGTAATTTTTTTTTTAATTGTGTAATTTGTGAAGACAAACCAAAGAATATTTAATAACTTCAGCTATTTTTGTGACATGAAATTGTTTACTGAATTTTGTTATATTTTAATTCATGATTCATATTCTTTAAGATACTTTTTTTTTTCAAAATTGAAAACAGAGTGTAGTTTAGTATAAGGGAATTCAAGTATGAACTGCAGTGTTTCTCTCTTAGTGCTTCATGTTAAAATATAAATAGACTGTTATAGCTGAACCTCCACCAGTTAACTATAGGGCCACTGACTGTTTTTGCTTGTAGATCCTCAACAGAGACTGCACCTGCTGAAGAAGCTGGAAGAAACATACAGGGTTAAACCAGTGAGACCTATATCAGTCAAAGCCTTGCCCCGGAAAGAGTACTTCCAAGGTCAGTTTGACTACTTCAGCGTGGAATGATCTTATTTTAGTTAAGATTGTTAATTATCTCCATTATTTCAGCACTATAATCATTGTGCAATGGCCATTCCAACAGGTGGATATTATTTTTTTGTTAATTAAAGTAAAAAAAACAGTTTTAACAGATGAATATAATCCTTAATCATTATCAACACTAACTCTTGTTGTACTGCTGGCCACATAAATGGCTTTTTAAAAAATTAAAATAAAGTAACTTCAATCTTGATTTTGTTCTGTAACTGGAAGCTCCTAACATCAGAACTTCTGAAAATGGCAAACATAGATAATCATTTTCAGGTAAAATATGGCATCTGCATTGTCTGATTTAAAAAAAAAATGTTGAAAAATAGAAATAAAGCCACTTTAAATCACTTCTCAATTGGCTTAGGACATGTGTTTGAGTCTTCATCATGGCATTGTCTGCAAAGAGCACAAGTCTGCAGTTACAGAGAGATAATTAACCAGCATCATTTAGTTGTTAAAGATCTTCTTTTGAATTTATTTTCTGAAAGGACATCATCATTGTCATTATATATCATCACTCATCTAACTTTCTGTTCTTGTACTGAGCAGAGCAGCAGTCACTAATTCCAAGAGTTTGAAGAAATAATCAGTTTGAAGATGACCTAATTCTGACATACTTTCAGCACGAGAAGAGGCAGCGCGTCAGGAGGAGTCTGAGAGGCAGGCCCAGGAGCATGCCCGTGTACGTCACATATTTGAGTGGCTACACACTCAGGTTGGAGAGTATGATATATCAAGTTCAAGGATAAATCCTAGGTAAACATATTGAGTCAGTTTTTTTTTTCTTTCTTTGAACTGGATCTAGCCTTTCTATTCCCTTAAGAAAACGCTTTGCCTTTAAATAGTTGTAATATAGAACAAGATAAATGTCATGTCCTTTTCACATTCAGTTTTAATAACTCTGTAACATAGCTCCTCTTAAAAGTGAAGAGAGTGGGATCTAACCTAGCTCAGGTGAGCACCAGTCAGTCCAGCTGAAAAGATCAATACCTTCCATTTGTGTTAAGGAACTGCTGTTTAAAAACAGAGAAAGATTATGTACAAGATACCAAAGTACACTGTACATATGGTTGTTTATGTATTTAAGGGAAATAATGCTGGCCCAAACTTGTGCAGTACACCACCAGTTCTTAGACTGATATTGCCAGACCAAACTTCTGCAGTAAACCACCAGTTCTTAGACTGATATTGCTGGATCAAACTTAGGCAGTACACCACCAGTTCTTGGACTGATGTTGCTGGACCAGACTTGTGCAGTACACCACAAGTTCTTGGACTGATGTTGCTGGACCAAACTTAGGCAGTACACCACCAGTTCTTAGACTGATGTTGCTGGATCAAACTTATACACCATCAGTTCTGTTAACTGGGGTTCTTGCTAACTCTGTAGAGTTCATGCACCCTGCTGAGATCCTCCACTAGCTGGCCTGAACTGAGATAGCATGACAGTGCTTTAACATTTTAACTTTTGTTTAGTTTCAGCCTAAAGTTAAACATTTATCATTTAGCTGTAGAAGATGAATGTAGAAGATAATGTTTTCTTGATGATGGTTTCAGAGCTGAAGCAGTGCATGGCACTGGTGGAGACACTTTTGGCAGGAAAGATGTTTTAGAGGGACAGCATTTGAGAAAGGTGAGCTGAAAGTTGAAATGTTAAAAGAGTTTTAATTTTAATTTGTTAATCTTGAAATCATTGAAATAATGCAATCTTCTGACAGTTTTTTGTCTTACATAAACATTTTTCATTCACTTCCAGCAGTTGTTTTTGTATTTTTATTTTGTATATTCACTGTGAACTCAAATATATTTATGGAACTGATTTTCATCATGTACATCATGGGAGTACATGGAGATGAAATGGCAGATAGACTTGCTGGACAGGCTAAAATAAAAGGCAGGCCAAAGGTGACAAGGGTGAGATTGCTAAAGCTGTATTGGACAGACCACAGGAAAATGGATAGTGAGAATGAAAGGATCGTGTAGTTATTAGGAGAATGCTGGTGCTGGGACAAATTAAGGATGCTAGCAGGAAATCTGAAATGTGTGGTAAAAAGTGCATCGTACACAACCAAAACTTGATAGGAACTATTAGCAAACAAACTCTTGGGTGGATACTGCAGCATGCGGCGGAGCATATATGGGGCTGTCCTGAATGCAGTGACACCATAGTCTGAATTTTGAACCTTTGATCTTGACACTTCCTTCTTCACCTACAGCTGTACTTCCAACATAATCTGATGTGCCTTGCTAGACATAAATTCCCTGACTTATAATCAGTTTCTGAATACAAGTATCAGGTGCCAATTTTTTTCAACCAAGTTAACTGGAGCATGATGGGAATTGGCCTACATCCCATGTACATTATAGTCAACTAAAATTACTCATGAGCTTCTTGTACATCTGATATTCTATCAATTTTTGCTGAGTTTTTCAAGGTTTTTATCATTTACAGTTTATCATTTCCTTTTTGGAAGGGTACATAATGGGAAAAAGAAAGAGAGGAAGACCAAGGCAAAGATGGCTGCAAGACATCATTGATAATCTGCAAATGGATGCATGAGCAGCAGGGCATCTTGCTCACAACCGAGAGGCCTACAGGAGAGCTGTTATGGAGGCAAAATTCTGCAAGGGACTTGCAAATGACTGACTGACATTTCTTTCAGCATGAGAACAGTGCATATATGACCAAGTGCTGATGCTTGCCTTTGTTAATGAAACTGATGTATCCAGCATATTAGATTAATAATGATGTTAAATAATAGTGATAATAATGCCTCTTTACATTTTAGAAAATAGTTTTGAAACAAGTAAATGTACTTTCTGCTGTGCAATAATAATTGATGTTGTCCCATTTAAATTCTGTTTCTAGGCCATAAAGAAAGGGCAAAGTCTATATATAGTATCACTGAAACTGAAGAGTACATGACTGTTGTCTTTTTTTTTTCCAGATGAGCCCTCTCTCAGACCACCAAGTGGCAGCTCACAAGAAAGGCCAACTCCCCAGAAGATATTCCACAGGTGAAGGTCAAAGTAAGTAACACTGTAGAACTAACAAGAAAAATGTCTGCAATCAAAGGAAGCAAAAAATTAAAGACCTGACAGTCACTGGAAAACTCAAGGGAAAAAAAAAAGACGCAGATGGCTAAGAGTAAAAAATATATGAATGGGCTAGCCAAATGTCACAAGAAAGGAAGCATCTGATTGGATGCAGCTGACTGAATCACCAAGGACCAATCAGAATAGAGAAAAGTGATTGTTAATATCTTTCAGCATGACATCTAAGGAATGAATATATCATTTTAAGTACTGTGATGCAGTGAAATGTTAGAGACTTCACTTTTCAAGGATTTGGCATTTGAAGATGAGATCCTCACTCTCATCCTTGCAGATTTCATTCCCTAGTAGCAGTTTCAGGTACCTTGTTTTAGGTGGGTTGGCTAGAGTATGTTAAAAGTGGGACTGTAGCCCAATTTCTTCCTCAGCAGAAGACAAGACTTTAACTACTGCTCTGTAGCCATGCTTGCTCTGTAGACATACTTGCTCTGTAGCCATACTTGCTCTGTAGCCATGCTTGCTCTGTAGCCATGCTTGCTCTGTAGCCATGCTTGCTCTGTAGCCATGCTTGCTCTGTAGCCATACTTGCTCTGTAGCCTTACTTGCTCTGTAGCCATGCTTGCTCTGTAGCCTTACTTGCTCTGTAGCCATGCTTGCTCTGTAGCCATGCTTGCTCTGTAGCCATACTTGCTCTGTAGCCATGCTTGCTCTGTAGCCATACTTGCTCTGTAGCCTTAATTGGTCTGTAGCCATTGACCCCACAGAGTTGTTTGTAGGTTTGTTACTTAAGATTTGCCAGGACTAGCATTTATATTTTAGGTAAAGGGCAGAGGTGACTGTACTAGGTAGCAAGGTTTTTGGGGTTGATGAACTAGGAATGGCTGGGACTTGATCACATGTTTTTATGCTGTTCCTAGTTCAAAATGGATGTGAGTATACAGCTTGCCTGATAGGCTAGGGCTTTCTGTGGCCCCACAGTAGTGGAGTCTTCTGAGAAATTCATTTTAAAGTCCACTCCAGGCCTTAAGGCAAGCCACCATAATCTACACCCCATCTGACACAGTGCCTGTGTTCAGCATCAACAAATTTTGCAGTTTTCAGGAGTGTCAGCTAAAGAAAAGTAACATATTCCAGAAGTATCTTGGCAGACAATAACAGACAATAGTTTACCACAACTAGAAGAAGCTTGAAGGGAGACAATAGTTTACCACAACTAGGAAGAAGCTTGAAGGCAGACAATAGTTTACCACAACTAGAAGAAGCTTGAAGGCAGACAATAGTTTACCACAACTAGAAGAAGCTTGAAGGCAGACAATAGTTTACCACAACTAGAAGAAGCTTGAAGGCAGACAATAGTTTACCACAACTAGAAGAAGCTTGAAGGCAGACAATAGTTTACCACAACTAGAAGAAGCTTGAAGGCAGACAATAGTTTACCACAACTAGAAGAAGCTTGAAGGCAGACAATAGTTTACCACAACTAGAAGAAGCTTGAAGGCAGACAATATTTTACCACAAACTGGGACAGTGTGGGCAAGAGGGAACAAACAAATGGATTTTATTTGGAAAGGGTTAAGAGCTGGGCCTGCAGACCTATCTGACATTGTGCCCTTTATCACACAACCTTCATTCTGTTGTAGACATTCAGCATCATCATCATCATGCAAACATCTTGTGCATATAGCAAGCATAATTAAATAAGAAAACATTTATATTTAACTCTTACCCACACACTCTGCACAGGAAATAAGTACAAATATCCAACAAAGTTATCCTTACAGTCTGTGCATACTAAAGAGTATCCACCAAACTACTGTGTAGTAAGAGAATTCAAGTGAAAACATTTACATTCAGTGCCTGCAATAAGAGCCTAAAGTCATGTGGGAAGTTTATGAACCATGGGGGTATGCGCTCAATGTCAAGCAGATATTGGAAAAGTTTGTAGTCGTAGGAAGGAATAGTTTTCTTTGTTTTTTTTTTTTAAAGTAGGAATGGAGGACATTCCAGAGATGAGCAGCAGAGTAACAAAGGCATTTCTCAAACAGATGTCTCTGTTTGAATTGCCATTTTTTTTCCAAATGCAAATAAAACATTTCATTTTCTTTCTTCCAGCAGGGCATACTCCAACTTTACCACCCATTCAGACAAGCTGTCAACCTCCCAGTCACAAGAACGAGAGGATTTCATTCAGAGACATTCCTGTGGAGATGAGTGGCGGGTGGGGAGGAGGGAAGAAAAGAGGGCTGAGGAAATGAAGGAGTTTGTTTGAGTGTGTAGACATTTGTACCTCCATGATGAGCTCTTTAGAGGCCTCACAGGCTGGAGCAGGCACTTGATATTTAAAAAAGTTAAAGATGGATGGATATATGTGGTATTGAACTAGAAAAGACTCATTATCTGAAGCAGGAATGCTTGGTCCATGAGAAACATAGCCTTACATAATCAGTGTTTATTGGCACATCTGATGAAAGCAGAGGTTGGTATAGCACATCTGATGAAAGCAGAGGTTGGTACAGCATGTCTGATGAAAGCAGAGGTTGGTATAGCATGTCTGATGAAAGCAGAGGTTGGTATAGCATGTCTGATGAAAGCAGAGGTTGGTATAGCATGTCTGATGAAAGCAGAGGTTGGTATAGCATGTCTGATGAAAGCAGAGGTTGGTATAGCACATCTGATGAAAGCAGAGGTTGGTATGCTTATCTTTTTTGGTGGTGATCAGTGGTTTGATTCTGACCAGAATGCTGCCATGGCTAAGGGATGAAAGGATGTTGACCTCACTGTAGTCAAGGAAGATGTGAAACTAACATCATCTCCTCACATATTCCTCATTGGCATGGGAACAGTGTGGCTTAAGGTGTTCTCTTGGATACTAAATGGAGAGGCAATTTTGATAAGAACAATACATTTTACAGTATCCTTCAGTTATATAGCTACTTGTTTTTAGCTGTTAAATAATATCTGCATCCACTTTTGTGGCAGTGATTTGTAACATTTGTAAATAAAGATGGGAGCAGTGTTCATTCTATCACTGAAACTGATACATTTTGTCAGTCAAGACTTTATTTCACTTTGCCAAAGCTCACCCTGGCAGAGTGCCATAACAGCCTTAAGAATTAGGTAGCTGTGGTGGCACCTGCCTATCTCCCTTATACAGGAGGCAGATGAAACACATGTAGAAAAGGAGTAAAATCATATTAGCTCCTTATCTGTCACCATGGGTATCATCATCATCATCATCATCATCATCATCAGTCAAAGGAATAAGATATCAGATCTCATGGAATCAAAACAAGAAACCATTTTTATTTAAAAGAGGTAGAAATAAAGATTTATATTTTCTGTCTAGAGGATGAATGTCCATGCTGTGATAACTGGACAGCTAATTTTTGTAGATGATTGTGATGTTTAGCAACTCTGAACTTTTATCATTACTTAGTTCTCCCATGTTTTGTTTTATTTTGTGTGTGCCATAAGGGTTAAATGTTAACCCAGGAAATTCAAGTGTTTTATTTATAGTGTTATTATCAGTCAAGTTTATATTTTTGTTCAGTGTCATTATTTTATAAAGAAATTTTAATGATACATTTGTTTAATAATGGGTTATTTTTCACTTAATTCATTATTATATTTCTGCTGAAACATGTTAACTTGTTTGTACCAAGGGTGTTGAATCATTATGGCAAATGTTTGAATCAGATTCCTATGTTTTTCCAGTCTGATCTCATTTATCTTTTATAGACTATTCAAAAGTATTTGATTGGTAAAACAGCAGAAACTCTGGGAAATAATGAAAAAAATTGGATTTCCAACACATGTAGTACAATTAATATGACTGCTGTATCTTGACCAACAAGCATCAGTGAGAATAAATGGTGAAACAACAAACTGGTTTGACATAAAACAAGGAGTCCAGCAGGGTTGCATACTGGACACTTAACAAAACAGCTGAGAAACACATAAATGCCTTTGAATTTAAATGCTACAGAGTTCTTCAAAGATCAGTGACACATAAGAACAAATATATCCATCCTACAAGAACTTAATATTGAAGAAGGTTGGTTAGTAAAGAGGATTAAACAAAAAGAACTTAAATATTTTAGACACATTAAACATCATAAGAATGTAGAGAAGACTGTCTTGGAAGGATATATAATAGGAAAAAGAAAGAGAAGAAGACCAAGGTGAAGATGGCTCCAAGACATCGTTGATGATCTACAAATGGATGCATCAGCAGCAGGCCATCTTGCTTACAACTGAGAGGCCTACAAGAGAGCTGTTCATCATCATCATCATCAGGTGCCATGCCGACTGGCGTTGGCTATTATACTTCTCCAGAGTACCCAATCCTTCATGCAGGCCATCAGTTCAGTTGGTGATCTCTCACACCATCCCATCAGACTGTCCAGTATCATTTCTCTTGGTCTTCCTCTTGATCTTCTTCCTTCTATTTTTCCTGTTGTTATAATATTTTCAATGCCCCCCCTTCTCATTGCATGTCCTATGAAAGTACATTGTCTCTCTCTTATCTTTTTGACAAGGTTTTTTGTCTCTCCAGCTCTTCTCATACGTTCTTCATTAGTTATTTTTGCTGTCCAGGGGATTCGTAACATTCTTCTAATAAACCACATTTCTGCTGCTTCCAATGATTTTTGTGCAGACTTGCCTATTGTCCATGATTCACTTCCATATAACAAGATAGGTTCAATATAGCATTTTAGGACTCGTTTTTTAACATTCATTGATAAAGATGTGTTAGCTAATATGTTTCTTATTCTCTGAAATGCAGTCTTTGCTTGCCTATTCTGTTTCTGATTTCTGTTGTGCATTTCCCATCTGAAGTTATTACTGCTCCAAGGTATTTGAATTTCTGCACCTGCTTTAGAATAGTTCCGTTTAATTTAATACTGCATGCTGGTGGATTCTGTTTCTTAGATATAACTATAGTCTCTGTCTTTTTGATGTTCAAAGTAAGGCCTTTCTGTTCACTTTCTTTGGCGACTTTATCCAAGAGATTTTGCAGGTCTTGTTGGTTCTCAGCTATCAGTACTGTGTCGTCAGCATACCGAAGGTTGTTAATATTGTATCCTCCAATTGTTATGCCTGGTTCTGTGATGATTGTTCTTAGAATATTCTCGCTATACAGAGAAAAAAGGTCTGGAGATAGTACACATCCTTGTCGCACCCCTTGTTTTATAGGTTGATTTTTTCCAATTCTATTTTCAACTCGAACTGCTGCTTCTTGCTGCCAGTATAGATGTTTTACAATCCTCAGGTCTTTGCCGTCTATACTGATGTCTTCAAGCATTTTAATAATTTCATTATGTTTCACCTTGTCAAATGCCTTGGTGTAATCAATGAAGCATAAGTAGAGATCTTTCTGTACTTCTAAAGCTCTTTCTCTTAGTGTTCGTAAAGCATAAATGGCATTGTGTGTTCCCTTTCCTTCAACAAATCCAAACTGTCCCTCTGCTATTTCCATTTTTATCTTTTTTCCTTGTTCTTCTCATAATTATTCTCAGAAGTAGCTTCGTTATGTGACATGAGAGGCTGATAGTCCAGTGGTCGTCACATTCCTTTGCACCTGGTTTCTTTGGTAGTGCTATAAACGTGGATTTAATCAGGTCACTGGGAATATAACCACTGTTGTAAATGGAGAGCTGTTAGGGAGGCAAAAGTTCCATAAGGGGCATGCAAATGGCTGATGAATGTGTGTGTGTGGGGGGTGTTGGGGTGAGAGCGAGAAACTTGTTGAAACTTGTGTTTTCTTGTTTGATTGTTGTGATGTTATGGAGACGCCGGTGTCATCTGTTTTCTTGTAGATGGCTGTGATGTTATGGAGACGCCGGTGTCATCTGTTTTCTTGTAGATGGCTGTGATGTTATGGAGACGCCGGTGTCATCTGTTTTCTTGTAGATGGCTGTGATGTTATGGAGACGCCGGTGTCATCTGTTTTCTTGTAGACGGCTGTGATGTTATGGAGACGCCGGTGTCATCTGTTTTCTTGTAGACGGCTGTGATGTTATGGAGACGCCGGTGTCATCTGTTTTCTTGTAGACGGCTGTGATGTTATGGAGACGCCGGTGTCATCTGTTTTCTTGTAGACGGCTGTGATGTTATGGAGACGCCGGTGTCATCTGTTTTCTTGTAGACGGCTGTGATGTTATGGAGACGCCGGTGTCATCTGTTTTCTTGTAGATGGCTGTGATGTTATGGAGACGCCGGTGTCATCTGTTTTCTTGTAGACGGCTGTGATGTTATGGAGACGCCGGTGTCATCTGTTTTCTTGTAGACGGCTGTGATGTTATGGAGACGCCGGTGTCATCTGTTTTCTTGTGTCGACCTTAAAACAGAAGAAGCAATCTGGGCCTTATGAGTGATGGACCGACTGGACCTCTTTTTCATTGGCCTGGGCTGGCCACACCAAATTTGGCTTCCAACTCCATCATCATCAGCAGAGATGACGGACACACAGAGTGAGAGAACAGAATAGTGGGCAGGACATGTAAATTCAGTCACTGAGTTGGAGATTAACTGGCAGGAATTTTCGTGGAGTTCGAGATGAGAGAAATGTACGGATTATGAAGAAACTGATGTGGGAAAGCGAAGAAAAAAAAAGACACACTGTTAGCAGTCATTATTTTATAAGCAGAGTCTGGGACCAGAGCATATAGAGAAGTTCTGTAAGGTAAAGATAATCTTGTTATGCCACGAAAGCACCCAAGGAAAACTGTGTTGGGCTCCCACATTTTCCTTGATAAATTGGCACTCCCCAAGAGGGTGATGTGGTCAGCATCATGTCTGGGTGCTTTTCCTTCTCGAACTCCACAAGGAGTTGGGTACCAGTTTCTACAGCTGAATGACCGGAGCATCTCCGGCTGGATTAGAACCACCGACCTTCGCCACCAGAGACTAGTGCACTAATCACTTCACAAATATGGCTGTGTACTCGTTAAGTAATAAAGCTGTTCCTACTTTTTTCCCCTAGTTTACACACAAATATGACGTCCAGCTGTTAGAACATGATACCATTCTATGAAAGAGTAAGACAGAAGGATGAAGGTTTTGTGTACCAGCTTTAAAGTTATTAAAAGTTTAGCCTAGAAAATTTGTAGAATCAGCAATCTTGACGTCAGGAAAAGATAGTACGATAATGACATTCATCAGAATGTACCAATTAAAGGTAAACAACCACTGGTAAAACTTTTTTTAAGTTAAGGCCCTTAGATGTTTTGCTCTCAATCGATTATGATTTCCCTTGAGTTTGTGCTCAACTTAGAACTGAAAAAAAGTGTTTGGAGTGAATCTTGTGCGAGTTATGTGTGGGCTGTGAGCATATAAAAAGTCAACAGTGAGTCGAGACACATGATTAGAATGATTATTCTGAGATCATTATTATTAGGTTGATAGAGTACGCGAGTCGTGTATCGTGTGATTGTGTCAGAGTTGGTCCTACGTTAAGTGTTAGAGCAGCGGTTCTCAAATCTTTTGGGCCGTGAAGCCCTTTTCAGTGAAAGCTAGCACGGCAGAGCCCAGAAGACATTTTTCATCATAGGACAAGGCATGAATAAAATAAGAAGGCTGCGGAGTAACATGAAAACCTTAATTACACTGTGAAATAGCACAGCTGTGCCAAGATGCCAATTAATGTTACTAGGAAGTGAATGACAAGATGGCAATTAATGTTAACAGGAAGTGAATGACAAGATGATAATTAATGTTACTAGGAAGTGAATGACAAAATGACAATTACGTTACTAAGAATTGAATGACAAGATAACAGTTAATGTTACTAAGAAGTGAATGACAAGATAACAGTTAATGTTACTAAGAAGTGAATGACAAGATAACAGTTAATGTTACTAAGAAGTGAATGACAAGATAACAGTTAACGTTACTAAGAAGTGAATGACAAGATGATAATTAATGTTACTAAGAAGTGAATGACAAGATGACAATTAATGTTACTAAGAAGTGAATGACAAAATGACAATTACGTTACTAAGAAGTGAATGACAAGATGACAATTAATGTTACTAAGAAGTGAATGACAAGATAACAATTAATGTTACTAAGAAATTGATTGTAGGTTCTCTACGAAAGTAGGTTCTCTATCGATTCGCAAATTCAAATGACCAGACAAAATTGCGATTCAGCGCTTTGGCTTGGGCACTCACAAGCCAGTCCTATACTACTTGACAATCAAACGTGAAGATTCACCCCACCGCCCCCCCCCCCCCCCCCCCCCCCCCCCCATGCTGAAGATAAGGAAAGGAAGCGATGCCCGACAAGGAAGGGGATATTCTCCTTATATCGGTCGTCACCTGTGTTTTAGACAATCTCACTGTTCGGCTGTCTTAGTTGTCACAACGTGTTTTTAAAAAATCTCACTGTACGGCTGTTTTAGTTGTCACAACGTGTTTTTAAAAAATCTCATTGTATGGCTGTCTTTGTTTTAGACAATCTCAATGTATGGCTGTCTTAGTCATCGAACTTTAAAAGCCCTGGAGTACGAATCATGGAAGACCGGGGACGGGGAAATGTTCCCATGCCATTCAGTTTATTAAATGGATAATAATAATAATAATAATAATAATAATAATAATAATAATCTTGCAGAAATCCCGCGGGCCCCCTAAGGATCTGCCGCGGAGAGCCGGGGACCACGGATCACACTTTGAGAAACCCCGTGTTAAAGTAGTGAAATTGTGATAGTTATTTTCTATTTCGGTATATGTAACTGTTAGTTTTTTTGGTAACTGTTGGATTTTTTTCTACTGAATCGTTTGAATAGTTACATGCCGTACCTTGCTCACATAACTGTGTTTCCATCATCACCATGTGGCGTATATTAAACTTTTTGTGTAATCTTAGATATGACATTGACTCAGTGATGACCTACGCGTGATGCGTTGTTGTGATCTGTACTGGGCCGCCTGAGACGGCAATGTGTCTGCTGGATACTTATTAAGTCTGCGCTCTGTCCAGAAGCGTCAAGAAGCAGTGCGGCACTAACTATGAATGAAGAAGCCCACTTGTGCAAGTAGATGGCGCCTCTCAACTGTTTAAAGTGTTGCTGTGCCGGCCCACTTCGCCACGCCCATAGACCTGGAAAACAGGGCCACAGACCTCAGTAGGACAAGCATCCAACTTCGACAGGTTAAAACCACTAACCAGCCAGGGATGGTTTGTGGTAGAGTTGTTAGAGTGGTCTCCTCTCGTGGCTGAGCGGTTGCTTCAAACAAGAACCTACAGTCAGAGATCATAGAAACCGTTTCAAAACGAACACAACCATTTCTCCGTCTTGTCGTGTCCTGTCTTGTCTTCTATCTCACTGTAGCTGCGAGCTGGCGTTCTTTTGCAGCCGATGCCGTGAAGATGTTGAGGGCACAGCATCGTGTCGGATTGGGAGCGGGTTATGGCGGCTACTTTTTTCAGTCACTGAATGGGGCTAAACAAGCAGAGGGTGTGCAGTACTTCTTTAGCAGGTTCCACCACCATGGGGACTAATCCCCGTTAGCCGAGTAGGCATATTACTGGGAGATACCAGCAGAGAGGCGGGACAGTCTTGGTCAGCTATGGTTCGCTAACCCTGACGCTAAGAAATTACCTATGGTTCGCTAACCCTCATGCTAACAAATTACCTATGGTTCACTGACCCTGACGCTAAGAAATTACCTATGGTTCGCTAACCCTGACGCTAAGAAATTACCTATGGTTCGCTAACCCTGACGCTAAGAAATTACCTATGGTTCGCTAACCCTCATGCTAACAAATTACCTATGGTTCGCTAACCCTCACGCTAACAAATTACTTATGGTTCGCTAACCCTCACGCTAACAAATTACCTATGGTTCGTTAACACTGACGCTAACAAATTACCTATGGTTCGTTAACCCTCAGGCTAACAAATTACCTATGGTTCGCTAACCCTGAAGCTAACAAATTACCTATGGTTCGCTAACCCTCACGCTAACATATTACCAAGAAGTCGGACAGATCATCCGATCTCTGTTTCGATAATGATCATTCTGTTTCAGAAAGATAATTCTAACGGAAGTGGCCCGATAGGTTGCTTCCCCATAACAATTGTCTCTCTTGCAGAATTGGGTCATCAACTTTAGAAAACTGAGTCTAAAATTAAATCAGTAGTTTCCAACCTCAGGTCGCGGAGACGCTAAGTTAGTGTCGCGAGTAGAATATGACCAACACAAAAAAAAAAAAAATGGTTTTTAAACAAAACTGCAGGATTTTATGGAATTCCCTTTATTTTATGTTATCAAACCAACATACACTTGTGCAACAACTTTCCCCTGTATTGAGGATTAAGGACCCGGCCGTAAGTCGATGTGGCCATAAATCAGCCGCTATAGGGGGAAGTCAGACACTAAGCCAAATTCCATACTACAACATGTTACAAGATGATTAGATATGTTTATTATCACTTTAAAATAATAATAAAACGCAAGATAGCACAGTAACTATGTGAAAATTAATCAGAATATATGAATCAAAGCACACTTTACTATGTGAAAATTAATCAGAATATATGAATCAAAACACACTTTACTGTGTGGAAATTAATCAGAATATATGAATCAAAGCACACTTTACTGTGTGGAAATTAATCAGAATATATGAATGAAAACACGCTAAATAAAGAATCATATTGTGATAACTTTTCAGCGACACTAAAAATGTACATACACACATACACATCCAAATGCATTCATTCTGTACTCGCTAAATGATAGTGCAGCGCGATTGTCCATCTCCTCTTGTCTTGTGGTGAATTTTATAGCCTATGTAGAATAGCAAATGCTTGTAAATTAATCACATAATAAATCACACCACATACAATTGTTCTATAGGACCTCGACCGTAAGCACTAACAGCTGTGATCGATCGACCGTAAGTCGGCACATAATTGTGTTAATAGCACCGTGTGTACTCGTTATTATCTATCGAAATAATTTTTGTTTAATTTGTCTGTGTATATATTTATAAGAATCTTTCGCCCCGTTCTAGGTTTAGTGTTGCGTTCACGAAAATGTGAACTAAACTTCTCTAACAAAAAATATCTTGGCTTACACTTATAATTATGTCAGTCTAGCCTACTTGTTGTGCTTCTCTACAACAGAGTGAATTTTTCTTTAAAATAGCAACATTTCCACCAAGATGAGAATACTGGAAAACATGGGACACGTGTTTTAACATAGAACACATTTAGATATTCCCAGAGAACTAATACAATTTCCGGAACAAATTCAAAAATAACAAACCTTCCTGGCCTATTACAGTTCATGTCGGACATATTGGCCAGTTATGTTGTTAGCATTAGTTTTTCCTATCCCACAGCGGAGCCACGTGCTCCGTTTCATGTGGCGTAACTGGGAACTGAACCGCCTGCCAACGTCGTGATAGAGGTATGCGCCAACTACTTGGCAGTTATGGGAAATCGATTTACATTAACTACAGTATACGAGAGGCGTTCAGAAAGTAATGCACCACATCATTTTTTTCCCGCTAATAATGAAGATGGAAGAATGAAATTTTTTGCACATTTTAAAATATGGCATGTGCCGATTGTGTGAACCAAATTGAACCGTAGCCGAAGAAAGAATATGGCTGCCCTAACCGTTGAAATGGAGCGTGTTAGCAACTTGTGGTATAATCAGCGAATTGTGATAGAATTTCTCGTTGCAGAGAAGAAAACTGTTTTCAACATTCACAAGCGTTTATGTGATGTGTATGGAAGTTTTGCAGTCGACAGGAGTACAGACAGTCGCTTGGTTCAGAGAATCAATAAGTGGAGATAAGGAGTTGCATCATCGGCCGCGATGTGGACGTCCTGCCACAGCCACTAATGCAGAAATGTTGAAATGCGCTGAGGGCATTATTTTTACTGATAGGCATATCAACAGCTGTCAGTCAGCAATGGTAGTGCAAATGCAGTTATAAAAGTTCTCGGATTTTCTACAGTTTGCGCAAGATGGGTTCCTCGAAGTCTAACAAATGACCATCGATTGCAAAGGAAAGCAATTTTTCTGAATTGTTGGAGCGTTTCAGTGCCAATGGAGAGAACTTTTTGGCTAAGATCGTAACAGGTGACGAAACCTGGGCACATCATTTTGAACCTGAGACAAAAAGACAGTCAATGGAGTGGCATCATCCACAATCACTACGAAGAAAGAAATTCAAAACAACTCCTTCAGCTAGAAAGGTCATGATCACTGTCTTTTGGGACATTGAAGGTGTGATTCTTGTGGATGTTATGCCAACAGGAGAGACAATCAGTTCGCAAACTTACATTAAGACATTGAAAAAAAAACTCAATCAGTTTTTTTCGCAGAGTTCGACCGCACAAGAATCCAGCAGATCTGCTTCTCCTTCACAATACGCGGCCTCACACAAGTCTGGCAACATGGGAAGCAATCACCAAATGGGATGGGACTGTACTACCCAATCCACCCTTTAGTCCTGATTTGGCACCCTCTGATTTCCATCTGTTTGGTCCACTTAAAGATGCACTCCGAGGGGTAAGATTTGAAGATGACGAAGGAGTGATTCATGCAGCGAAGAAATGGCTACATAATCAAGAGAAAATCTGGTACGGGCTAGGAATACATCCACTTGCTTCGCGCTGGCGTAAAGCCATACGAGTTAATAAAGATTATGTTGAATAATACAGATTTTCACATGAAGTTTATTGTGTATAAATTTCATGCTTTTTGAATAAACAGCTCCTGAGAAAAACGATGTGGTGCATTACTTTCTGAACGCCGTATTTACTGTATAGTGAACTAATAACGACTGTAACAAAAGATTTCAGATCACAAGCACATTATTCGTTTGTTCAGAGACAGGAGGACAAAGAAAGCTGTGACATCAAAATACATCCAAGTGCCCCCCCCCCCCAGCGAGCATTAAGAAAACTGAAAATATTGCAACAACAGGAAAAACCGAGGGAAGAAGAGTCAGGGGAAGGCCCAGAGAAGCGATACCGTATAGTTTGGCGAGATGCTGTGAGATGAGATCTTCAACAGAACTGGTGGCCTCGTGAAGGATCGGGTACTATGGACAAACGTTAGTCGGCACGGTACTTGATGATGATGACCCCCCCCTCTTTTTCCACACACTCTGCCCCCCCCCCCCACCCCAGCGTCCATGTTTTGGTTCGGCACGATGCCGGATCAAAGAATTAGAGGACAAATTATTGACCTCTAAACAATTGAACATGCCCTCTTTACGGAAGATGCTCTTCCCCCCCCCCCCCTCTTTTTTCAACTCCTTTAGGTTTTTTTCCTTACATTGCAACAACTCCTTCCTTACTCCTTGCTCCACTGCTCCCCCTGATTTCTCTAAAACTCTCCACATTCTCATTTTCTAACTCCTTTCCCAAAGATTACCAATCAGTTCCGCTCGCATCGCGAGGCAAATGGATTTTCCTGATAAGTGGTTCCTCGTCGGGTGTTCAAATGGGCACAGGATTGGAATTATGGGATCAGATGTTGCTAATGGGGGGAGGTCCGAGAAAGAAGGGAAGGATTTGGATGCGCCATGATGGGAGGCAAGCATGCTCGGAGAAAGGGGAGAGAAGTTCGTGTCGCGTATCACCGGACAGAAAGCCCCAGTTATCTCCCATGAGAAGGCAAGCCATGGCCCTAACTGGTGAACTTAATGCAGTTATTAAAATGTGAGTGTTCACAAGCGTAAATATGTAGACATTTACATTTGTTTGTTTATATTCCCCTCCTTCCCATAGTGTGGTTTGAATGAACAGGAGAACGGGATGAGTGGAGAGGGGGAAATGCACTTTTGTCAGCTCCCCAGAGAAATGTCTGGCCCAAGTTCAGAGTGCCTTCCCCTTGGTTCAAAGATTCTAACAGGACTGTAGCAGGACGCTTAATATTGGTCATTTTCTCTTGCCCTGAAGGAAGACATGGCCCAGGATCTGTTGATAGCCTGTGATTGGAGTTGACCAAACCATTCTCTCGTTAGCTAACAGTTCTTGTGTCTCGGAGCTGGATGCAAATTGCCATGGCCGTTAGCTTCATGATGATTGCTAGTTCTGTTAGTGACGCTTTGAGTGTCACTTTCTGTGAGATGTGATGTGATGTGATGTGATGTGATATGATGTGATGTGATGTGATGTGGTATGATGTGATGTGATGTGATGTGATGTGGTGTACGATGTTGTGTGATGTTATCTTATGTGGTGTGATATGATGTGATGTTATGTGACGTGGTGTGATATGATGTGACAAAGTGTGATGTGATGCGATGCGATATGATATGAGGCGTGTGTTTATGTTGTGTGATAATCTGATTGATATAAAGCAAGGCAAATGCGTGCGATATGATATATTTTAAATGAGTATTACGATGTGATGAATGAGTATCTATCTATCTATCTATCTATCTATCTATCTATCTATCTATCTATCTATCTATCTATCTATCTATCTATCTATCTATCTATCTATCTATCTATCCATCCATCCATCTATCTATCTATCTATCTATCCATCCATCCATCCATCCATCCATCCATCCATCCATCCATCCATCCATCCATCTATCTATCTATCTATCTATCTATCTATCTATCTATCTATCTATCTATCTATCTATCTATCCATCCATCCATCCATCCATCCATCCATCCATCTATCTATATCTATCTATCTATCTATCTATCTATCTATCTATCTATATCTATCTATCTATCTAACTATCTATCTATCCATCCATCCATCCATCCATCCATCCATCCATCCATCCATCCATCCATCCATCTATCTATCTATCCATCCATCCATCCATCCATCCATCTATCTATCTATCTATCTATCTATCTATCTATCTATCTATCTATCTATCTATCTATCTATCTATCTATCTATCTATCTATCTATCTATCTATCTATCTATCTATCTATCTATCTATCTATCTATCTGTCTGTCTGTCTCTGTCTGTCGGTCTGTCTGAATAGACATAGGAAAGATGTAGAATGTTTCAGACAGAGTGATAGTACGATTTCAGACAAGATTTCAGACAAGATAGTCAGAGTTTCTCAGTCACGACCGATAGTTACAAGCACGATTTGACATAGCTGGTTACTGGAGTGTAAGAACAATAGCTCCAGTCACGTTAAGTAAAGTTTGCCTGTCCCGTTTGTGTAGAAATGTGAGATCATGTTATTTATCAGTTTTTGGAGTTTTGAGGTATTAGGAGATTTTCTCCTACTGATAGCTGAGGATCTAGATTTGCGAGTGTTACAATGTTTTTTCCTATGACTGATTCAGTTGTTTGGGAACAGTGTTGTGATTCGAAATGAAGTTTGTCTTGAGTCATATTTTGTTCATATGGCATGGTGACCCTGGTCGGAACACTTGGCATTATGTGTGTGTGTGTTTTTTTTTTTTTGTTTGTTTGATTTTGGACGCATCAGCCGCAGGCCATCTTGCTCACAACCGAGAGGTCTGCAGGAGTGCTGTTAGGGAGGCAAAGTTCCGCAAGGGACATCCAAATGAATGAATGAATGAATGAATTGTTTGATTTTCTTGACTTAATCCATCCCTCATCTCGTCATCCACATCTAATTCCCATATTAAAGCTTTGGTGGCTCTTTGAAAACTAGAAAGTTGTAGACTGTCGTGATAACATGTACAAACTAGAAAGTTGTAGACTGTCGTGATAACATGTACAAACTAGAAAGTTGTAGACTGTCGTGATAACATGTACAAACTAGAAAGTTGTAGACTGTCGTGATAACATGTACAAATTAGAAAGTTGTAGAATGTCGTGATAACATGTACAAACTAGAAAGTTGTAGACTGTCGTGATAACATGTACAAATTAGAAAGTTGTAGAATGTCGTGATAACATGTACAAACTAGAAAGTTGTAGACTGTCGTGATAACATGTACAAACTAGAAAGTTGTAGACTGTCGTGATAACATGTACAAATTAGAAAGTTGTAGACTGTCGTGATAACATGTACATTTCTTGTATTGTACCGAAGAATGACAGGTCATTTATCATTGCTCTTGTGGCCAAGGACATCTGTATTACCCATGTGTGACTTTGCTTTTAGCCCACTAACAAATTAGTTCATTCCAGTTCTTGGAATAGTTCACTTGCGCGGTCAAGAGAAAGTGAAATAACACTCTTTCAGTAAAACACACAGCTGGGCCAATACTACTTTAGCTCTGTTATGTCTTGTATTGTGTCAATGCAATTCTGTTTTACCTATCTCAAATGCTGTAGTGGCCTAGAAATGTGGATGCACTAAAATTTCACACCCAAAGGCATGAAAATGCTACGGGACACCCAAAGGCATGAAAATGCTACGGGACACCCAAAGGCTTGAAAATGCTACGGGACATAGATTGAGAGAGACACGTTTATGTGCGAGTAAGGTGTTAACCGAAATGTTACAACTGTGTGCTCGTTTAATAATAAAGCTGCCCCTACTTGTTTTAAATAATCTAATATTCTGTATAAAACTGTATCTTTCAAAGGTGAGTAGTCTGCACCTCTGAGATCTGCGGCATAGGCGGCTGCCTATTTGATACAATGATAGCTATCGCCCTGCCTATATGCAAGAGTCAAAGTGTAGTCTATTCCTCCTTCTCTCTCTTTCTCTCTCTCTTTCTCTCTCTCTCTCATTCTCTCTCTCTTTCTCTTTCTCTCTTTCTTTCTCTCTCTCTTTCTCTGTTTCTTTCTTTCTCTCTCTCTTTCTCTCTCTCTCTTTCTCTCTTTCTTTCTCTTTCTCACTCTCTCTTTCTCTCTCTCTCTTTCTCTCTTTCTTTCTCTTTCCCACTTCCTCTCTATACCCTTCTCTATATGTGAACATGTTAAAGGATGCCACTTATAAAAACACTGAGACAACCGGAAAATCAGTGGTAAACAAGAAAAGTGAGCACATGAATGCGGTAATTGACCAGCTTGTTACAAATTTTGTTTCTATCAGATCTTGGATTATTTTTCTCCGGCCACGCCCATCAAAGCTTCCCCCTTTTCTTAAGTGTGGCTCGTGTTTCAGAACCATGGGGGAGAACTCATATGTCTGATACATCGAACACTTATTATTGCTGGAAGTAATAAGTGAATTTCATCTTATCCATAAAGCAAGTATACTTTTTATTGTTTTACAACTTGTCATTTTCATTTACTTTTGTGATTTTTCTATGCTTTTCTGTTTGAAACTTTCCTTTGATCTAATGCTTTGTCTTCCTTTGTTTCTTGGCATAGTCATTCCATTGTTCTCTGGATTTCACAAAGAGTGTTGGACTGAGACTTAGTGAGGACCTAAACTGCAGTGCCGGATTTATTAACTTGACTAAACCTTAAACCTTAAGCTGCAGTGCTGGATTTATTGACTTGACCAAACCTTAAGCTGCAGTGTAGGATTTATTGACTTGACCAAACCTTAAGCTACAGTGCTAAATTTATTGACTTGACTAAACCTTAAGCTGCAGTGCCAGATTTACTGACTTGACTAAACCATAAGCTGTAGTGTTGGATTTATTGACTTGACTAAACCTTAAGCTGTAGTGTTGGATTTATTGGCTTGACTAAACTCTACGTTTTATTGGACCTGTCTTGTTTAAAAACGTCAGGTAAAAAAAAACAAACTCTCAAATTTTGTCAAGTCTTTCGGATTGTGAGGCGAGAGAATTTAAGCTGTAGATTATTTAGCTTATACCTGAATCCGGCACTGCATATAAAGATTTAGTTTATGCCTAAACCCGGCACTGTAGATTATTTACTTTATACTTGAACCCGGCACTGCATATAAAGATTTAGTTTATGCTTAAACCTGGCACTGTATATAAAAATTTAGTTTGTGCTCGCGGTGTGGACCGTTGGACACGTACCGCATTGAGCTGGCGAGTTTGAAGTGGGATTTATGGGACATCACTTTGCTGAGCAGTTCCTCTTGTGATTGGCTCTAGCAATATCAGATCTGCATAATCTACCAAAGAAACAATGTTCAAGTTGCAAAGTCCAAATTACTGGTGTTTGTGTCTTTTGTTTTCAAATATGACCCTCGGCTCCTCTTCACATGATGCCGCGATCTTCAGGGGCTTTTCATTTGGCTCGTTCTTTCGCCAGTTCTTCCTAGTCCACGTGACTGAAATTTCTCTCATGAATGACTTATAAATAGCTTTGTATCTCAGTATCTTGTATCTTTCCCATAGCAACATATGCCTGTGAGACCTGGACGCTTAACAAAACAGCTGAGAAACACATAAGTGCATTTAAATACTACAGAAGAGTCCTTCAAATACCATGGACACAAAAAAAAAAGAACGAACATTTCCATACTACAAGAACTCAATATTGAAGAAAGTTGGCTAGTAAAGAGGATTAAACAGAGAAAACTTTTAATATTTTGGACACATTAAAATGTCATGAGAAGTTAGAGAAGACCGTCTTGGAAGGGTACATAATAGGAAAAAGAAAGAGAGGAAGACCAAGGCGAAGATGGCCGCAAGACATCGTTGATAATCTGCAAATAGATGAATCAGCAACAGGGCATCTTGCTTACAACCGAGAGGCCTACAGGAGAGCTGTTAGGGAGGCAAAGTTCCGCAAGGGACATGCAAATGACTGACTGTATCTCAGTTCTGGTCTACACCATGGCCTCTTTCCGCATGACGTTCGCCATATCGCATTTGCTTGAGAACACGGCCGGCGTCTATTTTCGCTATGTCGTAAAACACTTGTGGCAAAGATTTCATTATTTACTGCACATGAACCGTTAGGGAGAACGATTCTTCCAACTTCATGATTTCTTTATGCCATTCTATCCCCCGTCCATCCATCCATTCATTTTTAAAAATCCTTTCTACCCTAAAGCCAGTTCTTCTACAGATGAAGACCCGTTTGTTTCTCATCTGCTGTAAGACGATTAGGACTTTTAAAAAGTACAATTTATAGGGGGGGGGGGGGAGGAATGTTCCTGCTCTTTCTCTGATGTGTTTGACATCTTGTAACATTGTTTTATGCTACAGTAATGCCAACTCAGAGAGATGAAACAGTAGGACCATCAATGGTTACGTTAGATTTCAAATACTGCACATGTTAAATCTTTTTTTTTTTTTTAAATTTAGTTCATTTTAGACGTTCCAAGGGACGCTGTGGATAAATATCATCACATTTCGTATCTATCACGTTAAGTAACCCCTACGTGACCTCTTCCGCGTTTCTTGCCCTCCCTTCTCAAAGAAGTGAGACATTGTTCGAATCCGGGAGGAGTTAAAAAAAAATTCTGGGGTGTAGTACAAGCTTTGCTGTGTTGTCCCGCCCTTGTAAGGGAAGAGTGGGGTCTCATATAGCATCTTTATCATCGTTTACCTTCTCTTAGCTGACATCTTCAGAAGTTTACGACAAGATGCCCGGAGATAGGCATAACCGATCTTTGTGGTACCATGTGAGAGCAAGTACGAAGACTTAACAGAGAGGAGCTGTTAGATGACAAATTGAAGTCAAAGGTGGCCGGAAATGCAGTTAAAGATGATGAATGGCAGCCGCAGTGTCATGCGTTTTTCTACAATTATCATCATCATGTGCCACGCCAGGAGGCGTTGGGGACCATGTCTCTTTACAGTTTCCGATCTTTCATGTTATTCATCAGTTCTGCCGCTTTCTCGCCATTTTGTCAAGCCATCCAAGACTTTCTCTCTTGGTCTACCTCTCACTTTCCTGCCTCCAATTTTCCCTGTTGTCAAAACGTTCTCTATCCTTCCTCTTCTCATTAAACATTGACAGTCTCCCCCGTAGTGTATTTATTAATGTCCGTTTCTCACCGGCTTTCCTTACGTATTTATTATTTTAGCCGTCCATGGCATTCTTAATATTCTTCGTAGAAACCACATTTTTAGTTGCCTCTACTGCTCTTCTTGTTGTTTTTGTTAGTGACCATGATTCTCTTCCATATAGTAGTAGTAGTAGTGGAGGTCTGAAATGTTTAGTGCTGGTCTTCTGTGATATTGATTAGATATTTCGTATCCATCGATGTGTAGATGTATTTCCAAGTACTCGATAAACTTTCCCATGATACTGTGTGCATTATTTTGATGCAGGGATTTGATTTACTATTTAGCAAAGAAACGTCTTTCTGTATCGTAAAGACGCCATAAACATCTATTTTTTTTTCTTTCAAACCAGTAATGATCTTATTTAGAAGCGCCAAAGACTGCATTTAATTGGGAAGCATGGCCACCTACGTCTGTCTACACGACAGTTAGTGAATAAATTCAATTCAAGTGCCGTGCCGCGTGGCGTAGGCGATCATTTCTCTCTACAATTCCCTGTCTTTTGAGTTGATTATGAGATCCGCCAGTGACTTTGTTCCTAGCCACACTGACAGCCTATCCAGTAACTTCTGTCTTCCTCTGTCTCTTCTTCCTTCAATTTTTCCAGTTGCCACAGTGTGTTCCAATTTTCCTCTTTATAGGAAAATGCCCTATAAATCTTGGTTGTCTGCCTTTGATCTTTGCTATAATTTGCTGTTTAACTCCAGCCTCTCTTAAGACTTCTTCACTGGTTTTCTTGGCTGTCCATAGTACCTTCAACATCCTTCCTATAAATCACATCTCTATGGCCTCCATTTCTAGCTATACTCTCTTATTCATAGACCATGCTTCACATCCATAAAACAAAATTGGCTCGATGTAACATTTAAGTACTTGGAATCTTGTTTCCATTGATATGGATCTGTTGCACAAGATGTTTCTCATTTTCTGGAATGCTGACTTGGCCTGAGCACATCTGCTTTTTATTTCGTTGTGACATTTCCCATCAGCTGTTATAATTGTTCTTAAGTACTTGAATCTATCAATAAATAACCTGAACAATAATTATTGTCGTTTACATGAAAAAAAGGTTTTGAAAAATCTTTTTTTTTTTTTTAAACGACGAAAACAACAGGCCGTGACCTGGTAGTACTGCAAACCGGGCCCACCCGCAACGAGATGTGGACCATACCCCAGGCATTCAATGTGCAGGGCAGGCCTGAGCATCTCGTTTATTCCAAGATAACAAAGTGTACATTCTACAGAGCGCAGAATTACACTTTGATCTTAGCCAAAAGGCCGTGAAAAACCTCCCAGAGCTCTTTATTTTAATATTACATCAACAAATCGACTTCCAGTATCGGTAGAAGGACGCAGAGAAGATATTTTTAGTCTCAAAAGCGTATGCATATATGTTTATATGAGTGTTTATGTGTATGTAGGGATATAAAGGGAAAAAAGAGGGGAGGGGGGAGTGGTTTCAGTGGCAGAGGGAGCGTCGATAACCTTAAAAGAACATTTGCAAACCTCTACCATAATAAACTACGTCTGTCGGCTCCCCAAAGGGAATCAAATCATAAACACAGAGTCGCTTCCCTTGTCTGTTGTTCGGCGGAGTAATTTGATCATAAACACCCAGCCCGAGGCTTGGCGAGTGCTGAAGTTATTTCTGCCGCTGATGAAAGTGCAAGTACTTCCCCTTGACTCTGTATCATTCCGCCATCAAATATCTATCCAGACACGTGCTCGTTGACCAGCTTATACTGGGTGATTGGTATAGCGGTTCTTGTTCGTTCGCCTTGAAAAGAACGATGCTTTGTGTTGTGCCATGGCAAGCAACCAGACAGGGCTATCTTAAGTAGTGTAATCCACACAAAGAAGAGTTACACATGCAATATTTGAATCTTGGAACTCACTGGGCAAGTGCCAGTATGCCCATGCGCTAAGATAGTACAGCAACTAGACTGCTATATCAGCGCCTTCAGTCCAACATTCACGATCTTGGCGTGGGGTATTTTTAGTCTGCTTTTTCACTGGATCCGTAAATCCATATTCATTCAATCAGACTGCTGGGGGGAGGGGTGGGTGTAGTGGGGGGAAATAGGGAGATAGAATAGGGTCTTAGCTACCGATCACTAACTTTGACACATACCGTCATCTATGGGCTGCTGATAGGTCTCTTATCCTGACTGAGCACTGTATCTCTTATTTCTTCTCTTCTCTCCCTGGTCGTCTCTTTTTGCTGTCCATCTACTTTCTTTTTGCCACCGTGTCGTTGCTAACCAGAACCTCACCGTGTCGTTGCTAACCAGAACCTGATCGTGTCGTTGCTAACCAGAACCTGATCGTGTCGTTGCTAACCAGAACCTCACCGTGTCGTTGCTAACCAGAACCTCACCGTGTCGTTGCTAACCAGAACCTCACCGTGTCGTTGCTAACCAGAACCTCACCGTGTCGTTGCTAACCAGAACCTCACTGTGCCGTTGCTAACCAGAATCTCACTGTGTCGTTGCTAACCAGAACCTCATTGTGTCGTTGCTAACCAGAACCTCACTGTGCCGTTGCTAACCAGAATCTCACTGTGTCGTTGCTAACCAGAACCTCATTGTGTCGTTGCTAACCAGAACCTCATTGCGTCGTTGCTAACCAGAACCTCATTGTGTCGTTGCTAACCAGAACCTCAGGGATGAAACCTTATGAAAACGCCATCCCCAGGAATACTAGAGATAAGAGAGGAATACAAAAGATAAGAGAGGAATACAAGAGATAAGAGAAATTACGACTGCAGTAGAACTGGTTCTAATAATGAAAGTAGATAATGACGTATAGTTCAGTTTTACAGGAAGATAAAAAGAGCGGGGAGCAGGAAAAGAAAGAATGGCAGAAAATAAGAGGAACAAGTATAAATGAACATTCAACAATCCAATATTTCTGAAAAATACTTTTTTTCACATACAAAAACAACACAACAGATTATAAACACGAAAAATAGATGAAAAACTAAACACTTAATTGTAAAAAAAAATCCTTTATTTCTCTCTCACTTCTCACATTTCAGTGGCAGGCAGAAATGTACACACTCTCACATACAGCCACATACACGCACATACAGCCACATACACGCACATACAGCCACATACACGCACATACAGCCACATACACGCACATACAGCCACGTGCATATCTTTTCTACCCATCGGATGATGATACAATGTGCTAGCTCATCACTTTCTCTGACCTTCTGGGTAATTTATAGTGTATGTAGAATTGCAAATTCTTGTAAATGAATCATGAAATGGATCACAACACGTTCGTCAGTTCTATGGGACTTCGGTCGTAAGTACGAGTGGGCGTAACTCGAATGGTCGTAACTCGAATCAGGACTTTGTAATAGTTTAGAGAGTTTTAGAGATCTTCCGGCGTAGGCTGTGCAGACAAGGGAGGTAATAATCAAATAGGTTTAGAGTTATCGGTTCTTAGAAGATCAAGTGTGTGTGTGTGTGAGTGTGAGTGTTTGTAGGTGAGAGAGAGAGAGAGAGAGGTGAAAGAGAGACATAAAGAGAATTAGGGCAGAAAAGTAAGTTGAAAGAGACAAGATGATATAGAGAACAGCCTCTTTTTTTTGTTTTCCTTTATCTGCTCTCTCTCTCTCTCACTCTCTCCTTCTCTCTCTCTCACACTTTCCTTCTCTCTCTCCCTCCCTATCTCTCTCCTTCTCTCTGGTTTTTTTCTCTCTCTCTTTCACTTTCTTTCTCTCCCTCTCTCTCCTTCACTCCCCCCTCTCCTTCTCATTCTCACTCCCTCTCTCCCTCATTCTCTTGCTCGCTCTCATCCTCTCTCCACCTCCTCTCTTCTCTCTTTCCATCTCACTCTCTTTCTGACGCTCTCTCTCTCCCTCTCCCGCTCTCTTTCCCTCTCTCTTTCTCTTCTCTCGCCTATCCCTCCCTCTTTTCTCCTCTCTCGCTCTCTCTCCTTCTTCAACTCTACCACAAACTATCATGCTGTAGAACAGCATCCAGATAATCACCACAGAACAGCCTGTTAGGCACCAACAAACAAGTTCTCTCTCTCAGACCTACATGTACACAGACACCCCACACAAGCAACCAGCTGAAAGCTGAATATGGACAGGGCGGGTCTGAGATCTACATGTGAAGGTAATTAGCACAACAGTTGGATTATTTGTGTGGAATGCCAGTAATAAACCGAAATTATAACACACGAGCTTGTGATTATCGTTACTGTGGCTTTGAATGGCACTTTTGTCGTGTAGTAATTGTTTCGCACTTTATGTGTAATTACATGTATATTTATATACAGTATATCAATCCTTCAATCTATGCATATTAACTTCGTTTGCGTGTAGTTTTCTCTTTGCATCCCCGTACTGTTAGTTTTGTAGATGTTTGCGCATGAAGCAGCATGTGATACACGTAGTCAAAATATGCCACGTGGTAAAATATTTGTGTTACTATTGGTTACATGTAATGACATATATCTGCCCCTGTGCTAGTCCAGCACACTCCAATACTGTTTTTATTCACATTTTCTTTAACTTAAAGTTTGTATATGACTGTTCTCAGTAGTTTCAAATACTAGATAATATATTTTAAAAATGAAATTATGAAAAAAAACTCTCTCTCTCTCTCTCTCTCTCTCTCTCTCTCTCAAGGTCCTGCCCATAGGCGTAGGATATCATGTCCTTCCACAACCCTCGATCCCTTGTGCATCTCACCAGACTCGTCACCAAGGATTTCCCGTGCCAGGATGCCAAACCATCAAACATCTTTTCTCTCTGTCTACTTCTGCCTCTTCTACCTTCGATCTTTCCTGTTGCCATTAGGTACCATAGCTCAAGTCTCCTCCAAACATGTCCCACAAATTTAGATTGCATTTTTCAGATCTTTGTTATAATTTTCATTGTTTCTTGTGCCTCTTTCAGAACTTCCTCGTTCGACTTTCTCTCTGTCCGTGGTACCTTCACACTCTTCTTAAGAACCACATTTCAACTAACTCCTTTTTAAAAAAAAATCACTTCAGAGAAAATAAACATAAATACTTGAACCTTTTTAGTTGCAGACTTTTTTTGTGTGGAAAAGAAAATCATATAAATTGAAATCCTTCATCAAAAGTAGATTCCAGTGAAGGTAGAACTATATAGATCACAGAACAGATATTACTGTTTTTAATTACGTGTATTTTTTTTTCTTTGTAGTTTAATGTAATATGGAAGCTAGCTTACTGTGATGTAAAAGTCTGGGAAAGCTTGTAGATAATGCAACTTACAGTTCGTCTTCCATCTTCATTATTCAAAATTAAAACCTGCAGAGCTCCACCATCGCTGCTGAATTTCTGACAGTCTCTCTTTACACTCTCGTAAACTTTGAACAAATGACATCGCAAGAAGCCTTTAACTTAGAAAGCAAGAAATGGAATACTAAGAGGAGGGGAAAAATCAATGATATTGTCTGTTGCACAGTGGAGAATGTTGTTGGCAATTTGTCTGCGAAAGTTCTATTATCTAGAAGTCTCTTTTTCTGATCCTCTGGGGAGATAACTTTCAAAGCAGAAGTTCTCTGCCCCTGAGAAGGGAGAATACCCGTCTGAAGAGGGAGACAAAACAAAGTGCACTTTACATACGTCAGCCGGTGTAAATAAGGGGAAATAATTCAGAGCTAGTCTAATAATGGAAATCATTCACGCAAATGTAAATAGCACGTATATTTTGTGTTAATAAACTGTTCTTTCTTTTGTTTGTGCTAAACAATATTTGAATGATTTCACTTGGTACGTAATGTCTCCGAGATAATGGCACACAATAAGAAACATTTATAAAAACTGTCCACACTCATTAAAGGCTTATTTTATAGGATGTTAAAACTTTTTTTAAAGATAAAAATATTACATACAGCTGATTCTTAACTTCAAAATGTTTTTAATCACAAAAATAAACTCAACACAAAGTACCGGAGATCTGAGACGCAAGAAAAAATACACCCACTATCTCGGACATGTAAAGAGACCCAATATCGCTGACATGTAAATAGATTTACACAAGTAAGACTCAGTATCAGTGGTATGTTAAGAGACTGAAACTGACGTGAGAGAGACCCAAAATTGCTAACATTTAAAGAGATTTACATGAATAAGACCCAACATCAAGGGGCATGTAAAGTGATTTGCATAAGAGAGTCCCAGTATCGTTGAGATGTGCAGGGATTTACACAAGAGAGATCTAATATATCTAGCATGTAAAGAGACTTACAAAGGAGATATGTAAAGAAGCTGACATGAGAGAGACCTACAATCACTAACATTTAAAAAGACTGACTTTAGAAATACCCAATATCGCAGATGTGTGAAACAGATTGACATGAGAGAGATCGAACATTCCTGACATGTACAAAGATTGACATGAAGGGCAAGTCAGTGGGTGTGGGTTGAGATCAGGCATGGAACATGGAAAACAAGTACGGGGGTCGAATTTGTCTGGTACCCTCATGAAATTAACAAGAGGAGTAGGGATTTCAGTTGAAGATATGGTCCCTTCACTGGGCTGAAAAGGGCAGGTTATGCTGAGATGGAAAGGGAGGGAAGAGTGGTGGACTACATATAGTCCTTCATCTGAAAGTGAAAAGTGTAAATGAAGATGAAAGGAAAATCAAGGGAAAAAAAAAGTTCTAGAGTGAAAAGGGAGCCATGGTGAGACTGAATACCACCAAGTGACTGAAGCCACTTTGCTTGGAATGGTATGAAAAACTTCACAAACAGAAAGTCACTTCAAGCAGAGAATAAACACGAGAACGTACTCTATCCTTGCTTAATGTAATGACTCAGTGGTTTCTAGCAGCAATCTAAGCCTTAATCTTCTCAACACTATCTGGTGTCCGAGGACCTTACGTTGAGGGGGTGTCACTCTGCGACCGTATTAATCAACGGAGGAGGAACAGGAGGAAGAGGAGGGAGAGAGAGGAATGGTGAGGATAGCTCCCCAACCACGTTGTGTCAAAGCACCAGTGAAGTTAATCAAAGGATGCCTTTCCAGGCTGAGACTAGACAAAGAAACTCATCAGAGCCGTCACAGTGTTTTTTAAACTCGTCGGCTCCTCGAGTGGTTTGGCGTGTGATTTAGACCAGCCAGCTTTTCTGTGTGCGCATTCATGGAGTACTTTTATAGATTCTGCGCGTAGTCCGTGAGCCGATAATTAAATTTGTTCGTTTAGCTTCAGTCAGCATGTCAGCATCCTCCAGCATGCTGGCTCAAATATTAATTCTTCACAGCCTTGTAAAGAAGCTGGTGATCACGGATTCCACTCACCGATCCTGCTTGTCACTGGAGGCGAGTGTCAGAAAAGATCACAGAGGAGAATGACCATCAAACAGTTCTTTACCCTGAGAGGGGCAACATGCATGTTTTAGATAGTATTCTTTTGTTCTGAGCTGGGCACTTTATGCGACTACCGCTGGATAGCTTGCCAATTATATTAAGAATCGTAGGACAGAGGTAGAGGCCGCCTACATAAGAGGTAGGGGGAGGAAATTACAAAACAAAAAACAAAAAACTAAATATCATATTCGGCTGGAGGTGCCCCAATCACCCAGTTGTAGAAATGGGTACCTGACTTCTTCTGGAGTTGGAGAAAGAAAGGCAGCCAGGCGTGATACTGACCATATCACCCTCTAGTGTGCTAACAGGTCAAGGAAAATATGGGCACTAACACCATATCCCTATGTGCCTCTAAGGCATGACAGGGTTACCTTTAAATATCAAATTATACGAAGCGAAACGTTAGCCCTGCCTGTTTGTCCCTTCAGTGGTACGTGAGGAAGGAGACGAGCCAAAAAAAAAAGTTCTTTTGTCCCGACAGAGAGGTTTTCTTTGTGCTTGGGGCGAGCTGGTTGGATGTGGAGTCACTTTCACGTCATTCCGTCTTTTGTTTTCCATTAGCACATTTGGTGACTTTATGTAGCGTCCCTGCGTCACTGTCTGCACCATTGTGTCAAACTGTCCACAGCATGGCGTCAGACTGTCCTTACTGTAGAATCGGGCTTTCCTCATTAGTTTGGTCGTCTAAACCACGGCGTCAGCAGATTGCCTATACCACTAAGTCAGGATGTCATTTCTACTGCGTCAGACTGTCTTTACTACTGCATCAGACTGTCTTTACTACTGCGTCAGACTGTCTTTACTACAGCGCCAGACTGTCTTTACTACTGTGTCAGGCTCTTTCTACTTCATCAGGCTGTCTTTACTACTGCGTCAGGCTGTCTTTACTGCTGCGTCAGGCTGTCTTTACTACAGCGTCAGACTGTCTTTATACTGGGTCAGGCTGTCTACATCACCATGTCAGGCTATATTTACTACTGCCTCAGACTATCTTTACTACTGTGTCAGACTGTCTTTATACTGCTTAAGACTGTCTTTACTACTGCGTCAGGCTGTCTTTACTACTGCGTCAGACTGTGTTTACTACTGCGTCGGGCTGTCTTTACTACTGCGTCAGACTGTCTATACCACCACGTCAGATTGTGTACCACCGTATCAGGCTGCCTTCTCCACCATGTCAGACTGCCCACGCCACCGTGTCAGACTGTCTACACCAGTGGTTCACGGTCTGTGTCGGTGGCACGTTATCATGTGGTCCGCGGCTTCGTTATCAGTTTGATGCAAAGTACCATCTATTGAATAAAACCAATGAAGGGTTTACGGTACTGTAACATTACATACAATGTGGTGGTACGCAACTTACATGTAAATGGAAAAGTGGTTCTTGGATGTAAAAAGTTTGGGAACCACTGGTCTACATCACGTGCTAGACTGTCTACTATCTTCTCTCTCGGCCACCCTCGGCCTACTCGACCTAAGAGCGTAAACTAAAGGCGGATGAAGAGATATGAACTGTTCCTCGTACGAGGTGAAGGACAAAGCTGTTTTCTCTAGTTAGTAGGACGGCGAAGAGGGATAAGAAGCCAGGTTCTAGTGCCATCGACGACCGCTCTACTTCCCAGGGAAATCCTCTTAGCCAGTTATTTATTTCAGCCACAAAACGGTTTCACGCTTCTTAAAACCCTGTACAGTGTTTTCTTGGCAGACTAGGTTAGGTATACCAGACTAGGAGGTTTTTAGACTAGGGACATTCGACTAGGCAGTTTAGATTATAGAGGTACTAGACAATAGGCCACTGCGTCAGACTATAGTCTTCAGACTAGAGACACTAGACTATACGCTTTAGATTACAAACACTAGACTAATTTTTAGACTAGAGGCACCAAACAACAGGTTTTAACTAGCGATTTTAGACTAAATATAGACTATACGCTTAAGATTGGAGGCATTAGATTATAGATTTCAGACTACAGGCTCTAGACTATGGGTTTCAGACTATTTGCTCTAGAATATAGCATTCAGACTATAGGCGCTATCAGAGACACCAGACTATAGGTTCTAAACTAGAGGCACTAGACTATGGGCTTTAGACTAGAGGCACTGATTATAGGTACTTTAGTATAGGCTTTAGACTAGAAGCACTAGACTATAGGTACTTTAGTGCAGGCTTTAGCACTAGACTATAGGCTTTAGACTAGAGGCACTAGACTATAGGTACTTTAATATAAGCTTTAGACTAGAGGCACTAGACTATAGGCTTTAGACTAGAGGCACTAGATTATAGGTACTTTAGTATAAGCGTTAGACTAGAGGCACTAGACTACTATAGTATATGTTTTAGACAAGAGGTACTAAACTATAGGCTTTAGACTGGAGGCACTAGACTATAAGCTTTAGACTAGAGGTACTAAACTATAGGCTTTAGACTAGGGGCACTAGACTACAGGCTTTAGATTAGAGGTACTAAACTATAGACCTTAGACTAGAGGTACTAAACTATAGGCTTTAAACTAGAAGTACTAAACCAGACGCTTTGGACTTCAGACTAGAGACACTAGGCTATAGGTGCCACACCCATAAGCTTTAGACTAGAGACACTAGACCATAGGTACTAAACTATAGCACTATAGGCACTAGACCATACATACTAGACTATAGGCTTTAAGATAGAGGCACTAGGCTATAAGTACTAGACTATATACTGTACTAGACCATAGACTTTAGATTACAACTGCACACTCTTAGTTCACACTGTTTAGTTCACAATATTCTCTCTCTGTTTCGTTGGTGGTGGTGAGATGATATAAATTACAAATAAATGGGTATAACACAGGTTATGTTGCTAAATGTTTACTGGTGCTACTTTTTAATATAGGGTGTCTGAGTGGCGAAGGATGTATACTGTCTCCTTTACTTTTTGGGATTACAATAGACTTCGTAATGAAAAAATGCTGCACAGGTAACACAGGTATTGACTGGGTACATGGGACCCAACTAGAAGACCTTGATTTTGCTGATGACATAACTCTTATCAGTAATAATGTGAATTTCATGCAAGAAAAAACAGATAGCCTGTCTTCACTGGCTAGCAAAATAGGACTTGAAATTAACAAGGACAAAACAAAAATAATGAAAATTCCTCTCAATCAAAATGGAAAAATACACATAGAAGGGACATATATTGAAGAAGTCAATTTGCATACCTTGGCAGCTACATAGACCAGGATGGTGATACTAGAAAGAAAGTTAGGATCAGAATTGCAAAAGCAGCATCAGTCTTCAAGAATCTTGAGAACATATGGAATTCAAAAGTTATAAGCACAAAAACCAAGTTAAGACTATTCAATTCAAATGTAATATCCACCCTCATTTATGCATGCGAAAGCTGGAAAACAACTAAAGAAATAGAAAAGAAATTAGACTCTTTTGAAAACAAATGCCTAAGGAAAATACTCGGCATCAAGTGGAACGAATTCAAGAACAATGTAGAGATAAGACAGATGACTGAACAACAACCAGTCTCATGGGTGATCAGGAAGAGGAGATGGACATATGTTGGTTACTTGATGAGAAGAAATGATCAGAGAATCCCAAAACAAGCTATCAAGTGGAACACAACAAGCCGAAGAAAAAGAGGCAGACCGCGTGAAACTCTGAAGAGGACATTATTAAGAGAGGCCAAATTAACAGGCATAAAATCCTTTGATGAGGTTGAAAGACTCGCCGAAGACAGGAAAAATTGGCGAACTACTTTGCGAGCCCTATGTGACGTTTAATGGCACAGGAAGGATTTAAGAACGCGAAGGTCAGGGGGTTCGAATCCGGCCAAGTCACCCAGCTGTAGAAATGGGTACTCGACTTCTTCTGGAGTTGGGGAAAGAAAGGCAGCCAGGTGTAATACTGACCATATCACCCTCTAGTGTGCTGACAGGTCAAGGAAAATATGGGCACTAACACCACATCCTTTTGTGCCTCTAAGGCATGACAGGATTACCTTTTACCTTTCTATATTGTTCACAGAAAGTCTTCACATCGAAAACGTCCTACACAAGTTTGTGAGGTCCATGGACGGAACGATATAATTTTTTCCCATCTGGAGTCGCCTCTAGATAGGTCCCAGGATAAGGTTGTTAGCCTTATGCCCAACTCCCGGTACAGGATATGTGACAGGAAGGATATAAGATATAAGATAAGATAAGACAATGGACGGAGCGATAAATACAAGTTTATTTACACACTCTCGTAAACATGCGTGCAGTATATTCCAGCAGTTCGTATGAAAACTCATAATCAACAAGAACCTCGAATCTTAATATGCATATAAACCTGAATTACTCGAACTTTAGTGAACAGTTTATATCTTTATCTCTCTCAGGGGCCTGTATCAAACTAGCTCTCTTAAGAACCTGTGTCAAACTAGCTCTCTTAAGAACCTGTATCAAACTAGCTCTCTCAAGAACCTGTATCAAACTAGCTCTCTTAAGAACCTGTATCAAACTAGCTCTCTTAAGAACCTGTATCAAACTAGCTCTCTTAAGAACCTGTGTCAAACCAGCTCGTAGCTTCATGACATCAACGTGACTGTCTGCTTCTATATCTCTCTGTCTTTTTCACAAGGTGCACTTCTGTCTATTTCTATCTGCACAATTCTCTTGGTGTCGATTTACTTATCTGAGTCTGTCTCTGAGTGTCCGAGTATCTGGTTATCTTCGTCTCTGAGTACTTTGGTGTCTGAGTTTTAGTTCTGCTCCCTAGTGCATATAACCATGATATCTGAAGAACTTTTCTGTAGC
Source organism: Achatina immaculata (assembly GCA_009760885.1). Taxonomy (NCBI): domain Eukaryota; kingdom Metazoa; phylum Mollusca; class Gastropoda; order Stylommatophora; family Achatinidae; genus Lissachatina; species Lissachatina immaculata. The sequence goes on from CM019694.1 coordinate 853,352, forward strand.
ATTTACATTCAAAGGCATTTATGTGTTTCTCAGCTGTTTTGTAAAGTGTCCAGGTCTCACAGGCATAAGTTGCCATGGGAAAGATGCATGCCCTTAAAAATCTTATTTTTTGTAGTTCTGTCTATTCCTCTCCACAGCTTCTTTATTTGTTTTACTTTCTGAAGAGCGATAAATGTCCTCCTTTTAATTTCCCTCATTGTATCTCCATTATTAGTTAGTAATGATCCAAGATATTCAAAACTCTCCACTTCTTCCAATTTTTCCTCACTGATACATATTTCAGCTGCCTTATTTGTTTTGTCAGTTGTCATCAATTTAATTTTCTTCACATTAAGATAGAGATTTCACTTTTCACTATTCTTACGGACTGACATAATTCGTTTTTCCATTCCTTTTTGTGTAATACTGTGTCATCAGCATATCTAATCTCTGGTATTTCATAACTTCAAATTGTTATGGCATCGTAACATTCTTTGTCTACATCTTCTCTAACATTCCTCATTATATTTTCAGTATACAAGTTAAATAAGTATGGCGACAATATGCACCCCTGACGGACCCCTTGTTTTATGTCAAACCAAGTTGTGTTTCACCATTTATTCTCACTGCCGCCTGTTGGTCTAGATACAGCAGTGAACATTATTCCCCAAAGTTTCTGGTGTTGTACACAATCAAATGCTTTTTGAATAGTCTATAAAAGATAAATATAGACTCACATTAAATTCTCTGCATTGTTGCCGTTTGCGTTTCTTGGTATATTTCCAGAAGATAGTTTACTATTGCTTTCCTTCCGAGCAGTGACTGACTTTAGACTAGAGGTAATAAACTATAGAATGTAGACTAGAGGTACTAGACTACAGGCTTTAGGATAGAGGTAGTAAACTATAGACCCTAGACTAGAGGTACTAGGCTATAGGTTTTAGGATAGAGGTTGTAAACTATAGACCCTAGACTAGAGGTACTAGACTACAGGCTTTAGGATAGAGGTAGTAAACTATAGACCCTAGACTAGAGGTACTAGGCTATAGGTTTTAGACCCGTTCTTTAGATTATGGACTTTAGCTTCGGGACTGTAGATTTCAACTTTAAGAATAGAATGCGTTTGTGTCAGAAAAGTATGACAATGACAAAATATGACAATGTCAAAGTATGACAATGACAAGGTATCTCAACGACACTAGTTTTGATTAGGTCATATAGTAATGAAAAAAAAGAGAAAACAGTTACACTTAAGGTCCTTCTACTACTCTTCACTAACTTTCACGCGGCGACGCCTTTGATACTTGGAAAAAAATCCGCTGTCTCCGCCTTTGTCTTAAAGGGGGATAATCAAATCTCCCTGGATAGTGTCCCTTCTGTTAAAGTGAACGTGTCAGTGAATTAACGCTAGCAAAAACTAACTGAAGACGAACGTCTTTCATTTCCCATTTTTGTCAGCGGACTCTTCCAATTACTTGTGCATCTGTGCGAGTGAGCATTTTGTCTAAGACGTTGTACGTGCCGCGTCCGGTGAGAGTCGGGCTGTATTGATATTGACCACAAACCGTTAAAATGAATGTCCTTATCTTGTCCTTCTATGTAAAAGTTTACACGATACCGTTGTATGACCAACGGCTTCGATTACATCCAGTAACCGAATCAAGTATCGAATATGAATATAGGGATGAGACTGAAGCGACCTTGGCATTGAATAATTAATTAGACCAGTGGTTACCAAGTTGTGGACAGTGGCGCACTATGATATTTTACTCTCGTAGACGTAAACTAAGACAGATAAAAGTAATACGACAGATGAACATTAAACACATTTTAAAAAATTATGGAAAACATCCAAATCTGCCAGCTGAATCATTTGGACATATGAAGAGATATTACAACACACTCGCAACTATATCTATGGGAAAACTTTGAGACAAAAGAGCAAGAGGGCGACAAAGCTATAGTTGAGTGGACAACTACGGTGTGGTGGTGGGAGAAGAGGGGAGGGGGAGAGACGAGGTGAAGACACACTGCTGAGATCATGATGGCGTCGGCTGTTTGAAAAATGACATAAAAACGAAACATAAAAATAAACGTTCAGATACTGTGGTTCCCTTCAGCTGGCATACAACAGACCTGGACAAGAAGGCAGTACAGGCCACAAGCCACGGGGCAGGAAGTACTGGAGTGCTTACGTGAAAACGGAGGGTAGGGGGAAATGTATAGGGATGTTTCAGAGAAAAATGCCACGGCCTTCAACTCTGACACCCCCCCTCCCCCGATTCTGGATCGCTGGGACTGAGAAGGTGAACAGGGAATGACGCTCCAAGCACGACAAGGTTGCCAACACTGGCGGAGAATTTGGCTGACTATGAAGTTGAGAGTTGGATCTATAGATAGCTGCATTTCCAGTGTTTAAAGAAAAAAAAAGCTAATTATTTTAATAGCTGTATTAGAGTAATGGATGCAGCAGCAGCAGGGCATCTTGCTTACAACCGAGAGGCCTACAGGATAGCTGTTAGGGAGGCAAAGTTCCGCAGGGGACATGGAAATGGCTGACTGACTGAATAGAATATAGTAAACTGGTTAGTGGATTTATCTTTCACGGCATCCCTTCTTCCCTAGTTCCGGAGAAACCAGAGTACCAGTTTCTACAGCTGTGGCTGGCAGGCCTCCGCCGGATTCGAATCACTAACTTTTGCTAGGAGAGGCTGGTACGTTAACCACTTGGCCGCTCACAGGCACATGTTTGATACAGACATTTGTTAACAGTGAACTCGCTGCCTGCATGTAGCCGGCTAATAAACCATATCATTTGTTAACAGTGAACTCGCTGCCTGCATGTAGCCGGCTAATAAACCATATCATTTGTTAACAGTGAACTCGCTGCCTGCATGTAGCCGCTAATAAACCATATCATTTGTTAACAGTGAACTCGCTGCCTGCATGTAGCCGGCTAATAAACCATATCATTTGTTAACAGTGAACTAGCTGCCTGCATGTAGCCGGCTAATAAACCATATCATTTGTTAACAGTGAACTCGCTGCCTGCATGTAGCCGGCTAATAAACCATATCATTTGTTAACAGTGAACTCGCTGCCTGCATGTAGACGGCTAATAAACCATATCATTTGTTAACAGTGAACCCGATGCCTGCATGTAGACGGCTAATAAACCATATCATTTGTTAACAGTGAACTCGCTGCCTGCATGTAGCCGGCTAATAAACCATATCATTTGTTAACAGTGAACTAGCTGCCTGCATGTAGCCGGCTAATAACCATATCATTTGTTACAGTGAACTCGCTGCCTGCATGTAGACGGCTAATAAACCATATCATTTGTTAACAGTGAACCCGATGCCTGCATGTAGACGGCTAATAAACCATATCATTTGTTAACAGTGAACTCGCTGCCTGCATGTAGCCGGCTAATAAACCATATAATTTCAGCCTACAGGTACATGCGTTAGTTCTCATGCTTTAGCCACACGCATGCGTGAGAGTTCCTTTCTGTCTTAGTCTTTAGAAAGAGCTCGGCACTGATTTTTACAACTGCTTGTCCGTCATTGTACGTCAGGAAGGAAGTTCTAAAGCTCTACATTAATGCTATCTTACTCCATGGCAGTGAGTCATTGTCTACGAATAGATTAATGCAAAGATCACTAGAGGCAACAGAGATGTGCTTTCTTAGAAGAATGTTAAGAATACCACATACAGCTAAGATAACAAACAGGGAATGCCTAACAGAAACAAATGCAGAAAGGAGCCTAATTAATCCACTAAAAACATCAGGTATTGTTCGTTGGACATATAATGAGAAGAGGAAGGCTTGAAAACATCATAACAGGAAAGATAAATGGAAAGAAAAACAGAAGAAGGCCAAGATAAAAAAAATTTTTTTGATACAATCGTACAATAAAAAACGTCACAAACTGAGCTGATGAAAAATATCAAGGACAGAAATCTGTGACAAATCATGACCTCCAACCTTTACCAGCACTGCATCTGATGATGATGATGCTGATGATGATGCTGCTGCTGCTGATGATGATGATGATGGTGATGATGTGAGCAGAGAACATCTGGTAAGAACTGAACTATCAGCCACCGCCATGAAAGACGAATGCTCTAACCACTTCCATTCTCAAGCGCCCCAACTCTCTAAAACTTAGAAAATGTTCAACTCTTCCCCGTAAGAAGATTCCAGATTCTAAATTTAGTCTAGCCTGTAAACTTTAGAGTTTAAATTGTAGTTTTTTGTTTCTTTTCTTGACTCCCTACTTTTATAAAACTTAACCAAAATCCTTCATCCGCATTAACTTCCCGGGAGCAAAAATGGCTGCATTAGAGTGACGGCCCAGTAATCATTCGCAACCAGCCAGAACTGGCCAACGTCCTGGCCCCATGACTTCCTTGGTGCTCCTGGTTACGCTAGCTGGCCAGAGCTCTATGTGGTGCAGTCTACTGAATCATTTTCTTGCGTGTGCGTCCAATCCGGTTCTTGAAGCCAGCCATCGCAACCCACTCCCCATCGGAAAGATTGCTTATGTCTCAACATGTCCAGGGCGTCGTATGCTCATAATTTCAGAGAGATGGAACAGTAACAAAGCACAGAGAAAAACAGTTTATAAACACCAACGCTTACACACAGTAAAGTGACAGAGCAGAGTAAAGTCAAACAGCACAGTAAAGTGACAGAGCAAAATCAAACAGCACAGTAAAGTGATAGACCAAAGTCGCATAGCACAATGAAGTGATAAAGCACAGTAAAGTGATAAAGCACAGTAAAGTGATAAAGCACAGTAAAGTGACATAAAGCGCAGTGAAGTGACAGAGTACAGTAAAGTCACACAGCACACTAAAGTGATAAATCACAGTAAAGTGACAGTAAAGTCACAAAGCACAGTAAGTAAAGTGACAGAGCACAGTAAAGTGACACATCACATTAACGTTATAGAGCACATTGCTGTATGGTCAGTTTTCTAATAAACAGAAGACAGATCACTTTGGGCACTCGAGAGAGAAAAATGACAAGAGAATGGCCTTGACCCGAACAACGGACTCAGGTAAGGTCAAACAGCCGTCTGGTAATGAGAGGACAGCTGCTCTATCCACTCAGCCAGTTGAGATCTACAACCAAAAAAAAAAAACCCGATTAAAACACTAAAACAGCGCCAGCTCAGACAACTGCTACAATTTATAGTACTACAGATAACAACACTTACATCAGTAACAATATCGTGGAGGACGTTAAAGCTCCATTTAATATACCACAGTTAATACAAACCTTGCACTAACAAAGTTAAGAGTGTCACAGCGAGAGTTGTTTCCAAGGGCTTGCCATTTTGTATTCCCCTCATTTCCCTGTTGTGCTAGAAGACCAGACGCTGTGACCTCCTAAGTCCATTTGTCATAAATCGTTGGTTTGTTATTTGTGTACGCCAGACATTGTACTGACTGTATTGCTCTTAACAGCATTTGCGACTGTGTTTGCCTTTCCATCTTGTCTATACTGTTATACCCATGTGTCTATCGCTCTGTAATGAGTGTAGATAGAAGTGTATGGTTCAGAGAGAGAGAGAGAGAGAGAGAGAGAGAGAGAGAGAGAGAAGAATGACAGAAAGTAAGATGAGCACATATAAACATATAAACAAAATTTAAAAAACATACAAGTCCAAGTTCTTTCTGCCCATCTTTCTTACGAGAAGGTCACTGGAATGTCAAATCTTCATAAATCTATTTTTCGTGTTTTTACCTGTTGTGTTGCTTTTGTATGTAATCACTGAAAAAGGCTTTTTGCCGAAATATTGGATTGTTGTCTGTTTTTCTTCTATATAACGTGCTCATCTTGCTTTCTGTCATCCTTGTCTCTCAGTCTCTCGATCTTTTGTAAAACTGAATCACACACATCTAACTCCGTACCTAGGACCAGTTTTACCGCAATCGTCATTCCTCTTGTCTCTGCACTGTCCTTATTGTCTGTCTTTGTTGTTCTTTCCTGACTGTATGTACGGTATTGTCTTAGATTCCTTGTCTGCTCTCTCTCTCTCTCTCTCTCTCTCTCTCTCTCTCTCTCAGATGTGGCGAAACCTCTTAAACGCGCAAGCCAGATTCCAGTTTCTCTTCTCCTGCCACATAAAGAAACGCGGACGTTTCACTTTTTGGGATATTAAAAGAGCGGGTCTTGATTTGAATAGGGGGATATTAATAAAAGTGAATGAAACAAAGTATTTCCACTTTAAAAAATGTACTTATTATGTTTCAAATTAACTAAAAATGTAGGAATATTTCGTAAATGCAGAGTTTTTTTTAGGAAAAAAGAAGTAATGTGATGATTTTAGGCAATAATTATGTCCTACTTACCATCAGTTAGGTATAGATGTACAGTACATACCATCTGAGATGACTTGAACTACTTTTTGGTCTCGTCTTGTGATGACATTGGCCATTCTCACTAAAATAATGTCTGAAATAACCCTCTAACTACTTCTCCAGTCGCCTGATATGTCTACTTGGGATACATTCAAGAACAGTGGTCTGGTCACAGGGCATGTCCACATCCCTATATACATCACCAAAAATTGAAAATTATGAATCAAAAACTTCGATTTTCACGCTCGACATCGCTCGTTACTAACCACGCTTCGTCCATGATGGAAAAGGTCACTAGGCATGCGCACTGAATGTTTACAATCTAAACATTATACCGTTTTTTTTTAAAATGAAACAAAGGAAAGGCCATCATATAGACTTCGGCACCAACATGGAAATCTGGATGAGGCCTTTTAAGTGGCTTTGGCATGGAAAGAGAATAAAAAGAAGCTCTCCTTTCACTTGGAATTTTTATTTTTGCGTTTTCTGTCCCCAAAAATTTCTGGAGTGTCACTTGTAACTCACGTGCCATTGGTTCGCTTCTCCTAATCTATACCATCCTGACTGTGGAGTAGATCTTTGGCTGGATGTTGTAAGCCTGTCCTCAAGTTATGACAGATTTTCTCTTCCCCATGTCAGTGTTAAAATAACTTCACTGCTGTTTAATGCCATCTTTTTACAGTGAAAGATTTATCGACATTCAACTCTCTCGACGTCTCATGTCGTCACTTTAACTTGCTAAGTCATTCCAGGGTGAGCCAGCTGGAATTTGTTTATATTTTTTCTCGAAAGAGCACTGAGAATTTAATCCAGCAAAACAAGTTAATCATCTGGAGCAAATGCCAGTTTGGAAAAAACAAAGAGTTAATCCAAGATAAAAGTTAACTCAGAACTTTGTAAGCATTTTTGATGTGTAATGGGCCAAGTTTAAAATCTCTCTCTCTCTCTCTCTCTCTCTGTATCTCTCATTCTCTTTCTGTACCTCTCTCTTTCTCTCTTTCTCTTACTATCTGTCTCACTTTCTTTCACTATCTCTGTCTTTCTATTTCTCTCACTATCTCTTTCTCTTTCTCTCACTATCTCTCTCTTTCTCTCACTATCTCTCTCTACTTCTCTTACTATCTGTCTCTCTCTTTTTCTCACTATCTCTGTCTCTCTGTCTGTCTCTTTCTCTCACTCTCGTTCGCTGTCTCTCTCTCCGTGGCTCTCATTATCTCCCTTTGCCTCTCTCTCTCCCACTCTCTTTCTCACTCTCTCTTTCTCTCTCTCTCTCTTTCTCTTTCTTTCTCTCTCCATCCTTCCCTCTTCATTAATGCCAGAGACCACGACAATTAGTTTGATATACACAGTTACCTCCCGTATTTAGCGCGTGGAAAAGGGCCGAGCCTAAACGTTTTGTTAATTTCAAACATAATTATGCTTGTTATATTCATAATAGATTTCTAGTGGCAGGTATAGAATGTCAGGAATAGAGTCAAAGTTGAATAATAAAGGGCAGAATGGCAGACGGGCCTGTGTGCCAAGTTGTTCACCCTTTTAACATAAAATTCGCTCTCTCTCTCTCTCTCTCTCTCTCTCTCTCTCTCTCCTACCACCGATTGCCAAACCCGCTTCATAGACAATGTCCATGTGCTCAAGATAATCAAACTGACCAATAGAAAAGTCAGTCTCTTAGTTTCATCTATCATTCGGTTGTCTCTCAGTTTCATCTATCATCCGGTTGTCTCTCAGTTTCATCTATCATCCGAATGTCTCAGTTTCATCTACCATCCGATTCTAATCTGTCACCCCATTGTCGAACTTTACGCGTATTTAATGTGGTTGCATAAATCAGAGTGTGGAGTGTATGGACAAGAGATAGTGTATTATGTATTTATGTAATCATTTAATTATTTCTTAATGTTTATTATGCCCATTAACAGATGCTGAATGATTATGAGTGAGTGAAAGCTGTGTGATGAAGGGCAAAATGTTAGAAGGGCCTTTGAAAATAAAGTCTGTTCGTTCGTTCATTCGTTCGTTCTTTCGTTCGTTCTTTCGTTCGTTCATTCGTTCGTTCTTTCGTTCGTTCTTTCGTTCGTTCTCTCGTAGCTCCCGCTAAAACTTTATTGCTTGTCTTAAATCGTAAACAGGGTAGTTTTTCATAAAGTCTAAAGGATGGCCAGTCAAAATGACTTGTTCAAATCCTCGTTCATCAAATGAGTTAATAGCAAGTAATTTAAAGTTAGCTGTAGGTGTCGAGTCTGTTCTCAGATCATGAGATAATGTTAGGTGTAGATGTCAAGGCTGTTCTCAGATCATGAGATAATGTTAGGTGTAGATGTCAAGGCTGTTCTCAGATCAAGAGATAATGTTAGGTGTAGATGTCAAGGCTGTTCGCAGATCAAGAGATAATGTTAGGTGTAGATGTCAAGGCTGTTCTCAGATCATGAGATAATGTTAGGTGTAGATGTCAAGGCTGTTCTCAGATCAAGAGATAATGTTAGGTGTAGATGTCAAGGCTATTCTCAGATCATGAAATAGTGTTAGTTGTAGATGTCAAGGCTATTCTCAGATCATGAGATAATGTTAGGTGTAGATGTCAAGGCTGTTCTCAGATCAAGAGATAATGTTAGGTGTAGATGTCAAGGCTGTTCTCAGATCAAGAGACTATGTTAGTTGTAAGTGTCAAGACTGTTTTTAAATCGAAACTATGACCTCTGACCTACTTCCGAAAATTCCATCTTGGGGCACCTCGGTAAATTTACGCATGCACACAAAAAAAAAGAACTAAAGTCTAAGAACCAAAACTTTTTATTAAATTCTGAACATTTTTGTAAACACAACAGTAAAAGCAAAAGAATATATTATAATCCAGGACTAAAGTATAAGCACATAAGTATATTGGTGAGATACAAATTTTCAATTTTTTTTTTCAAGCAACATAAATTTTATGATGACCAAGGATCCTTCCAGAGAGAAAGATTCAGTTTTGTCATGTTTATGTTGTCAGGTGGTGCAGTTTTGTCATATTTATGTTGTCAGGTGGTGCAGTTTTGTCATATTTATGTTGTCAGGTGGTGCAGTTTTGTCATATTTATGTTGTCAGGTGGTGCAGTTTTGTCATATTTATGTTGTCAGGTGGTGCAGTTTTGTCATATTTATGTTGTCAGGTGGTGCAGTTTTGTCATATTTATGTTGTCAGGTGGTGCAGTTTTGTCATATTTATGTTGTCAGGTGGTGCAGTTTTGTCATATTTATGTTGTGAGATGGTGCAGTTTTGTCATATTTTTGTTGTCAGATGGTGCAATTTTGTCATACTTATGTTGTCAGATGGTGCAATTTTGTCATACTTATGTTGTCAGATGATGCAGTTTTATCATATTTATGTTGTCAGATGATTTATATTTATACATTTAAAAGATTTTCTAGTTTCATTATTAGAGCAACCCCTCTTTTATGTTGTCAGACATGTTCACACCAGTACACATTTGCACTTCTAGAGCAGTCTGCCCTCTAAGATTTTGCAGTCAGCGGGCAAAATTGTGAACAGCGGGAAACTATATTCTTCATTTTCTAACAAATTTGAGCAAATGTTCATCGTAGCTTTAGTTTACAAAGTTTAATGTAAAGTTCTTAAGCTGAAAAAAATACGAGCATCCGAAGAAATTAGGGAAAAAAAAACAACAATTAAAAAAAAAAAACTCATATAATGTTGCCATGTTTTCAACACTCTAATAGCACAGAGGGGTATCAGGATTACTGAAAAATAAACACTTTATTTTATTTTATGTAGTATAACATTTCCTGCGCGGCATGATTTTTTTTTGCCCGATCACGTTGCCGCGCAGCTTAGAGAGAACATTGGTCTAGAAATCAAGGTTAGTTCACGTCCTGCGGGGTTATGTGAGGGCGCTACCGTCGACTGATCAGCGCTGATTGCCCGTCGTCCCACGATGACCTCAGTTTCCTTATCCATCAAAAAATCTAATTCAAAAGGACGCCGGTCTTTGCTTTTTATTCATGATTTGAGCAAGCTCAGAATCTCCGGTCCGACCACAGACGTCAGTTGTAAACGTAAATTATGCCCTGTTTGGGGATGCAGGAAGAAAAAAAATATGAAAACTAGATCCATCGTTTGATTTTTTCCGGTGTTCTGCCAGTTTTCTACGCCTTTTATAATAATCCCACGTCTTTCTCAAGCGTTTTAGAACTATCTCGAAAAATATTCAGTCGTTTTTTTTAAATCTGCCATCTTTGGAAAAATGGAGGAACACTTTATCCATTCTGTAAGGGATATTAAATGTGTATGTGTGTGATGTGTATGTGATATGTATGTGATGTGTATGTGTTATGTGTATGATACGTGTCATGTGTGTGTGATGTGTATGTGATGTGTGTGTTATGTGTGTGATACGTGTGATGTGTGTGATATGTGTGATGTGTGGGATATGTGTAATATGTGCGACATGTGTGATATGTGTGATGTGTATGATGTGTGTGATATATATGTGACGTGTGTGATGTGTGTGACATGTGTGATGTATGTGATGCGTGTGACATGTGTGATATGTGTGTGATATGAGTGTGATGTGTGCGATGTGTGTGATATGTGTGATGTGTGTGATGCGTGTGACATGTGTGATGTGTGTGATATGTATGTGATGTGTGTTATGTATTCGAGATGTGTGTGATGTGAGTGTGTGAATTGTGTGATGTGTGTGACGTGTGTGATGTGTGTGATGCATGTCTGTGTGATGTGTGTGGTTTTGTATTCCCTTCAAAAAGAACGATATAGCCATTTGTTTTAAATGCTGCTTGCTTAGGTAACATACGTCCTGTACTTTTTTTAAATGATGGATATAGTGGAGTGGTACATTCAGTTATCCATTCATTCATTAGCATGTCCATTGTGGAACTTTGCCTCCCTAACATCTCTCTTGAAGGCCTCTTTGTGCCAATGCATCCATTTGCAAATCACCAACTATGTCCTCTTGCCATCTTTCGCCTTGGTCTTCCTCTCTCTCTTTTTCTCATTATGTACCCTTCCAAAACTGTCTTCTCCAGACTTTCATGACTCTTAATATGTCCGAAATAGTTCAATGTTCTCTATTTAATCTTATGACTGCTACAGTGTTACAGAAATCCTGGGGAAAAAAGGACGATAAAAGATAAGAAAAGAAACAAAATTTATCAGAATTCTTCAACCTGGATTCCGGGGTGGATCTGCAAGGCTTCCTCTAGAGATCGTCACTGAAAAATCCAACCCAGGCACATCTGGCGGGACCGTAAGGTCCTAGTGACATCCACTAGAGAAGCGCTGTCTCCAGTACATACTTTCTAAACTTTGCGCGTCTCTGGCAGAGGAGAGTTCTAGAGGACATTTTATTGGGTATATTTTGAAAGGGGGAGATATGGTGGTTGTAGCTGAGAGAAAGGGGCGGGTGGGGGTGGGGGAGGAGTTAGGAGGAGGAAATATGTGGCAAAAACTGAGCACCAGTAACTATTTTAATACAGGGCTTTCCCGGATATATATATATATATATATATTCCAAGGGTTCTCCGGGGCACAAAGGTTAAGAAAAGCTGAGTTAGATAATGGCACCGGTCACCAACAGAAAGTAACTAGAAAAGTTACACGAAGAAAACAAAAAACGTTACTTATAAAATGCTGCGTTCAGTTGTTACTTATACCCAGTGTTTTGTTTCATTCCTGGTCTTCTTACTTTTTATAAAATGTAACCTGACTTGACCTTGACCTCATGGGGAAAAAGATGTTTGTATTAGCGTGGTGGGCACAGTAATCGGGGCCGGAGAACCATGACTGGTCAATACCCTGTCCCATCTATCAGTTAGTGTTCCTAGTAACGGGCTCAGCCCAGATAACGGGACAAGGTCTCGCAGTTGTAGGGTAGCGGAGTCTGCTGATCAGCCTTCATTTTTTTTTATTCACTCCGGATCTTCAAGTAACCAACTTCCGGTTTGATGTCATACTTTTGTTTCAACACTTTCAAGTCGTCAGAGGCCAGAAACGCACTGATCTGTGTTGTTGTATGTAGGGAGGCCAGCAACATACTGATCTGTGTTGTTGTATGTAGGGAGGCCAGCAACATACTGATCTGTGTTGTTGTATGTAGAGAGGCCAGCAACATACTGATCTGTGTTGTTGTATGTAGAGAGGCCAGCAACATTCTGATCTGTGTTGTTGTATGTAGGGAGGCCAGCAACATTCTGATCTGTGTTGTTGTATGTAGGGAGGCCAGCAACATACTGATCTGTGTTGTTGTATGTAGGGAGGCCAGCAACATACTGATCTGTGTTGTTGTATGTAGGGAGGCCAGCAACATACTGATCTGTGTTGTTGTGTGTAGGGAGGCTAGCAACATACTGATCTGTGTTGTTGTATGTAGAGAGCCCAGGAACATACTGATCTGTGTTATTGTATGTAGGGAGGCCAACAACATACTGATCTGCGTTGTTGTATGTAGAGAGGCCAGGAACATACTGATCTGTGTTATTGTATGTAGGGAGGCCAGCAACATACTGATCTGTGTTGTTCTATGTAGAGAGGCCAGTAACATACTGATCTGTGTTATTGTATGTAGAGAGGAGGAACATATAGATGTGTGTTATTGTATTTAGAGAGGCCAGGAACATACTGATGTGTGTTATTGTATGTAGAGATGTCAGGAACATACTGATCTGTGTTATTGTATGTAGAGATGTCAGGAACATACTGATGTGTGTTATTGTATGTAGAGAGGCCAGGAACATACTGATGTGTGTTATTGTATGTAGAGAGGCCAGCAACATTCTGATCTGTGTTGTTGTATGTAGGGAGGCCAGCAACATACTGATCTGTGTTGTTGTATGTAGGGAGGCCAGCAACATACTGATCTGTGTTGTTGTATGTAGGGAGGCCAGCAACATACTGATCTGTGTTGTTGTGTGTAGGGAGGCTAGCAACATACTGATCTGTGTTGTTGTATGTAGAGAGCCCAGGAACATACTGATCTGTGTTATTGTATGTAGGGAGGCCAACAACATACTGATCTGCGTTGTTGTATGTAGAGAGGCCAGGAACATACTGATCTGTGTTATTGTATGTAGGGAGGCCAGCAACATACTGATCTGTGTTGTTCTATGTAGAGAGGCCAGTAACATACTGATCTGTGTTATTGTATGTAGAGAGGAGGAACATATAGATGTGTGTTATTGTATTTAGAGAGGCCAGGAACATACTGATGTGTGTTATTGTATGTAGAGATGTCAGGAACATACTGATCTGTGTTATTGTATGTAGAGATGTCAGGAACATACTGATGTGTGTTATTGTATGTAGAGAGGCCAGGAACATACTGATGTGTGTTATTGTATGTAGAGAGGAGGAACATACTGATGTGTGTTATTGTATGTAGAGAGGAGGAACATACTGAAATGTGTTATTGTATGTAGAGAGGTCAGGAACATACTGATGTGTGTTATTGTATGTAGAGAGGCCAGGAACATACTGATCTGTGTTATTGTATGTAGAGAGGTCAGGAACATACTGATGTTTGTTATTGTATGTAGAGAGGCCAGGAACATACTGATCTGTGTTATTATGTATGAGGCCTAGTTTTATATATTTGGCGCTGATCCGTATTACATATAGGGCGTAGTTTTACGCGTTTACCACAGACAGTATTACAAATAGAGCGTAGTTTTACGCGTTTAGCACGGACTTGTATTACATTTAGGATGTAGTTTTACTGTACATGTTTAGCGCAAACTATATTATATTTAGGATGTAGTTTTACTGTACATGTTTAGACTGTATTATATTTAGGATGTAGTTTTACTGTACATGTTTAGTGTAGACTGTATTATATTTAGGATGTAGTTTTACTGTACATGTTTAGCGTAGACTGTATTATATTTAGGATGTAGTTTTACTGTACATGTTTAGAGCAAACTATATTATATTTAGGATGTAGTTTTACTGTACATGTTTAGCGCAAACTATATTATATTTAGGATGTAGTTTTACTGTACATGTTTAGACTGTATTATATTTAGGATGTAGTTTTACTGTACATGTTTAGTGTAGACTGTATTATATTTAGGATGTAGTTTTACTGTACATGTTTAGCGTAGACTGTATTATATTTAGGATGTAGTTTTACTGTACATGTTTAGCGCAAACTATATTATATTTAGGATGTAGTTTTACTGTACGTGTTTAGCGCAGACTATATTATATTTAGGATGTAGTTTTACTGTACATGTTTAGCGCAGACTATATTATATTTAGGATGTAGTTTTACTGTACATGTTTAGCGCAGACTATATTATATTTAGGATGTAGTTTTACTGTACGTGTTTAGCGCAGACTATATTATATTTAGGATGTAGTTTTACTGTACGTGTTTAGCGCAGACTATATTATATTTAGGATGTAGTTTTACTGTACGTGTTTAGCGCAGACTGTATTACATTTAGGATGTAGTTTTACTGTACGTGTTTAGCGCAGACTGTATTATATTTAGGATGTAGTTTTACTGTACGTGTTTAGCGCAGACTGTATTATATTTAGGATGTAGTTTTACTGTACGTGTTTAGCACAGACTATATTATATTTAGGATGTAGTTTTACTGTACGTGTTTAGCGCAGACTATATTATATTTAGGATGTAGTTTTACTGTACATGTTTAGCGCAGACTATATTACATTTAGGATGTAGTTTTACTGTTTAGCGCAGACTATATTATATTTAGGATGTAGTTTTACTGTTTAGCGCAGACTATATTATATTTAGGATGTAGTTTTACTGTACATGTTTAGCGCAGACTATATTATATTTAGGATGTAGTTTTACTGTTTAGCGCAGACTATATTATATTTAGGATGTAGTTTTACTGTTTAGCGCAGACTATATTATATTTAGGATGTAGTTTTACTGTTTAGCGCAGACTATATTATATTTAGGATGTAGTTTTACTGTTTAGCGCAGACTATACTACATTTAGGATGTAGTTTTACTGTTTAGCGCAAACTATATTATATTTAGGATGTAGTTTTACTGTTTAGCTCAGACTATATTATATTTAGGGCGTCGGTTTATCTGTATACTACGACAGTTTTTGCTGATGGAGTTTCTTCTCTCACTAACGTTAGTTCAGCTTGTAAATATTCCTCGCGTGAACTGTCACTCTTGTCAAGTGTTTTATGTGCACAGAGTCTTTCATAGCTTCTGGTTTTTTTTGTTGTTGTAAGTGCTGTATTTTTTTTTTCATTAATTCATTTAGCCGGAACATATACGACTTTGCCGACACACATTCACTAAATCAGCGACTCAACTGATTCCTACAATCATAAAAGTCAGATATATTAGTCAGCCATATAAGGTCCGACAATTAAGTAATGAGACTGATTTTATTATGGCCAAGACAAAAATGCCATCTATGAAGCAAAGAACGGAATCCAAAGAGACAACCTTCATCTATGATCTGGCAACATTTCATCGCCTCCCGATACGCAGACGACAAAAAAGCCGCCATTTTGCTGACCTAGTTAGAGATCCATTGTTACGTAATCAGCATGGAGCAAAAAGCTAACATTAAATTCTGTTTAAAACTCGGGAAAAAAATGTCACTGAGGCAGATGAATTGATGCGACAGGTTTATGGGGATAATTGTTTATCTCGTGCACATATATCCAGGTGACATTCACAATTCAAACGTAGCGTGCAAACGATTACAAATGCAGCTAGAACGTACAGATGTCCAGTTTCTGTTCGTAATGAGGATCTCATTGCAAAAGTCAGAGAACGGATACAAGAAGATTGTTGCTTGACTGTGAGGATGATGGCAGATGAATTTGGTGTAACCGAGAGACCATTCGTAAAATTTTAGTGGAATATTTGGGCAAGAAAAAAGTTGCTTGCTGGTTTGTACCACATGCGTTGTCTGATGACCAAAAACATCAGCGTGTTGAGTACCTAAAAGACATCATCAGAACTTGTCGCAGAAATAAACATTTCTTAAATTTGATTGTTGCAGAGGATGAAACATGGATTTTTCGCTATGATCCCACGAATAAACGCCAAAGTGCTCAATGGAGGTCATCATCATCACCAAAAAGCAAAAAAAATTCGTCTTTAAAAGTCGAAAGTGAAGACATTGTTGGTGTGCTTCTACGACAGCAAAGAAGTTATTCACAAATAATTTATTCCAGAAGGGACAGACTTTCACTGCCAAAGTTTATTTAAGTATTTTGAAACGCCTGTTGAAAAGGTTTCTCCAAGTCTGACCCGAGTATTCAACACCTGGCAGTTTTTTCCTTCTTCATGATAATGCACCGGCTCACCGGGCGGTAGTTGCACAGGAATTTTTGGTCCAAAAACAAGTATGTGTTCTCAACCATCCACCATATTCCTCAGAATTGCCTCCCTACGATTATTTTCTATTCCCAAAATGAAAGTTACCATTGAAAGGACGCTTCTTTGACGATACTGATGACATCCAAAAGGTGGTAACATCGAGTTTAAGGCCATACCAACAGAAGAACTGCAGAAGTCGTTCCAGAGTTTGTTAGATCGTGCCACTCGCTGTATCAATGCACAAGGGGCTTACTTTGAATAAAATACAGGCTATACCTTCAACTGTTGTTTATTTCATTTTTTTAAATGGAATTAGTCTCATTACTTAATTGTCGGACCTTGTATAATCATTCATTCAAGCACTGCCATATTCACTCATTCACCACCCCCTCCCCAACCAGTCAAATAAAATCAATCAGTCTTTTCCAGTTTCATTCAGTCACTGACAGACTAACTCAGTCATCTTTTCTTCAGCTTCCTACTGAACTGAAAAGTGTGGGTGAGCCCTGTGCATTTAAATCAGTCAGGGATGATAAATGTAAGGGAAACAGCTGCTGGTTTAGTACAAACTGGGCGGGCCTAAAACTGCCCAATCCAAGCGGCCCTTATTTACTTCACATGAGCAACGAACAAGGATTGCACGTGTAGAGTGGCAAGAAAATGTCAGTAACATGTGCAGTACCAAAAACTATGCAAAAAAAATTCCAATTAAAAAAATGATAAATTATTTATCATAGAAAACTCAAAGGCGTATTCTAATGTACGTTTTATTTATTTATTTTCTTTAAACTGTGAAAGGACCAATGAACGTACTTTATTTTCAGAGGATGAAAAACTGGGCACCCAGCTCGGTCTGACATTGCCATTCATCATTCAGCGTTCATTATAATGCCCGTCACTCAACATCAGTTTATGCTGAATGAAGGAAAGTTAAAGGCATGAAGTTGGAAGTTGGAAGTTGGATGAAGATAAAGGTATAAATTGTGAATGAAACTGGAGGAAGTTTGAGCAGAAAGCTGATATAAGTCTTGTCAGGATGATGGAGAAAGTTGAAGGAAGTTGTGAGAAATATGACGGAGAACACTGATGGAAGTTGTAAGAAATATGACACAGAACGTTGATGGAAGTTGTAAGAAATATGAAAGTTGTAAGAAATATGACTGATAACGTTGATGGAAATTGTGAGAAATACGACCGAGAAAATTGACGGAAGTGTATGAAATATGACAGTAAACGTTGATGGAAGTTGTATGAAATATGACAGAAAACGTTGATGGAAGTTGCAGGTAGAATATTGGAGAAATATGAGAACCGAAAATCAGAGGTAGAAAGTTGTAAACAGTTTGTGTAAGAGGTAAATGGATTTATTGTTCAGCTTACAAATGGAAAGATATTAAGCTGACACATTTTCCAGATCTTTCGTTTATGATCTTTATAAGTCACTTTAAACTGTTTATTATAAAAGGTCACAGGAAAATATAGTTTGGGAACCGCTGTAGTAACATGTGGCTGAAGTACCGCAAGGTGGGACCAGAATTGGATAGATTGTACAGCAGAATTACCGTGCAAAGAAATACGCCATTTTACTTGAAGGTTTTGATGGAACCAGTCTGAAACAATGACCTGGAGCCATCGGGATTGCTTGGATCCTTACAAAAACTTTAACTCGCAAGACATTAAGTTTATGGTTGCTTCCAGTGCTAGTCTCAATCGCTTACGTCAATCAATAATTACGAGATACGCAACGTAGGGCGAACGATACCTCTGTCATCTCGGAGGCCAAATACTTGATAGATGAAACTTTCATTTATTTGGTGTTACAGATGAGCGCATGATCACACGAGTAAAACTCTGAAGATGTTTTAAGGGTGAAGTGAAGTTTAACAGTGCTGTTCGAACATACTATCAAAATGGTATCAAAATTGCGCTAGAAAAATTGTTTTAGAAATATTTTCTACATTGTTTCTTAAAGTTGTTTCTGTTCGCTTTGAATGATGTGAAGAATGAACTCTTTGGATGTGTGCCCACTTTGAATGATGTGAAGAATGAACTCTTTGGATGTATGCCCACTTTGAATGATGTGAAGAATGAACTCTTTGGATGTATGCCCACTTTGAATGATGTGAAGAATGAACTCTTTGGATGTATGCCCACTTTGAATGATGTGAAGAATGAATTCTTTGGATTTATGCCCACTTTGAATGATGTGAAGAATGAACTCTTTGGATGTATGCCCACTTTGAATGATGTGAAGAATGAACTCTTTGGATGTATGTCAACTTTGAATGATGTGAAGAATGAACTCTTTGGATGTATGCCCACTTTGAATGATGTGAAGAATGAACTCTTTGGATGTATGCCCACTTTGAATGATGTGAAAAATGAACTCTTTGGATGTATGCCCACTTTGAATGATGTGAAGAATGAACTCTTTGGATGTATGCCCACTTTGAATGATGTGAAGAATGAACTCTTTGGATTTATGCCCACTTTGAATGATGTGAAGAATGAACTCTTTGGATGTATGCCCACAGATGATGAGGACAGTGACGGCGGTAGACGCTTTGTCTTTCTCTAAGATGGCCTCCCAGGCGATCTGCAAATGCCCATACTAATCTCGCCATATTCAGTAGGATATTATGACATAAGTCTGTTTACAACAACGACTTTCTAGATGTAGGATGTATGCTGGCTGGCAGTCAGTCATCAGTCCCAGCCAGCTGTGTTTAAAACTGGCAACCTACGACCTTACACCCGACTAAAACAGATTTATGAAGTTATCAAGGTCATTTTTGTTTTAAAAACGAAATAAATTGTGGGTTAAAATATACCGGATTATTTCCCAGAATGTTTGCGTAAATAACGGTCCATGTTTTTCTTTTTTCCAGGCAACTGTCACCGTGGACGACGGCGACATCAGCCGAAAATTGCCGTAATTGAACCACATAGGGGCACACCGCTAAATGTCACAACATTCATTATGTCTCCTCGCTTCAGGGATTTACGTGTGGATCGGAAACTGAAGCTGATGGCTGTAATCCGATTGTAGTCGCGCGTGTGTGAGTGTGTGTGTGTGTGTGTGCGTGTGTGTGTGTGTTGGGAGGGGCTAGAGAAGAGTGAAATAGATTAGGAGATAGTAGGGGAATAGAGATGAACAAGTTTTGCTATACACAGCTGAACAGAGGGAACGGACCTAAAGAGAATTGAGTCTTCTTTGTGGCGTGATGAGATCATTTGACCGCTGTCCTCTAGTACAGAGCCTTCCACCGGGGACCATTCAGTCATGTCTCCAGGGGGTGGCCCCGATTTTCTTGGGGTCAATGACAAAAAGATGTAATTAATACCTTTTTTTTTCTTTTCTAAAATAACGGGGCTTGGGTGGGGGAGGCAACAAGGAGCAGAAAATGTTAAAACAAAAGAGGGGCCACGAACAAACACAGTTTGAGAAGCTTTTCTAGTGAATGACTAGACGTAAGAAGTGGTTTTCAAAACCTTGGCCCCGGGGTTGATGCGGCTTGTGATAAATGCGGAGAAAAAAAGAGAAGAAAATAAAGCTTTTATAAAAGTGAAGCCAATTCACTGGCCTGGTCTTGCCACTACTAACATTGACGCTAATGTTTACATATTAGTAACACGTGTCATGTTAGTAACAAATATTATATTTAACAAGTATCATGTTAGTAACAAATATCATATATAAGTATGTGATTGCTTATCCCTCTACAACATTTCACGGCTGAATGGATGCCACCATGGAGCTAAGAACTTACTTCTCCACAGCCGACATGGTCATGACTTCCCAGCGCTGGGGTCGTGCTGGATGGGGAGCTGATTACAGTCAATTGATTGAAGTTCTGACTTAGACTCATAAAGTAGACCTCTCTATAGACTCCCCTACCACTGGGAACCATGTAAAACCTTATTTTTGTGAGCCATACTGATTAAATGAAACCATCTTGTTACGATAAACGTTACATGGTAAACGCTACTAAGATAAACGCTAAAAAGATAAACGCTACACAGATAAACGCTACAAAGAGATTGCCGGCCTTGATATCGAGACCGAGGCTCTAGCACAGCCATGTTTCCTACACGTGAAGACCCGTATGACCTTGCTACAACTTTTTGTAGTAAATGAAGGTTACTGTTTTGGCTCACTACTTTAGCACCCCATCCATCCTCCTCCCCATGACCCCGGCATCCCCGCGGGAAATTTAATCACAATTCACACATTTGTATGACACAAATCGATGTTTGTACCACCGCTGGCGTAGCTCAGCCTTGAACAGGCATGCGTAGATACGCGAATAGACAAGCCGTGCTAAAATCTATAACTGGGGTCTCACGCGGAAGATCTCCCTAGCTGATCCTGTATCCTCCAGGGGGCGCCTCCCTCCGGATGAGCAGTGAATAAAGTTTTTTTTTTAAAAAAATTATTCATGTCTAACAAGGGCCAGGCCAGCAGCGCTGCTCTTTCACGAACGCTTCCCACAGATACGTTGGATTACAGGGGCTTCTCTTTCTGTCTTTGGTCCAGGTGATTGTTGTGCGCGCGAGAGAAGCTAAATATAACTGAGAGTCAGCGCAGGGGGGTAAGGGTGAGTACGGATTTCTTTTCACGAGAATTTGTTACTCGTCACGCACGATAAATTCCCTCGTGTTTTTTTGGTTTATTTCTTCATTTCTCTCTCTCTCCTCTCTCTCTCTCTTTCTCTCTCTCTCTCTCTCCTCATTTTAAAGTCTGTTTTCTTGTAATGAGCACATATTACTTTAATTCTTTTTTTTTTCTGGCTTGAAATATTTCTTTCTGTTCATTCACTTTTTTCAGTCCACATCCGTTTCTTTCTATAAACTTATAGTCATTTTAGTCTATTTCTTTCTATAAACTTATATTCATTTTAGTCTATTTCTTTCTATAAACTTATACTCATTTTAGTCTATTTCTTTCTATAAACTTATACTCATTTTAGTCTATTTCTTTCTATAAACTTATACTCATTTTAGTCTATTTCTTTCTATAAACTTATACTCATTTTAGTCTGCTTCCCTTCTTTTTATTCAATAATATATATCTCTGTGTATTTCTCTTTCTTCTTGTTATTCATATATCTCATTTTGTTGACCACATATCTCATTGTGTTATTCATAGATCTCATTCTGTTGACCATATCTCTTATGTTATTCATAGATCTCATTCTGTTGACCATGAACCTTGTGTTATTCATAGGTCTCATTTTGTGGACATATATCTCATTGTGTTATTCGTAGATCTCGTTCTGTTGACCATAGATTTTGTATTATTCATAGATCTCATTCTGTTACCCATAGATCTTGTGTTATTCATAGACTTCATTCTGCTGACCATGGATCTTGTCTTATTCATAGATCTCATTCTGTTGACCATAGATCTCATTGTGTTATTCATAAATTTCATTTTGTTGACCATAGTGTTATTGACAGATCTCGTTCTGTTGAACATAGATCTTGTGTTATTCATAGATTTCATTCTGTTATTCGTAGATCTCAATTTTTTTTTTAATGTTTATGTCTATTCATCTCTTTGTCACAACCATTTTCTACGTTTATTACAATTTTTCCCTGATGTATTCAGTGTTCTACCACTTTCATGAACTTAGCATTCATTACGTCGTCTCTAAACAATCATTTTTACCTGCGTCGTTTCGATCTTATTTTTCATTTTTTTTACACTCGCCAACAAATCGATTTTGTCGTCCTAGTCCATTCTAGTTCTGCCAGTTCTTTGTGTATTAAATTCATTGAATTTCAAGAGCTTCTACATCTGATCCATCCACGTGCTACGCACGAGCTCTTTTCAGTAATTTGTCGCTGCAGCTGTTGCTTGCTACAATTAGCACTCGCCCTTATATTACCATGCCCTCATGTCGTCTCTTTATAGATCTGCTCCAATGGCGGCCATCTTGGCGTCTCTATGGTAAACAATTTCCCAGATGTATAGAACGATCATACAAAGTTTCCTCCTACCATCGTCCATTTATTTCACGGCCACATCTGCGTCGCTGCTTCGAGATGTTATCTTTGTCATGTCGTTTTTTGATATGAGACTCGCGCGTTTATTGAGGTATACACGGTACAGAGGCGACAGTAGAAGATATTCATACCGTATTCTCTGTAAATACGGGTGCTGCCGGTAGTATACTGTTAACACTGCTACTATCTGAGCATGGGTCGAGATGTTCTAACTCAGGGGCGGAGTCTGTGAATAAGGTTGCATTTTAAGTTCACTGAAAGAGTACTTCAGCATACAACACGGCCGGTTACGATAACATTGTTATAAATTCTGTGCCGAATCAGCTTTAGAAAGCTGAATGTTTGCAGTTATAGTAAAAGCGTCTAGAAAAACAGCTTTTGTCGACCTGGTCTTGTCTACCTAGAGAGGAAAAAAAAATTCTTTTAGCATAACGTAGAGAGCAGGACTGGCAGAATAACAGGGTCCCCCCGTCATTCTGGGACTCTAGGAAGGCGTGAGGTCGACTCCCATCAGTCACTCTCTAGAGTGACCGGGCTGCAAGAACGTGAACCAAATCTCAAGGACACCCTCGTCCATAGCCACCTGAAGCTGAACCTCGCATATGTTGGCACCAGAAAATGTAACCGTCCTCGCTGTGTTACCTGCCCTGTAGTCTGGGACACAAAAATGATCACTTTTCCCAAAATTATCCTCACTCTCCATGAGGGATTCACATGCGAGTCCCGCAATATGATATATGTCACTGTGTGCAAAAGATGAAGGATAACGTATACTGGTGAGACTGGCCTCAGATTAGGTGATCGCATTCAGAAACATCTGTACGACATCGCCCAGGATGCTTCGAAACCAGTCGCGAATCATTTCATTGCCCCCAACCACAGAGGCAAATCTGATTTTCTGGTAACAGCCAAAAAACAATGTTATGCAGATGACACAAGCCGCCTAGAGCTTGAGAACCGCTACATTCAGGAATATGGGATGGTGGAACCACATGGTTTGAACTCGTTATTCAACTACAGCTAACATTCTCCTCTTCCACAATCATAATCCCTCCCCACTAAGTTCTACTCTCTTCTCACTTGTTACTCATTGCTCAGAACCTCTTCACAGCATCACATTACAACTCCTCTACCCCAACTATAATCACATATTTCACCTTCTTCCGGCTAGATTACCATTGTATCACTCACTCTCCCGTCCACGGTTTCCCCACCCACCACCCTCAGTTACGACCCACCTATCACACATCCCAAGTCTCCGTTTAAATACTCTCTACACTCCACCATGCTCATTTCTGAACACAGCTTCGGACAAGCCACAGCTTCTTACAAGCCTAAGCTAAGTGCTCTATTCATTTTCTTTTTATTATTTTTTAAACATCGCAGTCATGTAAATTTATACTTTGTCTCCTCTCTTTAGTTCTTCGTCTTTTATGTTTTTTGTATGATTAAGGCTCACGCCGAAACGTCACAAGTGTGTGTGTGGTCGTTCAGTAACAACGCTGTTCCTAGTTTTTTCCTAGTTTATGCATTTCGGTTGCAAGAATGGGGACTCTGCACACTGTGTTGAGGAGAAGTGTCTCCAGAAGCATGAAATTATCTATCCAGCAGGCGAGGGACATTGGATTAGTAAGGCATCGTCATCATCATCAGGTGCCGTGCCGACTGGCGTTGGCTATTATGTTTCTCCAGAGTATCCGATCCTTCATGCAGGCCATCAGTTCAGTTGGTGATCTCCTCTCACACCATCCCGTCAGACTGTCTAGTATCATTTCTCTTGGTCTTCCTCTTGATCTTCTTCCTTCTATTTTTCCTGTTGTTATAATATTTTCAATGCTCCCTCTTCTCATTGTATGTCCCATGAAAGTACATTGTCTCTCTCTTATCTTTCTGACAAGGTTTTTTGTCTCTCCAGCTCTTCTCATGCATTCTTCATTAGTTATTTTTGCTGTCCAGGGGATTCGCAACATTCTTCTAATAAACCACATTTCTGCTGCTTCCAATGATTTTTGTGCAGACTTGCCTATTGTCTATGATTCACTTCCATATAACAATATAGGTTCAATATAGCATTTTAGGACTCGTTTTCTAACATTCATTGATAAAGATGTGTTAGCTAATATGTTTCTCATTCTCTGAAATGCAGTCTTTGCTTGGCCTATTCTGTTCCTAATTTCTGTTTTGCATTTCCCATCTGAAGTTATTACTGCTCCAAGGTATTTGAATTTCTGCACCTGCTTTAGAATGGTTCCGTTTAATTTTATACTGCATGCTGGTGGATTCTGTTTCTTAGATATAACCATAGTCTCTGTCTTTTTGATGTTCAAAGTAAGGCCTTTCTGTTCACTTTCTTTGGCGACTTTATCCAAGAGATTTTGCAGGTCTTGTTGGTTCTCAGCTATCAGTACTGTGTCGTCAGCATAGCGAAGGTTGTTAATATTGTATCCTCCAATTTTTATGCCTGGTTCTGTGATGATTGTTCTTAGAATATTCTCGCTGTACAGAGAAAAAAGGTCTAGAGATAGTACACATCCTTGTCGCACCCCTTGTTTTATAGGTTGGTATTTTCCAATTCTATTTTCAACTCGAACTGCTGCTTCTTGCTGCCAGTATAGATGTTTTACAATCCTCAGGTCTTTGCTGACTATATTGATGTCTTCAAGCATTTTAATAATTTCACTATGTTTCACCTTGTCAAGTAAGGCATACATGGGCTGTAAATGGATGAAGGTCATATATATTGTACACTAGTCCCGTAAAATATGAGACCGTGTACAAGGCAATGCGGTTGTTAAGAAACAACAACAACAACAACAACATTCATTCTCGTAAAGTTTTGTGAAGGGGTAGGTTGGAGGAGGGGGGGGGGGTTCAGTGCAAGTGCTGCTTAGTGCTTGTCTGTCTGCCTGCCTGCATGCCTGCTTGCCTGATTGTTTGCCTGCCTGTCTATTTGCCTGTCTGTACATCTTCTCTGCTTGTTTGTTTATCTTTCTACTATGCTACACACTTAGTTTCCTGTTTCCCTCCTTCTCAGTTCATCTCTACACAGCCCCCCCCCCCCAAACCCAGAAACACGCGACAGATTGAATACCCTCACAGCTGTATACACTGCCAAAGATTGAAAAAGTGCACTCACATTCTGTAAACCGATTAAAGAGTCGGAGCAGAAAATACTCACTCATGCGTGGAAAACTTTGCGTATGTTCCTCCAGCGCGAGCGGTTTCTGCTTTCAATCATTGGTCTGAATTATTGAGGTCGACACCTGGGAAGAGCAGCTCTCTCTCTCTCTCTCTCTCTCTCTCTCTCTCTCTCTCTCTCACTCCCTCCCTCCCTCTGTCTGTCTTTCAGTTGCATCTGTTGTAGATATTGTAATTTCCTGTAATCTTGTACTCTCAACGTTGGATTCAGTTTATGATTTAAAACTACCGGATACAGATTTACGAAACGTTGTAACACAGACAAAATGACGGGGAAAGAGATGAAAATATTGCAGGGGCAACCATTGCTACCACCATTTCTGCAAAAGGTCTTCTTCAGGGATAATGGAAACTGCAAAAATGGAAATACAAAACGTTCATTTCTTCACCCGTTTAAAAGCCAAACGT
Source organism: Achatina immaculata (assembly GCA_009760885.1). Taxonomy (NCBI): domain Eukaryota; kingdom Metazoa; phylum Mollusca; class Gastropoda; order Stylommatophora; family Achatinidae; genus Lissachatina; species Lissachatina immaculata. The sequence continues at coordinate 879,661 of CM019694.1, forward strand.
CGTCACAGATAAGTAATTTATCTTATCATTCATTATCTTTACTTTATAAAGAGGAAAGGAAATAAAGCTCATCTGTCTGAGATCAGGAGCATACTACATATAAGAGAATGTTCTTAAAAAATAAGATCATGTTCTTAACAAATAACAGAATGTTCTTAGTAAATAAGATAATGTTCTTAGCAAATAAGATAATATTCTTATCAAGTAAGGTAAATTTCTTAGCAAATAAATAATGTTCTTGACAAATAATGTAATGTTATTAATAAATAAGATAATGTTCTCAACAAATAATGTAATGTTCTTAGCAAATTAGACAATGTTCTTATCAGATAAGAGAATGCTTTTAATAAATAACTAACAGATAAGAGAGTATTCTTTAAAAAATCAAGAATGTTATTAACAAAGAGAGAAAGAAAATTTCAACGCAAGGTAGACTAGTTTTTGTTCTGTGATCGTGAGACTTGTATTGGCCTTTCAGTAGATAAGAAACAGTGCGAGTATTAACGGATAAGAAACAGTGCGAGTATTAACGGATAAGAAACAGTGCGAGTATTAACGGATAAGAAACAGTGCGAGTATTAACGGATAAGAAACAGTGCGAGTATTAACGGATAAGAAACAGTGCGAGTATTAACGGATAAGAAACAGTGCGAGTATTAACGGATAAGAAACAGTGCGAGTATTAACGGATAAGAAACAGTGCGAGTATTAACGGATAAGAAACAGTGCGAGTATTAACGGATAACATTACTATGGGTTATGTGTATTCAAATATTGAGATTTGTGCTTTAATCCGATCACATTTGGATTGATTCATAGTGAAATAATGATTATTTGAAGATTCAATTTGAACTGTATATACAAGGTGCAACCCAAATGTTCGGGGTATGTGACCATAAAGAAATAAAAATTGGTTAAAGAAACTCCTGATTTCCACAGTCTCCTTCGAAGTAGTCCCCTGGGGTGATGTACAGCGATTCCAGTGTTTTTACCTTGATTCCACGGATCCTTGGAAGTTGTCAGGTGTGAGTGTGTCAATAACATCGAGCTGTTCCACCTGGATCTCTTCTGGCGTGTTAAAACGACGTTATTTCAGTCGCTGTTTCATTTTGAGGAATAAAAAAAAATGTTGCAAGGGCCGAGGTCAGGCGAATGGGGTGGGTGGGGAATCACTGTAATGTTTTTGGAAGTCATGAACTGTTGAACAACGAGCGATGGCCCTTGTGATCGGTGATCAGCAGTCTTGGCATAATTTTCGCAGAATTTTCAAATTTTCTGATAAAAAATGCGTTGAACGGTTCCGAATGACAGTCCTACTATATCACAAATATCGTGGATAGCACGCCTACGATTCGCGAGGATAGCGTCCCGAAATTTCGTTACGTTTTGTGGTGTTAAGCATGTCGACGATCGTCCAGAACGCTTATTATCATTGACAGGCGATCGACCGTCCTTGAAGCGTTTGTGTCATAAAAAATGTCTTGCTTCGGCTCATGGCATTATGACAAAAGGCTTCCCTAACCCTATCCAACACTGCACATAATAATAATGATAATAATAATAATAATAATATAATAATAATAATAATAATAATAATAATAATTTTTTCATAAAATTAAGAACCTAAAAGTGAACACGACTAGGCAAGGAAGCAAACAGGAAGACGACTGTAGTTATTTGGACGCTCAGGTGACCTTGGAAAGATCCTACACGCTATTAAGAAATGAACCGCTCCATCTGTGGTTCACATCAATAGCCTGCTTAGGCCAGTTGTTCTTATTTTTTTTTTTCTGCGGACCTCCATTTTATTATGTGAACAACTGTGGGCTCTCTTTTCATCCTGAGAACAGTTATGGACCCCCTTTTCACCATGAGAGCATTTGTGGACCCCTTTTTCATTCTGAGAACAGTTGTGGACCCCCTTTTCATCCTGAGAACAGTTGTGGGACTCATTTTCATCATGAGAACAGTTGTGGACCTCATTTTCATCCTGAGAACAGTTGTGGACCCACTTTTCATCCTGAGAAAAACCTTGGACCCCCTTTTCATCCTGAGAACAACTGTGGATTCTCTTTTCATCTTGAGAACAACTGTGGATCTCCTTTTCATCCTGAGAACAACTGTGGATCCCCTTTTCATCCTGAGAATAACTGTGGACCCCATTTTCATTCTAGGAACAACTATGGATCCCCTTTTCATCATGAGAACAACTGTGGATCCCCTTTTCATCATGAGAACAACTGTAGACCCCTTTTTCATCCTAAGAACAGTTGTAGACCCCCTCTTCATCCTAAGAACAGTTGTAGACCCCCTCTTCACCCTAAGAACAGTTGTAGACCCCCTCTTCATCCTAAGACACAGTTGTAGACCCCCTCTTCATCCTAAGACGCAGTTGTAGACCCCCTCTTCATCCTAAGAACAGTTGTAGACCCCATCTTCATCCTAAGAACAGTTGTAGACCCCCTTTTCATCCTAAGAACAGTTGTAGACCCCCTCTTCATCCTAAGAACAGTTAGTTGTAGACCGCCTCTTCATCCTAAGAACAGTTGTAGACCCCCTATTCATCCAAAGAAGAGTTGTAGACCCCCTCTTCATCCTAAGAACAGTTGTAGACCTCCTTTTCATCCTAAGAACAGTTGTAGACCCCCTTTTGATCCTAAGAACAGTTTTAGACCCCCTTTTCATCATAAGAACAGTTGTAGACCCCCTTTTCATCATAAGAACAGTTGTAGACCCCCTCTTCATCCTAAGAACAGTTGTAGACCCCCTCTTCATCCTAAGACACAGTTGTAGACCCCCTCTTCATCCTAAGAACAGTTGTAGACCCCTTTTTCATCCTAAGAACAGTTGTAGACCCACTTTTAATCCTAAGAACAGTTGTAGACCCCCTCTTCATCCTAAGAACAGTTAGTTGTAGACCCATTCTTCATCCTAAGAACAATTGTAGACTCCTTTTTCATCCAAAGAACAGTTGTAGACCCCCTCTTCATCCTAAGAACAGTTGTAGACCTCCTTTTCATCCTAAGAACAGTTGTAGACCCCATCTTCATCCTAAGAACAGTTGTAGACCCCCTCTTCATCCTAAGAACAGTTGTAGACCCCCTCTTCATCCTAAGAACAGTTGTAGACCTCCTTTTCATCCTAAGAACAGTTGTAGACCCCATCTTCATCCTAAGAACAGTTTTAGACCCCCTTTTCATCCTAAGAACAGTTGTAGACCCCCTTTTCATCCTGAGAACAGTTGTAGACCCCCTTTTCATCCTGAGAACAGTTGCAGACCCCCTCTTCATCCTAAGAACAGTTGTAGACTCCCTCTTCATCATAGGAACAGTTGTAGACCCCCTCTTCATCCTAAGAACAGTTGTAGACCCCCTCTTCATCCTAAGACACAGTTGTAGACCCCCTCTTCATCCTAAGAACAGTTGTAGACCCCCTCTTCATCCTAAGAACAGTTGTAGACCCCCTTTTCATCCTAAGAACAGTTGTAGACCCCCTCTTCATCCTAAGAACAGTTAGTTGTAGACCCATTCTTCATCCTAAGAACAATTGTAGACTCCTTTTTCATCCAAAGAACAGTTGTAGACCCCCTCTTCATCCTAAGAACAGTTGTAGACCTCCTTTTCATCCTAAGAACAGTTGTAGACCCCATCTTCATCCTAAGAACAGTTGTAGACCCCCTCTTCATCCTAAGAACAGTTGTAGACCCCCTCTTCATCCTAAGAACAGTTGTAGACCTCCTTTTCATCCTAAGAACAGTTGTAGACCCCATCTTCATCCTAAGAACAGTTTTAGACCCCCTTTTCATCCTAAGAACAGTTGTAGACCCCCTTTTCATCCTGAGAACAGTTGTAGACCCCCTTTTCATCCTGAGAACAGTTGCAGACCCCCTCTTCATCCTAAGAACAGTTGTAGACTCCCTCTTCATCATAGGAACAGTTGTAGACCCCCTCTTCATCCTAAGAACAGTTGTAGACCCCCTCTTCATCCTAAGACACAGTTGTAGACCCCCTCTTCATCCTAAGAACAGTTGTAGACCCCCTCTTCATCCTAAGAACAGTTGTAGACCCCCTTTTCATCCTAAGAACAGTTGTAGACCCCCTCTTCATGCTAAGAACAGTTAGTTGTAGACCGCCTCTTCATCCTAAGAACAGTTGTAGACCCCCTTTTCATCCAAAGAAGAGTTGTAGACCCCCTCTTCATCCTAAGAACAGTTGTAGACCTCCTTTTCATCCTAAGAACAGTTGTAGACCCCCTTTTGATCCTAAGAACAGTTTTAGACCCCCTTTTCATCCTAAGAACAGTTGTAGACCCCCTTTTCATCATAAGAACAGTTGTAGACCCCCTCTTCATCCTAAGAACAGTTGTAGACCCCCTCTTCATCCTAAGACACAGTTGTAGACCCCCTCTTCATCCTAAGAACAGTTGTAGACCCCTTTTTCATCCTAAGAACAGTTTTAGACCCCCTTTTAATCCTAAGAACAGTTGTAGACCCCCTCTTCATCCTAAGAACAGTTAGTTGTAGACCCATTCTTCATCCTAAGAACAGTTGTAGACTCCTTTTTCATCCTAAGAACAGTTGTAGACCCCCTCTTCATCCTAAGAACAGTTGTAGACCTCCTTTTCATCCTAAGAACAGTTGTAGACCCCATCTTCATCCTAAGAACAGTTTTAGACCCCCTTTTCATCCTAAGAACAGTTGTAGACCCCCTTTTCATCCTAAGAACAGTTGTAGACCCCCTCTTCATCCTAAGAACAGTTGTAGACCCCCTTTTCATCCTGAGAACAGTTGCAGACCCCCTCTTCATCCTAAGAACAGTTGTAGACTCCCTCTTCATCATAGGAACAGTTGTAGACCCCCTCTTCATCCTAAGACGCAGTTGTAGACCCCCTTTTCATCCTAAGACAGTTGTAGACCCCCTCTTCATCCTAAGACACAGTTGTAGACCCCCTCTTCATCCTAAGAACAGTTGTAGACTCCCTCTTCATCCTAAGAACAGTTGTAGACCCCCTTTTCATCCTAAGAACAGTTGTAGACCCCCTCTTCATCCTAAGAACAGTTAGTTGTAGACCGCCTCTTCATCCTAAGAAAAGTTGTAGACCCCCTTTTCATCCAAAGAAGAGTTGTAGACCCCCTCTTCATCCTAAGAACAGTTGTAGACCCCCTCTTCATCCTAAGAACAGTTGTAGACCTCCTTTTCATCCTAAGAACAGTTGTAGACCCTCTCTTCATCCTAAGAACAGTTGTAGACCCCCTTTTCATCCTAAGAACAGTTGTAGACCCTCTTTTCATCCTAAGAACAGTTAGTTGTAGACCGCCTCTTCATCCTAAGAAAAGTTGTAGACCCCCTTTTCATCCAAAGAAGAGTTGTAGACCCCCTCTTCATCCTAAGAACAGTTGTAGACCCCCTCTTCATCCTAAGAACAGTTGTAGACCTCCTTTTCATCCTAAGAACAGTTGTAGACCCTCTCTTCATCCTAAGAACAGTTGTAGACCCCCTTTTCATCCTAAGAACAGTTGTAGACCCTCTTTTCATCCTAAGAACAGTTGTAGACCCCCTCTTCATCCTAGGAACAGTTGAGGACCCCCTTTTCATCCTAAGAACAGTTTTAGACCCCCTTTTCATCCTGAGAACAGTTGTAGACCCCCTCTTCATCCTAAGAACAGTTGTAGACTCCCTCTTCATCATAGGAACAGTTGTAGACCCCCTCTTCATCCTAAGAACAGTTGTAGACCCCCTCTTCATCCTAAGAACAGTTGTAGACCCCCTTTTCATCCTAAGAACAGTTGCAGACCCCCTTTTCATCCTAAGAACAGTTACAGACCCCCTTTTCATCCTAAGAACAGTTGTAGACCCTCTTTTCATCCTAAGAACAGTTGTAGACCCCCTTTTCATCCTAAGAACAGTTGTAGACCCCCTCTTCATCCTAAGAACAGTTGTAGACCCCATTTTCATCCTACGAACAGTTGTAGACCCCCTTTTCATCCTAAGAACAGTTGTAGACTCCCTTTTCATCCTAAGAACAGTTGTAGACCCCCTTTTCATCCTAAGAACAGTTGTAGACCCCCTTTTCATCCTAAGAACAGTTGTAGACCCCCTTTTCATCCAAAGAACAGTTGTAGACCCCCTCTTCATCCTAAGAACAGTTGTAGACCCCCTCTTCATCCTAAGAACAGTTGTAGACCCTCTCTTCATCCTGAGAACAGTTGTAGACCCCCTCTTCATCCTGAGAACAGTTGTAGACCCCCTCTTCATCCTAAGAACAGTTGTAGACCCCCTCTTCATCCTGAGAACAGGTGTAGACCCCCTTTTCATCCTGAGAACAGTTGTAGACCCCCTCTTCATCCTGATAACAGTTGTAGACCCCCTCTTCATCCTAAGAACAGTTGTAGACCCCCTCTTCATCCTGAGAACAGTTGTAGACCCCCTCTTCATCCTAAGAACAGTTGTAGACCCTCTCTTCATCCTGAGAACAGTTGTAGACCCCCTCTTCATCCTGAGAACAGTTGTAGACCCCCCTCTTCATCCTGAGAACAGTTGTAGATCCCCTCTTCATCCTGAGAACAGTTGTAGACCCCCTCTTCATCCTGAGAACAGTTGTAGACCCCCTCTTCATACTAAGAACAGTTGTAGACCCCCTTTTCATCCTAAAAACAGTTGTAGACCCCCTTTTCATCCTAAGAACAGTTGTAGACCCCCTTTTCATCCTAAGAACAGTTGTAGACCCCTTTTTAATCCTGAAAACAGTTGTAGACCCCCTTTTCATCCAAAGAACAGTTGTAGACCCCCTCTTCATCCTAAGAACAGTTGTAGACCCCCTCTTCATCCTGAGAACAGTTGTAGACTCACTCTTCATCCTGAGAACAGTTGTAGACCCACTCTTCATCCTGAGAACAGTTGTAGACTCACTCTTCATCCTGAGAACAGTTGTAGACCCACTCTTCATCATGAGAACACTAGTAGGTCCCTCATTAACAATAAAACAATAAACGTCACTCAGATGATGTTAACAATTTTTTAATGAGCCAGTTCATTGGTCGGTTTCTGGAATCAAAATGAAACCTTCCGTGGACCCCCGGGGACTGGGTGGGGGTACACAGACCTCAGATTTAGACCACGTGTCATACTTTTCTCTGTCTGCAGATTCGCAAAAGACGGCACAGGGTTATTGTTTTATTATGTTTTGTAGCGTAAGATTAGTCTGTATAAATGGAAGATACCCGCAGTTAGACAAAACACCCGGGGTGGGGACGCTGTCCGATGAGGCAATCAGTGACCCATAGCTGATATGCCAGAGTCAAGGTTAGCTACCCATAGCTTATATGCCAGAGTCAGGGTTAGCTAACCATAGCTGATATGCCAGAGTCAAGGTTAGCGAACCATAGCTGATATGCCAGAGTCAAGGTTAGCTACCCATAGCTTATATGCCAGAGTCAGGGTTAGCTAACCATAGCTGATATGCCAGAGTCAAGGTTAGCGAACCATAGCTGATATGCCAGAGTCAAGGTTAGCGAACCATAGCTGATATGCCAGAGTCAGGGTTAGCGAACCATAGCTGATATGCCAGAGTCAAGGTTAGCGACCCATAGCTTATATGCCAGAGTCAGGGTTAGCGAACCATAGCTGATATGCCAGAGTCAAGGTTAGCGAACCATAGCTGATATGCCAGAGTCAAGGTTAGCGAACCATAGCTGATATGCCAGAGTCAGGGTTAGCGAACCATAGCTGATATGCCAGAGTCAAGGTTAGCGAACCATAGCTGATATGCCAGAGTCAGGGTTAGCGAACCATAGCTGATATGCCAGAGTCAAGGTTAGCGAACCATAGCTGATATGCCAGAGTCAGGGTTAGCGACCCATAGCTGATATGCCAGAGTCAGGGTTAGCGAACCATAGCTGACCAAGACCCTGTCCCACCTCTCCGTTGGTACCCCTAGGAACAGGCCTAGCCTGGCTAATAAGACAGGGATCGCCATAGTCCCTATGGTGGTGGAGTCTGCTAAAGAAGCATTGCACACCCTCTGCTTTTTAGCTGTACCCTGGGACTAAAAATGTAGCTGCCATAACCCGCTCCCACGCCGATACGATGCTGATCTTCAACACCTCCACAACATAGGCTGCAAAGAACAACAGCTCGCATTTACAGGGAGTTCATACAAGTAAAGACAAAACACCTGGAGATCTCACCTGATATTTTGCCTATATGTAATCTAACAAAGGTAACTGCCATCTAGAAGATTAAAGGCGTGACACTACCTGCGACAAGTAACGGTACACAGCAGATAATAATAATAATAATAATAATAATAATAATAATACGAAGAAGAAGAAGAGTGCTACATCTAAATTTCTTTTACCTTAAGAAAAACTTTAATAAACTTCAGAACATCCAATGTCACGACTACAATGAATTTTGTTCCGTTGCCGTAAAAAAGCCCAACTATAGCTTGTCCAACTTTTTTATTAGATCTGAACCTGAAATAACACCTTCCTCTGAACAGAACAAAATCTTTCTTGTATGTTTTCTTTTCTAAAATTATTCCTCATGAATTTGGTTCTCTGTATAATTTCTGGCGACATGTTGCGTGCGATATAAATATCTGCCGTTGCCGAGTTTATTAGCTGCAGAAATGTGAAACTTAAGTCTGTCAAACTTGTTTTTTTTGTAGCTTCAAAAGAAAATAAAACTCTTTCTTTCTTTCTTTCTTTCTTTCTTTCTTTCTTTCTTTCTTTACTTAATTATATGTGACAAACGTTATGCTTTCTTGACATGTACAATGGGTAAAGAACCTTAGAACCTTTACTTGGCAGAGGACCTTAGAAGAACCGATACTTGGTAGAGGACCTTAGAAGAACTTGTACTTGAAAGAGGACCTTAGAAGGACCTATACTTGGTAGAGGACTTTAGAAGAACCATACTTGACAGAAGACCTTAGAAGAACCTGTACTTGATAGAGGACCTTAGAAGAACCTATACTTGGTAGAGGACCTTAGAAGAACCTGTACTTGATAGAGGACCTTAGAAGAACCTATACTTGGTAGAGGATCTTAGAAGAACCTATACTTGGTAGAAGATCTTAGAAGAACATATACTTCACAGAGGACCTTAGAACGTGTAGTGGGTAAATGACCTTAGAACCTTTACTTGGTAGAAGACCTTAGAATGTATAATAGATAAAGGACTTTAGAACGTGCAATGGATAAAGAACCTTAGAACGTGCAATGGATAAAGAACCTTAGAACGTGTGGTGGATAAACATTCTTGGGATGTTAAATGCGTACAGGACATTGGACTGTATAATGGATATAGACTTTGGAATGCATAATTCACATGTATAATGGATATAGACTTTGGAATGCATAATTCATAAAGGACAAGATTATATGAAGGATTTCGATAGATACGCTTCATAAGAACATAAAATTCGAAATGTCACTATCATCATGTGCTGAGCAGAGGCGTTGGAAACCACGTCCCTGTTACATTTCATCTTTCTTCAAACGCTAATGTTCAATTATTTCGCAATATCTGAAACGATGAATACTTGTAGAACATAAAAGTATATTGTAGAACATAAAAGCATAGAGTATTTCAGATGGCACAGTTTTAATTTATTCATTTAATTATTGTATTTTTAGAACTTTACAGCACCCAAACAACAACGGATTTCATTTTTCCAAAGAAGATCACTCCACCAGTGGCATAATTAGATTTATTCAGGAAAGTGCCTCATGCTCTGATGCAGCCTAATAGGGCTACCTGCCTCTGTGGGGACGGAGCACATACCCCAGAGCATCTGGTCCAGGAGTGCCCAACGTTCACCGACCTACGAAGCTAGACCTGGCCATAGAGGCAGATGTTGTGGGGCTGCCACGAGGACCTGGAGAGAGCTGTGGCCTTCATCCTGGTGACCCGGCTTACCCGGCACTTGAACAACACAGAGGAGGAAGAAGAAGAAGAAGGAGGAGTAGGAGGAGGAGGAGAAGAAGAAGAAGAAGAAGAAAGCGAAGAAGAAGAGTTACTTGGATTAAATGTTACACTTAACACAGTTTGAATTCATCTCCCGGCTGTCCCTGTATCTCTGCAGTTACCTTCAAATCTATATATAAAAGTCTGCTAACTTCTTCTTATTTGAACATTATTTCTACCTGCACTGGTCGCCCGTGTGAAGCTTCAGATCTGTACGTCTTTACCAACTTCTTTTCCACTTACTTCCACATTCAGTTTTCTCCTTCTTTTATGATATTTTGATCACCGCTTGTCGTCAATAGTAATCTACGAACTTAAAACCAAGTGTAATCTACAAACTTAACACCAAGTGTAATCTACAAACTTAACACCAAGTGTAATCTACAAACTTAACACCAAGTGTAATCTACAAACTTAACACCAAGTGTAATCTACAAACTTAACACCAAGTGTAATCTACAAACTTAACACCAAGTGTAATCTCAAACTTAACACCAAGTGTAATCTACAAACTTAACACCAAGTGTAATCTACAAACTTAACACCACGTGTCATCTACAAACTTAACACAAAGTGTAATCTACAAACTTAACATCACGTGTCATTTACAAAATCACATCACATCCCTTCTTTCTGTCTACACTTACATTCTTCTTCTCAGTCTCTTTCTAGCCCTACCTATATCTCGCACTACTTCATCGCTAACAAAGTGTTGGATCTCTAAGCATGACAACAAAGATGTCTCGCACTACTTCGTCGTTAGCAAAGTGTTGGGTCTCTAAGCATGACAACAAAGATCTCTCGCACTACTTCGTCGCTAGCAAAGTGGTGGATCTCTATCTTATATCGTTCCCGTGCCGTTAAACGTCACATAGGGCTCGCAAGGTAGTTCGCCAATTTTTCCTGCCTACGGCGAGTCTTTCAACCTCATCAAGGGATTCTATGCCTGTTAATTTGGCCTCCCTTAACAATCTCTAAGCATGACAAGAAAGATCTCTCTTCTTTCAGGCCACTTACAGCAAATAGCCGGCTCAAAAGTTTACCGCTTCAAACTGTGATTCCCTTTATCCGCCATGAAGTTGCATCGACCTGTCTCACCAACGTGCTAACTAGTCTCACATCTGTGTCAGGATCATGGACATGTGAGTCGAAGTGAAGCGCGAACTACTCTACTTTCTTTTCTCTTTCATTGTAACCAATGTCCCTTTCTCTGTTTCTTGCTGTTTTCTGTACTACAAACATTTTAACTCATACCCTACCACCAGCCTTTAAGTAATTCAATGTAAAATAGAAAAATAACTAGTCCCATGGTTTCGTTCTTTAATCTTGGTTCGCAGTTTTAAACTATCGTGAATGCTAAAAATAGACATCGTGTCCTTTCCTGGCGAAATGTCGTGACGAAGTTTTATAATAGGAAGAAGTTTGTGGATAATGGATGTTTTTTTTTTATAGTTTGACGAAGTCAAAAGTCGAAATATCACAGAGCTATCGTGTGTAACAGTAGATGAGGATGTATCTTTATTTCCAGGTACTAAATATAGTCTCCACTGCTTTATTTCCGTCATCCTAGATATATTTATGTTCTCCTTTATACATAGTGTATTTTCGGCACTATAATATACTTTCTCATATGTGAGCCAATGAATGGCTACATATAGTAACTATACTAATGGATATCTTGGCATCGGTTTAGAGAAGACTGCTAGTCGGAGAAAATATATAAAATATTACTTTACAATCTAGGAAGAGAGATCAAGCTAGAAAGCATTTTTTGCGCCAAATATTATTACTTTACTGCGTGCTGTTGATACTGATGGCGATGATGGAAGCAATAAAGAAGATATCTCCAGTCATGGGTCTGGTCTGACGAGTCCAGGAGAAAGCACCATTAAGTCACACCAGTATCTGCGTCTGTAAACACTGGCAGAAGCCCACGTGAGACCAAGGCTGTGGGGGTCGGACGCTTTTGTGTACACGCTCCTTGCTTTTGTGCTAGAGCTGTCTCAACCCCCAGCTGTCTCCAGGGGCGTCTGAGCACGAAGACAGATTTGTTGTCCAGACTTAAGCGTCTCAATGAGTTCTCGGTACCTGGTAGATATTTTCTTGCAAAGAAACACGGCGCATTTTTTTTTCATTCTTCAGTTTTTCCAAATTTTCTGTCTTAAAATTTTGCACTCAAACGCATTTTCATTTACTTATATTGGCAACATTTGCCTGGCCAACTCTTGGAAACCATGGATACTTAAGACGTAATTTATTACAATAATTGTGCGAGTCTCAAAACACATTTAAGATTTTAAAGGGCACGCATCTTTCCCATCGCAACATACGCCTGTGAGACCTGGACACTTAACAAAACAGCTGAGAAAAACATAAATGCTTTTGATGAATGTAAATGCTACAGAAGAGTTCTTCAAATATCATGGTGAAAAAAAGAACAAATATATCCATACTACAAGAACTTAATACTGAAGAAGGTTGGCTAGTAAGGACAATTAAACAGAGAAAACTTAAATATTTTGAACATATTAAACGTCATGAGAATTTAGAGAAGACAGTTTTGGAAGGGTACATAATAGGAAAAAGAAAGAGAGGACGACTGCAAGACATCGTTGATAATCTGCAAATGGACGCATCAGCAGCAGGGCATCTTGCTTACAATCGAGAGGTCTACAGGAGAGCTGTTAGGAAGGCAAAGTTCGGCAAGGGACATACAAATGTCTGACTGACTGACTGAAAACACTGCCTATCACCCCATGTTTTGCACCCAAGCTACAAGAAAGGCACCGATAATACTGACGATAATAACAACAGACTGCTAAGGCCTTCCTTTTTTTTATGGCCATAGACAAAAATATAGAAACAGTGTGCTGCGATGACAGACTTCTCCCTAAGCTCCATCCTACGAGGCTGGGATAAGAAATTTGTACCATAACAGAAAATGCAGAATAAGTGTTCCTAAGACAAGCAATGGTGGGGTCTTCACCAGCTCATCTTTCCACAGCCGTTGCTTTCTGTTCCAAATACGAGCCCGTGAATCTTGTCTTTTTCCTGCGAGCCAGTCAACAACAGATTCAATAAGCAAGATGGGCAGAGCAACGTCGCCATTGACTTTCTTAGGGAAATCAAGAGACACATTTGTTTCAGCACTGCCTGCTAAGACAGGCAAGGACATGTATGCATAATATTCGCATCTCTACTGATTTATATGGCATTACATTTAACTCTTGTGAAAGAATTTTGTTTTGTTTTTACAAGTAACAAATTTAAATGGAGCAGATATTGATACATAAATTAGCGTGAAAACTGATGGAGATACAGAATAAAATATGCTAAAATGTAAAAAAAAAAAATGCACATCCGGGTATTGTTAATGTGGTAACGTGACACTAACAGACCAATAGAAAACACGTTTACAGCAGAATGTGTCATGAAAATAACCAGCCAATGACCTCAGCTCTTCCCTCGCGTTCGGGTAGCTGGCCTGAGGTAGAGGGACGCTCTGCGGACAATTCCTTACTTGTTCTCTACAGACAAGAGCTCCACTGTGTGGAAGAAGGCTATCGTGTGGAACTTTGTAAACACAGACCAGTTCATTTTAGTTTCAAATGTGTTTAATAACGTAAAGTACGAGTGTACGTGTGATATATCACATACACTTGCGTGGAGATTGGTGATACTTCACCCACTAAGTCGGGGTAATTTCTCCTTTCATCCTCTCTTTTCTCTTGTTTCGCTACCGCTTTAAAAGAAAAAAAAATCTCCTATTTTTTTGTGTCCTTTTCTCAGTTATTCTTCATTCATCGAAGTCATCTAGTGTCAAGGTCGTGTCAAGGTCGTGGCTGGTCCTACTGCGGTTCAAGATTCCATTCTCGGCCACGTTATTGCTTGTTTTTTTCTTCTCTAATATGTGCCATCCCAAAGACAACCAAATTTTTTTGTCTTCAACTGATGGTGGCTGTGCTGAACAATTTCCGAGCATTTTCATAGTGCCAGATCAGGTACATGTTTATGCAGCTGGTCAAACTTGAGCTCAGCGAGTACTGGTGTCCTCACACACAACCCCACACATACACGAGAAGACAGAACGATGTCCTCACACACAACCCCACACATACACGAGAAGACAGAACGATGTCCTCACACATAACCCCACACATACAAGAGAAGACAGAACGATGTCCTCACACACAACCCACCTTATGTCAGTTCCCTGCTCTCCCAACCCGAGAAGTAAGCGCGCCTTGGGAGACAGTCTTGAGGTCTCTACCCCAAAGCAGCCATTGAGGAGATCTTTACTATCCAACTTTCCGCAACCTGTGCAACTCTTCTGACTCCTTGTGAACCTTGACCTTTTCCAAGATCATCAGTGAAAGGAGATCAGTACAACTTGAAGTATAAGAACACAGTTTTGTTGGGTTAGACCTCGAAAAACTCGCAGACAAAGCACTTTAGTGAGACGTGAGAGAAAAGAAAAATCACAAGAGAATTACCCGGAATTCGAACACGGACTTCGGTAGGACGAGCAGCCGCCTAGCCACGAGAGAACAGCGTACCAACTGACTGGCTACTAGCACCTCCAAAAAAGGTGTTTTTTTTTTCTTTGGTAAACATAGTCATTAGTAACTGTTCAGTAGACACGAAGGATAAAAAATGTTCCTGAAACTAACTTTATGTAATAAGTATTCGTTGGTTTGTTATTGTTGTCCAAGTATGCACCAGACATGGCAGGAGACCGTGTGTATGTTTGTCTAGTTAGTACCTGCTAGAGAGACTGAATCTAAGCTACGGAATTTCTGTGTCACGACCTCGTTTCTTTCCGGGTGTCACGATCCCTGTGTCTACTGAACAGTTACTAATGACTATGTTTACATTTTTAGAGGTGCTAGCAGCCAGTCAGTTGGTACGCTGTTCTCTCGTGGCTAGGCGGCTGCTCGTCCTACCGGAGTCCGTGTTCGAATCCCAGGTAATTCTCTTGTGATTTTTCTTTCTCTCACGTCTCTCTAAAGTGCTTGGTCTACGAGTTTTTCGAGGTCTAATCCTACAAAACTGCCTTCTCTTACTTTACCGTACGAACGTCTCGTTGTTTCTTATTTATAAAAAAATTATTCATGCAACATGAGATCAGTTGTAAAGACACCAGCAGACTATCTCATTTCGATGTAGTACTGATTTATGTATATCTTTGAATCAACACAGCCGACACAGATGTCCTTGTCGTAGTCTGGGTACACATGTAAGAGTATGTCCTTGTGGTAGTCTGGGTGCATATGTAAGAGTATGTCCTTGTGGTAGTCTGGGTGCATATATCAAAGTATGTCCTTGTGGTAGTCTGGGTACACATGTAAGAGTATATCCTTGTGGTAGTCTGGGTACACATGTAAGAGTATGTCCTTGTGGTAGTCTGGGTACACATGTAAGAGTATATCCTTGTGGTAGTCTGGGTACACATGTAAGAGTATGTCCTTGTGGTAGTCTGGTTACACATGTAAGAGTATGTCCTTGTGGTAGTCTGGGTACATATGTTAGAATATGTCCTTGTGGTAGTCTGGATACATATGTTAGAATATGTCCTTGTGGTAGTCTGGATACATATGTTAGAATACGTCCTTGTGGTAGTCTGGATACATATGTTAGAGTATGTCCTTGTGGTAGTCTGGGTACATATGTAAGAGTATGTCCTTGTGGTAGTCTGGATACATATGTAAGAGTGTGTCCTTGTGGTAGTCTGGGTACATATGTAAGAGTATGTCCTTGTGGTAGTCTGGATACATATGTTAGAGTATGTCCTTGTGGTAGTCTGGGTACACATGTAAGATTATGTCCTTGTGGTAGTCTGGATACATATGTTAGAGTATGTCCTTGTGGTAGTCTGGTTACATATGTTAGAGTATATGCTTCGGTAAGGATCACAGGGTAGCAAGATAATTAAGTCTATTAATGCGCTGTCCTCTCATGGTTAAGCAGTTGCTCGTTTTATCAGAGCCCGTGGTTCAAGTCCCAGGTAATTCTCTTGTCAATGTTTTTCTTTCTCTCACGTCAATTTTTTTCGAAGACTAACCCTACAGTACCGTGTTCTATCTGTCTGGGGACTATCCAATGTCTGCCGGCTGCAGGTTGTCTGCGGGCTGCAGGCATGGCTACAAGATCAGAAGCTGGGCAACTGTTTGGAAAATCTGGAGAAAACTCTGGCCTTATTTCTGGCGACCGAGCTTCAGATGGGCCATAACTTTTGTGCTTGAGTTAAGAAGAAGAAGAAGAAGAAGCAGAAGAGGAAACATGAGCACAGCACTTTCCCACTACCTGCTGCAAGGCCGAACTTTCTATATAAGCACATTCACCTGCTTCCATACAGCAAGTACAGATAGTTTAACACTAGTGTTCTTACAGTGCTTTACTTCACCTGCTTCCATACAGCAAGTACAGATAGTTTAACACTAGTGTTCTTACAGTGCTTTACTTCACCTGCTTCCACACAACAAGTACAGATAGTTTAACACTAGTGTTCTTACAGTGCTTTACTTCACCTGCTTCCACACAACAAGTACAGATAGTTTAACACTAGTGTTCTTACAGTGCTTTACTTCACCTGCTTCCACACAACAAGTACAGATAGTTTAACACTAGTGTTCTTACAGTGCTTTACTTCACCTGCTTCCACAAAGCAAGTACAGATAGTTTAACACTAGTGTTCTTACAGTGCTTTACTTCACCTGCTTCCACAAAGCAAGTACAGATAGTTTAACACTAGTGTTCTTACAGTGCTTTACTTCACCTGCAGAAAAAAAAACTGTTTATGTTGTTCTTAATGCAGCTTTTCAGAACAAGTCCGATACGTTTATAGACATGCAGATTAGTCCAACTAACCGTAGCAATATTTCAATTCATTATTTCCTTGCAGAACACGGCCCGAGAACTTCCCAAAAGAACTGAGAACAAGTCCGTAGTTTATTTTGCCCCCGGCAACACTGGATGATAGATGTAGAGGAGAGAGATGGAGAGAGAGAGAGAGATGGAGAGAGAGAGAGAGAGAGAGAGAGAGAGAGAGAAGTTGCTGAAACAAAAACGTTACACAAGAAATTGCGTGAAAGACAAGAAACGAAGCCGGGAAAACCCAGAAGAAACGAGAGATGAGGAGATAAACGATGTTTGTTTTCTTGAAACCGTCATCTTTTTTTTTTTTTTTTCGTTTCTAGCACAGAACACCAGCTTTCTTGCCGTCTCCAGAACTTCCTAGGCATGATTCCTGAGAACCGTTTCTGAGCATTTCTGTTAAGAGTCAAGGCAATAATGTCTGACTGTCTTGTTTGGTTTAACATTTGTTCATCATGGCTAGCATTGTCCATCTTCAGTTCAGATATGAACTGGGAAACAACATTATCCCAAACTAGCACAACAGAGAGGATCTTGAGCGATAGAGGGCTCACCTGGGCAAGAGACCAACAAATATACGGTAGCCCTATATGCCTTGGGCTCTTAAGGTTCAGATATGGATGGATGTTTATTTCCTAAGGGTTGAGAATTGGGTGCGCAGGCCCGTCTGACATTTTGACCTTTTATCATACAACCTTCACTCTGTTCCAGACATTCTACAAATATTCTGCTCATATAACCAACATTAGAAAGCTGATAGACATAAAATAAAATAAAATATAACATTTACGTTTTGCTTTTATCCATCCACTCATTACAGAAATTAACTACACACAAATATAAATGATTATCTACCAAACAACATTTCTCTACTATTCAGAATAAACTTTTAACTCAATTCGGTGTCTGTAAGAGCAGTCTAAATAACTAGAGAGAGAGAGAGAGAGAGAGAAAGAGAGAGAGAGAGAGAGATATTCCAAACTAGCACATAGTTCTAACTTTTCTGAACAATTTGTGATAATTATTTCCTCATAGCTGATTCCTTGCGTCAGATAAGATTTAGCGAAGCAAAGTTTACCAAGATCCTACTCCACTCCCTATAGTGGCATTGGTAGCAGATAATACTCTGGCCGAGTGAATAGGAATTTATATGGGAAGGTAAACGCAGTCCTCAGAATACGCCATTCCGAAGGTGGATATGTGGGGTCGAAAAATGCAGATATAGTCTAGCTGAAAAAAACCAATGTCCTTTGGAGGACGAACGCAGGAGGACATATTTACAGATTGTATGTGTATATGTGTGTATGTTCGCACATACAGTTGTTTGTATTCATACTTCTCCTTATTTGTGCTCCAGAGTATATTTGTACCAGATTTCTATGCTACACTTCCCCTGGATAGATCTCTTGGTACGACCATTGACCACGTAACAGAAATGTGCGTAACTAAATAGAATACAGCCGAGAACAGAAAGTGAAATCTGAACAAATGAGAACAAGAGCAACGACTTTGAACAAAAGAAAACAAGAGCAACGACTTGGAACAAAATAAAATAAGAACAACGACCTGGAACAAAAGAAAACAAGAACAACGACCTGGAACAAAAGAAAACAAGAACAACGACCTGGAACAAAAGAAAACAAGAACAACGACCTCGAACAAAAGAAAACAAGAACAACGACCTGGAACAAAAGAAAACAAGAACAATGACCTGGAACAAAATAAAACAAGAACAACGACTTGGAACAAAGAACCCAGGACATTTCATTCTATTTTGTTCATAAAGCCGCGATAAAAACAGAACTTTGGCTCACGTGTGGCCTAAAGCTGAGCTGTTGACGAAGTTCTATTAATACAAACAGCACGAAGGCCTGAGAGTGTTGTAGAACATATAAAACACAAAAAAACAACAATGGCATAAGCGATATGTCAACGGAACATATAAACAATGGGGACTGCTTGTGCAGTCATGACCGAACGTTTTCCTTCTTGCTGAGCATTTCGTGCGGGTTTAGAAACAATCTAGGAGCAGAGATTTTTCTAAGCTCTGCCCAGATGAGCTCCCAGTGACAAACCATACGAGAGCAGGCGGGAAAAGGCATTTATTCCAGCAGAACAGCTCACGTTTCGTTGAAATGTGCGACGGTTTAGTTTCATCCGTCCGTTACAATGTACAGGAGACTGGGAGTTTGTGTGCGTGTGTGTGTGTGTGTGAGTCGGTGTTGGTGCTGTTGTAGGCCGGGGCTGTGGAGCTGGTAGTCTTCTTGTGTATGTGTGTGTGTGGTAACAAATGACAAGCTGAAGCCAGTGTTTGTCATGCCTAGACTTTTGTGTTTTCTGTTTGTGGTAACTTCTGAGCTGAGAGATGGAGGTCTTGTCTGAGTCTTAAGTTCGATTGATTCTTCCCAGCTTTAGCACGTAATGCAAGATGGTCAGTATTTCGGAACACCCAGTGTTAGAGGGATAGAGAGAGACACACACACAGAAGAGAGGGGGGGGGGAAGGTCGAGAAAATGAGAGAAAGGGAATAAGAGAGGGAGAAAAAGAGATAGAGGGAAATATATATATATATATATATATATATATATATATATATATAGAGAGAGAGAGAGCAGGAGAAAGAGTGAGGAGGAGAGAAAGGAAGGAGAGGAGAAGGAGGAAGTGAAGGAAGGAGGAAAAGAATCAGAGAAAGAGAGAGATAAAAAGAGAGAGACGGGGAGGAGAAGGAGGGAAACAGAGAAAGGAAAGAAAGAGAGAGGGAGGGAGAGAGAGAAAGGAGAGAGAGATAGAGAGAGAGAGAGAGAGAGAGGAAACATTTTACAACCTTTTTAAAAGGCAGAAAAAAATGTAGCCAGAGTTTGGCTTTCTTCCCCTCTGAAAGACGCAGTTTCCGTGTACCCGCACATAAACTGTAACATACAAACATTGAACAAAGCCACGCCAGTAATGCCATGATAACACAACTGAATAACTTAATGATCCTTGCACGGGGGGGGGGGGGGGGGGGGGGGGGGGGGGGGGTGGAGGGAGGGGGCCTCAGAAAAAAAAAAGCTAGAAAGAACTCTATACTACTTCCTCAACCTGTCCACGCGGTAAGACAATCTGACTGTTGTTATGCGGACGAATTACGTGCGTATTTTAAAACAGGAAGAAATATCCCCTCCAGCCATGATATATCCTTCAGCAGGCGGTGAAGGCCGGCCATCTTAGACTCCACTTCATCGAGAAAGTCTTTGCAAACAAACCCTCCATTGAAGCAGAGCCGGGTCTTGTTGCCAGGTTACGTCGGGCAGACGACGTGAAGGCAAGAGCAAACTTATAAACATTATTTTCTCCAAGATTAGCGCGGCCGCCGCTGACGCATAATTCGACCCTTGGATTTTTCGACTCTAACCGGTCAAGGTCGGTGTACAAGGTGTCTTGGGTATTTCTATACTACCCAGGGTATGGGCAACATTTTTACCATTACAACTATGTTCACAGAAAGGTTTATTCTCTCTCTCTCTCTCTCTCTCTCTCTCTCTCTCTCTCTCTTTGTGTGAAGAGTACAGAACCGGCTATACCACCATTGCCCGCAGATTTTATTTTATATCCCTCTTCCTCGCAGAGTTCCCTGGTGATTGATTTGTATACTAGCGTAATGAAGCAACTCACTGAGAGAGTATTGTCCCCTGTTCTCGAAAACGCCTTCAGAGCAAGAAGAAAGTGTCACATAAGCCTTGCTATCATTGAAAGTGTCACATAAGTCTTGCTATCATTGAAAGTGTCACATAAGCCTTGCTATCATTGAAAGTGTCACATAAGCTTTGCTATCATTGAAAGTGTCACATAAGCTTTGCTATCATTGAAAGTGTCACATAAGCCTTGCTATCATTGAAAGTGTCACATAAGCCTTGCTATCATTGAAAGTGTCACACAACCCTTGCTATTATTGAAAGTGTCACATAAGCCTTGCTATCACTGACATCTGTGTGAACAGAGCGTCAGCAACAGGCAGGAGAGACTCGGTACCACAAATAGTTTTAAACAACTGGTTTGCACAAGACAAAAGATGGCTGCTCAGAAATCAGTCTTGTCACAAAAACTGCCCATTGACTCAAGCAACATCTCACAAAACTGCCACTTCTGCTATGGCGCAAACCTGAGCTTTTTGCCATCCCGTATAACCTGCAGTTTCTACCGAAACGTAGAAAAGAAATTTCTGCCATGCTGTAAAACTGCACTTTCTGCCGTACCGTAAAACCTGCGCTTTTAGCTTTCCCGCAAACCTGCCTCTCTGTTGTTCCATACACTTTCTGTCGTCCCGTAAACGTGCACTTTCTGTCGTCCCGTAAACTTACACTTTCTGTGTCGCATAAACCTACATTTTCTGTCGTCCCGCAAAACTGTACTTTCTGTAAGGGCACGAGATTCCACAACTGGCCACAGAAAAATAGGCATGACTGAAAAATGTAGAGCAACAATACAGATCTCCTCGTGATGACGAACTTCATGAAGGGTTTCATGAACAACGAAGAAGAAGAAGAAACAAACTCTACCATGCTTACTAGTATTTCTCCTCTTTACACCTCATCACCCCCTAGCTTTATCTGGTTCCACTTCTTTCATCACGTGATAATTTCCATAACTACTCCGAATTACTTCTAAATTTGCCTGTAACGCCGGAAGATTAATTATTTTCTGCAGGCAGTTCACCAAACTAATCCTCCTGTTAATGTACTAGTTGTATATTAGTTGTATATTAGTTGTGTTCTAGTTGTGTGGAGCTGCTACGCCAAACCTGTGACTCCGACTACACTTATTCTAAAAGCCAACTCCGAGCCCAGCTTCTTCATAAACATTTTACTTTTCTAGCATCTCTAACTCCGTCTAAAACTGTTTCTAACAGCGACTCCGTCTCAGCAGATATTGGTATAAGGCAAGATGTTTATTTATTTCTTTCCATTTATTTTAAAGAGGTCAGTCTAGATCAGAGTATCTCAAATCTTTCCTATTCGTGGACTCACAGTCCGTGACGACAATGATGATTAGTTGCATAGGCATCCACACATACATACACACTACATTTCCCATAAACTCCACAGCCCGTCTCTCATTAGGGCTCTGATTCAAGAGTGTATGTTACTGGATATTCTGCTACAGAAATTCTAAACAAAACATGCAGCCAGCTTTATAATTACTAATATACCCACACTCACAGCTAACTTGCCTGGGGTAACTTGCTCACAAGTCAATGTATTGTCCAAGCGATACAGGTCTATGCATCTATCACTCACGAAACTTCACAACCTGAGAATGATTTATACCGATATCTCAGTTCCCCAGTACTTTGTTGTTTTTATGTTATGACAAAGATTTTACATATGTTTTAATATTCTGCTGATGATTTACTCATATTCAGAATTAAATAGCAAAATGTTCTTGATAGACAAGTACGGCGTGTCACTAAGTGCCATCAAACACATAAAACAAGGCTATCTAGCGATGTACTGATTTCTACCAGTTTTTTATCATTTTTAATATTAGTTTGATGTTTAATCATATGCGAGGTCTATTCTAAAATCAGCCTCCGATTGGTTGGGAGAAAGAGGTCAAAAATAGATCCCAAAAAATTCATTACATATACAACTTACATACATAACTGTGTTACTTTCATACATAACTATGTCACTTACATGCATAACTGTGTTACTTACATACATAACTGTGTTATTTACATACATAACTGTGTTACTTACATGCATAACTCTGTTACTTATATACATAACTCCGTTACTTACATATAAAACTGTGTTACTTACATACATAACTGTGTTACTTACATACATAACTATGTTACCTACATACATAACTCTGTTACTTACATACATAACTATGTTACTTACATACATAACTCTGTTACTTACATATATAACTGTGTTACTTACATGCATAACTGTGTTACTTACATACAATACTTACATGCATAACTGTGTTACTTACATACAAAACTGTGTTACTTACATACATAACTGTTACTTACATACATAACTCTGTTACTTACATACATAACTCTGTTACTTACATATATAACTGTGCTACTTACATGCATAACTGTGTTACTTACATACAATACTTACATGCATAACTGTGTTACTTACATACAAAACTGTGTTACTTACATACATAACTCTGTTACTTACATATAGTCGCCACCCAAATCCAGGCACTCATCGTACCGTGGTGCCAATTTTTTTTTTCAATCTGTTTTCAAAGAACGGTGCCGCCAAGACATCCAGTCAGTTATTTCCTCCTCCTACCCCAGTATTAGCTCCTGGTTGTTGGTGTCCGGGTAGCTACGCAGACCGGAGACTGAGCTCATTAAGCCCAGGCCGCAGAAAAAACGGTGTCTTCCATGCACGACTTTGTCAGCTCCTTGAACAAGTCTATCGGCTGCAGCTGAGTGTCGTCCTTGTCTCCCATGGACAGAATGGGCTGTGGGCTGGGACTTAGGGAGATAACATAATACTGACTGTTACTGGAAATGGACATTTTTGCTATGGTAAAAGTAAAAGCTAAAGGTAACCCTGTCATGCCTTATAAGCCCAAAGTATATGGTGTTAGTGCCCATATTTTCCTTGACCTGTCAGCACACTAGAGGGTGATATGGTCAGTATCACGCCTGGCCGCCTTTTCCTTCTCCAACTTCAGAAGAAGTCGGGTACCCATTTCTACAGCTGGGTGACTGGGGTGCCTCCGGCCGGATTCGAACCCCCCGCCTTTCGCCATGAGAGACCAGTGCACTAACCACTTCTCCACTCAGACATCCATTTTTGCTATGGCAACAGAATTTTTACCAGTCAGTGGTAGGTTCATTTTGAAATTGCCCACGTACATTCTGGAGTAATCAGGAGACTAGTGTGTTAAGCACGGGTGCTTAATGCTAGGTAACCTTTACCCCAAGTTCTAACCAAATCTGACCCCTGGGGTATAGGACGCGGGGTGATTTTTGGGTTTTTTAAAAAAAGTTTCTTATGTACCGGAAAATACGGTAGGGAGAGGAGTTCTCGAATTACGACGGAGATCTTATCGTAACTCGAGTCTGACTAAGTCTAATCCTCCTCTAATGGCCTTTCTTTCTATTCTTTTCCTTTAGCGTTTTTGTCATCAGTGTATTCACAGTCTGTTCTTTCTTTATTAATATATATATATATATATATATATATATATATATATATATATATATGCTTAGAAAATATGAAAAATGAAGCAACAAAAAGTGGACATCAAATATTATGTGGACTTTCGGCTAATCTGAACACAAAATGAGCATACAGAACATATAAAAATGACATATTAGTTGTAGTTTCCCCGACGCTTGCAGATCCCCACCTACATACACATAGTGTAAGCCCAACTCCACATCTTATATTTTTTCTTATATCTTATATCCTTCCCGTGCCGTTAAACGTCACATAGGTCTCGAATTGTAGTTCGCCAATTTTTCCTGTCTTCTGCGAGTCTTTCAACCTCATCAAAGGATTTTATGCCTGTTAATTTGGCCTCTCTTAACAATGTCCTCTTCAGAGTTTCCCGTGGTCTGCCTCTTTTTTCTTCGGCCTGTTGTGTTCCACTTGATAGCTTGTTTTGGGATTCTCTGAGCGTTTCTTCTCATCACGTGACCAACATATATCCATCTCCTTTTCCTGATCACCAGTGAGACTGGTTGTTGTTCAGTCATCTGTCTTATCTCTGCATTGCTCTTGAATTCGTCCCACTTGATGCTGAGTATTTCCCTTAGGCATTTGTTTTCAAAAGAGTCTAATTTCTTTTCTATTTCTTTAGTTGTTTTCCAGCTTTCGCATGCATAAATGAGGGTGGATATTACATTTGAATTGAATAGTCTTAACTTGGTTTTTGTGCTTATAACTTTCGAATGCCATATGTTCTCAAGATTCTTGAAGATCGAAGCTGCTTTTACAATTCTAATTCTAACTTCATTTCTGGTGTCACCATCCTGGTCTATGTAGCTGCCAAAGTATGCAAATTGATTGACGTCTTTAACAGCTGTCCCCTCTACGTGTATTTTTCCATTTTGATCAATGGGAAGTTTCATTATTTTTGTTCTGTCCTTGTTAATTTCAAGTCCTATTTTGCTGACCAGTGAAGACAGGCTATCTGTTTTTTTTCTTGCATGGAATTTACATTGTTACTGATAAGAGGTACGTCATCAGCAAAATCAAGATCTTCTAGTTGGGTCTCATATACCCAGTCAATACCTGTGTTAACTGTGCAGTATTTTTTCATTATGAAGTCTATTGCAATTCCAAAAAGCAAAGGAGATAGTACACATCCTTTTTTCACGTCTGTTTCAATCTGGAACCATTCGCTTATCCCTTCTTCTGACCATTCCACATACATGCACATAATGTAAGCCTAACCCCACATATATGCACATAATGTAAGCCTAACCCCACATACATGCACATAATGTAAGCCCAACTCCATATGCATGCACATAATGTAAGCCCAACTCTACATACATGCATATAATGTGAGCCTAACCTCGCATATAAACTCATAATATAAGGCTAACGTCATGTACATGCACATAATGTGAGCCTAACTTCATGTACATGCCCATAATGTAAGCCTAACTTCATGTACATGCCCATAATGTAAGCCTAACGTCATGTACATGTACATAATGTAAGCCTAACCCCACATACATGCACATAATGTAAGCCTAACCCCATACATATGCACGTAATGTAAGCCTAACCCCACATACATGCACATAATGTAAGCCTAACCCCATATATATGCACATAATGTAAGCCTAACCCCACATACATGCACATAATGTAAGCCTAACCCCATATATATGCACGTAATGTAAGCCTAACCCCACATACATGCACGTATTGTAAGCCTAACCCCATATATATGCACATAATGTAAGCCTAACCTCACATACATGCACTTAATATAATCGTAAGTTACTATCTTCACTCCTTTTATAATCTACGTGAAAGCTTTCCTATCTTCTTCAGAAATCTTTCTCTTTAAAGTTAGGACCTTCGTCTTTTATCTTTCGCTTCCTTCTTTCGAAAGGTCAAAGAAAATTCTCTGCACCGTCGATTTTTAGGTAAATTTTGAGCTGCTGTGTAAGACATGGACATGGCATGACTCACAGGGTCTGATGATCGTCACTAGATTACGTCGTAAAACTGATGATCGTCACTAGATTACGTCGTAAGACTGATGATCGTCACTAGATTACGTCGTAAGACTGATGATCGTCACTAGATTACGTCGTAAGACTGATGATCGTCACTAGATTACGTCGTAAGACTGATGGTCGTCACTAGATTACGCCGTAAGACTGATGGTTGTCACTAGATTACGCCGTAAGACTGATAGTCGTCACTAGATTACGTCGTAAGACTGATGGTCGTCACCAGATTACGTCGTAAGGCGGGGACCACCTATCTGCGTGCCATAAGGGTGTGGAGTGTCAATGCCTTCACATTTCTAGAGCACTGCAGTATTTGAGATAGGTATGCAAGCACTTGTGCTCGCTGCCTTTGTTTTCCCTGGGCAATTCCCCCCCCCCCCTTCCTCCTAGCTACCCATCTTTTGGATACCGGGTTTTGGGCTCCTGTACCCAGATGCTGGTCGGTCTGAACGAATTCTGCCCCGAGTGCGAAATCGAACCCGGGACCTTCTGATTGCTAGACCAGTGTACTAACCTATACACCACCGGGGCATATGCACACATATGCACTACACACACACCCACACAAAAATTCGAGCAGTTGTCATCAGACCATGCAGCTTAACACACTGTATCAGAGCATCACACACTTCAGTACGCAGCAGAATATAGCCCCTGCTTCGTTCGATAAACATACAGCGCCATAGAAATGATAGATACACGTCGCCATTCATGCGAAAGTGGTCACGAAGGTCAACTACAAGTAATCAGCGAAATTCTTCTTTGCTTTTTCCCTTTTAATCGCCAAAAACTCTGATGGCCGCCATTTCGGGGGAGAATACCCGAGCATGACAGATCTCTCCGCTTTGGATGTGAGATGAGTTCAGGAACTTGAATATAAAGTATAGATATCTCGGAATAGAATGTTAGAATTGCAGATCTGGTCAGTATAACCAGACAGTAAGAGACAGCAGGAAGTAACGTGGGTATGGATTCTGACCAAACCCAAACCTATAGTAACAATTCTCAGTCTGTGATTCTGACCAAACCCAAGCCTATAGTAACAATTCTCAGTCTGTGATTCTGACCAAACCCAAGCCTATAGTAACAATTCTCAGTCTGTGATTCTGACCAAACCCAAGCCTATAGTAACAATTCTCAATCTTTGATACGGTCAACGAAGAGAAGGAATAGGTAGACTATTTGGATATCTTGGCTTGCGTTGTCTTGTCCTGTCTTGTTGTATCTTGTCTTATCCTGTTTTATTTTTTGGCCTTGTTTTGCTTTGTGTCTTGTCTTCCCTTGGCCTGTTTTATCTTGTATTTCTTGTCATGCCTTGTCTTATGTTACCTTGCCCTGGCTTTCTTGTAGTATCTTGTCCCGTATTGTCTCATCTTGTCTTCTCTTACTTTGTCTTCGTCTTCGTGTAACTAATATTGTAGAGAATCAAATTCACACCTTGTGATTTGTTACTTAAAGGAGATATTTAAGGCTTCTGCTATTCCCATCTCCCTCATGGACGTCCTTTTCCTGTGCTTCCTTCTGTTCTCATTATGAGTATTGTTGCATCTGGAAAAAAAAATGCTGCAAAACACAAAGTTGAAAAAGGAAGAAAATTCAACATTTAAGTCTGGAACTTCATCAACTTTAATAACACCATCAGTCTTGATGGGACGGGGCCCATGATCGTTTAGCCAGGGGCCCCCTGTTGGAAAGATTCTCTCTCGACCAAGCCACCGACATAGCCAGCTTTTCTTTCATTGTTTGGAACAGAAAAGAGGACTTGGTAATCGTCATATTTGGATAATTGTCAGATTTTGTCTCATATTTTAACGCGTTCTTCGTTATTATGACAACTTCTCGTTATTCTACGTCATTATAACTCTTAACATATCTTCATGTTAACATTTAGTAATGAGGACAGCACAAAATCTACAATTACAGTCATAAGGACAGTTTTATTTTCTGCTAGCTAAATATGACATTCTGCCCGTATTGCCTTACAAAATGGAGATTGCAATTTCATGGTAATTCTTGTATATCCGAATCTCTGCAACAGATCATTTCTCTTGTTATGCAAACGTCCGAGACAGGGCAGTTCCCGCTGTTGTCTAAACTAGTGCTAGAATATTCATCGCTGGCATCTAAAAAAGCCCGGAATTTTCTTCAGGTAAGAATAAATCCAATGAAAAAATTTATCCTCAATTTGGGCCAGTACGATCTTGCTTTTTGTCGTGAATACCATTTTGAAAGTATCGATATTGTCCATGTTGCATTATGGGTGGATGACATTGCATAAAATTGTGAGTAACGTGGAACAATGATAAATATCTTTCACATGAAAGCTGGGCACTGCATTCCAGATAGGTATCGAAGGTGGAGTTTTAGAGTCATGCAAGTATACAAGAGTTGGAGACC
Organism: Achatina immaculata; assembly: GCA_009760885.1. Taxonomy (NCBI): domain Eukaryota; kingdom Metazoa; phylum Mollusca; class Gastropoda; order Stylommatophora; family Achatinidae; genus Lissachatina; species Lissachatina immaculata. Next base: position 908,116 of record CM019694.1, read on the forward strand.
TATGGAGTCATGCAAGTATACAAGAGTTGGAGACGTGGAGTCATGCAAGTATACAAGAGTTGGAGACCTATGGAGTCATGCAAGTATACAAGAGTTGGAGACCTATGGAGTCATGCAAGTATACAAGAGTTGGAGACGTGGAGTCATGCAAGTATACAAGAGTTGGAGACATGGAGTCATGCAAGTATACAAGAGTTGGAGACGTGGAGTCATGCAAGTATACAAGAGTTGGAGACGTGGAGTCATGCAAGTATACAAGAGTTGGAGACGTGAAGTCATGCAAGTATACAAGAGTTTGACACGTGGAGTCATGCAAGTATACAAGAGTTGGAGACATGGAGTCATGCAAGTATACAAGAGTTGGAGACGTGAAGTCATGCAAGTATACAAGAGTTGGAGACATGGAGTCAAGCAAGTATACAAGAGTTGGAGACATGGAGTCATGCAAGTATACAAGAGTTGGAGACATGGAGTCATGCAAGTATACAAGAGTTGGAGACATGGAGTCATGCAAGTATACAAGAGTTGGAGACATGGAGTCATGCAAGTATACAAGAGTTGGAGACATGGAGTCATGCAAGTATACAAGAGTTGGAGACGTGGAGTCATGTAAGTATACAAGAGTTTGACACGTGGAGTCATGCAAGTATACAAGAGTTTGACACGTGGAGTCATGCAAGTATACAAGAGTTTGACACGTGGAGTCATGCAAGTATACAAGAGTTGGAGACGTTGGGTCAATACACGTGTACAGGAGTAGAAGACTCCGCAGTCTTGCGTAACGACTCTGCTGTCTTTGGTATCGAATGCGAATCCCTGCACGGAATGCTGGGAACGTAACACAATCTTCTCAAGTCTCATCAAACCAGAAAAGCTAGTGGAAGTTGGTGGATGGGAAAGCTAGGTTCCTGCACATGACTGGATCACAAGTTACTATGACGACGATAGACCATTCTGTTGTCGCCTAGCAACTGGTTACAAGTAGACAGACTGGGTCGCTGTACAGACATCAAAACTGGTACATAAATGAGGGAGCACACTACAGGACTTACAGGGGGGTATCTAGCCCTTGAGGTCAGATCACTGGTACCAGCTGGAAGTATGGGGGTCTCATGTGCTGGTAATGGGGTTTCGGGAATGAACGAGAGTGGTCGTACAGTTGGCGGGAGTAAACATTTAGCATGTCAGAAACGAGAGAGACAGAAGGAAAAATATGGACAGAAAGTCTCATGAAAGCCAAGTTTAGCATAATGTTTTTTTTTAAAACTGCATTACACCAGCAAGAGTGCTGTTAGATACGTTTACCACCTGGCAGTGGTGAGGCTTTCTGGATTAAAATATTAGCCTTTCCGAAAGGACCAATTTTTTTAAGACGACGAAAACAACAGGCCGTGACCCGGTGGTACTGCAAACCGGGTCCACCCGTAACGACGTAACGATATGTGGACCATACCCCGGGCATTCAATGTGAGGGCAGACCTCGAACATCTCGTTTGTTCCAAAATAATAAAGTGTAGATTCAACAGAGCGCAGAACTACACTTTGATCTTAGCCCAAAGGCCGAGGAAGCGACCAGTTTGTTGATTTTTTTTTTTTTTTGTGGACTCGGTGATTGATCTGTCAAGACCTTGCACTGTGCAACTTGGAAAACCCTTTCGAGTGATCGTTACTGCTGTCATCATGTGGCACTTTTGGGTTTATATGTGTGGGTTTTTCCCTTTGTGTTTTCTTTGTTTGTTTTCCTGTTTTTTTTTCCCAGCAGGATTTGATTAAAAGGAGTTTTACATGTTCTTCTTGTTTTTTTAGAGATTCTTTTTGTACTCTCTCTCTCTCCCTTTCTCTCTCTATCCCATAGTTATCTTCCTCTGTGGTGATATACGTTATCTGCGTTTGGCAAAGGCCTTCCCAGTTTGTTGATCATGGTACCTTCCTTTTTTTTATGGATTCTTTTATATTTGTTTATTTCACTGAAAAAAGTAAATCTTAAATCACAATCATCGCATTTCTAAGGTTTCTTTCCTGAATGGATTTTTTTTATGTTTGGTTAAATTACTGGAATAAGTAAATCTTACACAACAAACATCATATTTATAAGGTTTCTCTCCTGTATGGATTCTTACATGTTCTTTTCGTCTGCTGAAGGAAGTAAATTTTGCACCACAAACATCACATTTGTAAGGTTTCTCTCCTGAATGGATTCTTTTATGCAGCTTTAGAATGCTGGAGCTAGCAAGTCCTGCACCACAAAGATCACATTGATAAGGTTTCTCTCCTGAATGAATTCTTTTATGTTTCTTTAGATTACTTGAATAAGTAAATCTTACACCACAAACATCACACTGATAAGGTTTCTCTCCTGAATGGATTCTTTTATGCCGTTTTAGTTTGCTGGAGTGAATAAATTTTGCACTACAAATATCACATTTATAAGGCCTCTCTCCTGAATGGATTCTTCTATGTCTGTTTACAGAACTGGAGGAAGTAAATCCTGCACCACAAACATCACATGTATAAGGATTTTCTCCAGAATGGATTCTTATATGTCCTTTTAGTTTTCTAAAGGAAATAAATTTTGCACCACAAACATCACATTTATAAGGTTTCTCTCCAGAATGGATTCTTATATGACCCTTTAGTTTGCTGAAGGAAATAAATTTGCACCACAAACATCACATTTATGAGGTTTCTCTCCTGAATGGATTCTTTTATGTCTTTTTAGACTATGAGTGAATTTTACACCACAAACATCACATACATATGGCTTCTCTCCTGTATGTATTCTTTTATGTTTCTTCATATAGCAGGAGGAAGTAAATTTTGCTTCACAAACATCACATATTTATAAGGTTTCTTTTCTGTATGGAGTTTTTTATGTCTTTTTTATATGGCTGGAGAAAGTTAATCCTGCATCATAAACATTATGTTTCTCTCCATTAGGTTTCCTATGGTTTTCAACTTGTTCACTATTTTCATTTTGTAAATTAAATCCTTCTCTTCAATTTTATCAGTCTCAATTATGGGATATATTTCACGTGCCTCCATGCTGTAGCTTTCATCTTTATTATGACTATTCTGTGTTCTGCTAACAACTGATGCACTTTCTTGAAGGTCAATGGAACCCACAGACATTTCATTCTTAATCATTCTTGTTTCAGTGCTACAATTTTGTGACAACACACTGGTTCCATTTTCTGCATTTAAATGTACTAAGTATTTTGGTAATACATCTGAAGATTCATTATGTTGCAGTTCCAAGCATTTACAGACATGATGCACTGTCATCTGTGTCTGAGGCTGATACAGTTTTATGGGGGAATGGGGCTCTTCATCTCTTGCACAACAATCATTAATAACTTCACACTTCACTCTCAGCAAGTTACTGCCACTGTTATCATCTTCTTGGACTTGAGTGATGAACTCTTGTTTATGGTTAGGATAAATGATATTATCAGAATCTGGCTCCATCTTTATTCTCACAAACATATCTTTAGCTGGAAAACAACTAAAGAAATAGAAAAGAAATTAGACTCTTTTGAAAACAAATGCCTAAGGAAAATACTCGGCATCAAGTGGAATGAATTCAAGAACAATGCAGAGATAAGACAGATGACTGAACAACAACCAGTCTCACGGGTGATCAGGAAAAGGAGATGGACATATGTTGGCCACTTGATGAGAAGAAATGAGCAGAGAATCCCACTCTTTGTACTGGTATAATTCTACGGTTAGTTTTATCTTTAATGTTTCTCTTATATAACATTTATCAACAAATACAACTAAATTTTGTTCCCCGCTTTTTACATACAACATTGATATAGTTTATGCAACATTACTGTAAGTAAATTCTTAATAGTTTGATTTATACTATTGTAAAGAGTCTCTAGATCCAACTTAACAACGATTCCTTTATTTGACAGACGATACATTGACATTATCGGTTACGTTTCGTCAAAAAACACAAAAGCCCATGAATTATCTACCCTGGCATAATTGGTTAAATATGATTTATTGCCCTTGTCTTCTATTGATTAAAAATTATTTTTCTCCTATGTCAATTAATTGCCGAAGCGATTTCTTGCCCTTTCATGGACACATAATTCTGCATACTTTATGACTGCAAGCGCATCAGTGGTGATGAGCGCAGCAGCAATAACGTGAAATCGCTTTTCATGCGCGGGGAGCTGATTGCAAACCTGTTCCAATCTAATTCACGCTCCGATCAAGCACAGTTGTATATATATATATATGTATAGATTTACACAGTTTATAGACGGTGAATCTCCAGTCCCACCAGCAGGGACAATTGTAGACGTTACATTTCCAGTCCCACCAACAGGGACAATTGTAGACGTTACATTTCCAGTCCTACCAACAGGGACAATTGTAGACGTTACATTTCCAGTCCTACCAACAGGGACAATTGTAGACGTTACATTTCCAGTCCTACCAACAGGGACAATTGTAGACGTTACATTTCCAGTCCTACCAACAGGGACAATTGTAGACGTTACATTTCCAGTCCCACCAGCAGGGACAATTGTAGACGTTACATTTCCAGTCCCACCAACAGGGACAATTGTAGACGTTACATTTCCAGTCCTACCAACAGGGACAATTGTAGACGTTACATTTCCAGTCCTACCAACAGGGACAATTGTAGACGTTACATTTCCAGTCCCACCAACAGGGACAATTGTAGACGTTACATTTCCAGTCCTACCAACAGGGACAATTGTAGACGTTACATTTCCAGTCCTACCAACAGGGACAAGTGTGGAAGTAGGAATGAAATTATTAATTAAACCATACAAATTTCTACTCAACTATTTGGAAGTAGGAATGAAATTACTAATTAAACCATACAAATTTCTACTCAACTATTTGGAAGTAGGAATGAAATTACTAATTAAACCATAGAAATTTCTACTCAACTATTTGGAAGTAGGAATGGAATTACTAATTAAACCATACAAATTTCTACTCAACTATTTGGAAGTAGGAATGAAATTACTAATTAAACCATACAAATTTCTACTCAACTATTTGGAAGTAGGAATGAAATTACTAATTAAACCATACAAATTTCTACTCAACTATTTGGAAGTAGGAATGGAATTACTAATTAAACCACACACATTTCTACTGCACTATTCAAGGTTCTCCTGCTAATTGTTCCAACTAAACTATGAAAGCTCACGGATTAGAGGTTAGTTCTTCCCCCAAACACTACAGATGAAACTTCCATTGCTACTTGTTTGTATTCTGTTATGTTATACGCGTCCTTCTCTCCATTGACAGCCCCTGCTAAATACCGTAGAAGATCTTGCTGGGAAATTCATTTCCCATGGCTGTTTCAAGAGGCCACCAAAGAGACATTGCTCTCGACTGCGTCATTGAACTCATGGCACCGAAAGAAGTCCCTCACCGTATCCGAGCTGTAATCAGTCTATAGTCTAGTTGAGGAAAAACTCGTTTTTACAGCCAGGGCGTGCACGTGGACATTCATGGCGGCATAGAACAGCCAACAGAGAGGAGACATGATGGAGACAAGGCCGCGGTTAACCACGGTGGTTAAAGTCAAGCGACCTAAAATTGTTGTAGTCCCACGTTGCATGACAACAAATGAGGATTATTTTCCATGCAGGCTAGTCTAAAGTTAGATTAGCCAATACTAACAGCCCTCAATTGTGAGTTTTTCTCTCCTCCAAGTATGTAATAACCACAAGCCCCTGTAGCAGTGACCACGTGAATGCTCTCCTCTTAACGAAAGAAATGAATTTTCCCCATTTCCTCTCACCATTTAAAAAAAATACACCCAGAGGGTGCTTACTAGGTGGATGCACCACCTAACGGTGGTGTGGGTTTTTAGATTAAAACGGAAGGACCACCATGTTGATCAGGGTACCTTCGTGCCACCATATACTAGGACAGTGTTTCCCAGGCTTATTGGGCTGCCGTCCCCTTTTCTCCCAGACCACATCCTCAACGCTCCCCCCTTTTTTTTATGTACTACTCTTACCTATTAAACTCAGATATGCATTACACAACTAAACACTTCAGCTAGCAAACTAAATTATTTAACAACATGGAGGAGTACATTAATAATTCACCTACTGCACCATTTTCTCAAATTTTAGTGTGATGGATGAATTTCTTGCTGGGACTCAAGTTGCTCAATATTAGGTTTACAAGTGCTGAGAAGGAAGGTATTATTGTCTAAGAAGGAAGGTATTACTGTTCTCTGTCTAAGAAGGAAGGTATTATTGTCCTCTGTCTAAGAAGGAAGGTATTACTGTTCTCTGTCTAAGAAGGAAGGTATTACTGTTCTCTGTCTAAGAAGGAAGGTATTACTGTTCTCTGTCTAAGAAGGAAGGTATTATTGTCCTCTGTCTAAGAAGGAAGGTATTACTGTTCTCTGTCTAAGAAGGAAGGTATTACTGTTCTCTGTCTAAGAAGGAAGGTATTACTGTTCTCTGTCTAAGAAGGAAGGTATTACTGTTCTCTGTCTAAGAAGGAAGGTATTATTGTCCTCTGTCTAAGAAGGAAGGTATTATTGTCCCCTGACACTCCCCCTCCTTCCCGGTCATTTCTAACGCCCATGGGGGGAGTGGGGTGAGTTACCGCCCACTTCGGGGGAGACTGTACTAGAACATAACAGGAGCTCAATAGTTTTAGACAGAAAAACTGGGAAATTTTTTTTTTTTTTTGTGAAGTTCTGTGTAAATAGTTTCTGCACATTTCCGTGGCACATCTGAACTTGAATTATTTTTCAACACTCGCCTTGAAGATGTCGAAGTCCGTGCCCTGATCTGGATAGGGAGCTGTTTAACACTGAAAACTTTGACAAAGACAGTTATCGTCAATATCGATATCATCAGTTTTCTATTTTCCCTCACGTTTTGTTCTCGCTTTTATATCACGCTTATAGCCGGGGTAAAAGTATTGCACGGGCGGGTCCCTCGCTTATTCGACTGGGTGGGAACAAGTACGGAATGGGTCGAAAAGTGAAATGCAGTTTTTTTTTTTAAGCTCGCAATTACATCTTGTCCGTCGAAAAAGGTTAATAACACACTACATGTCGCTGTGCGAATAACTCGCGCGGGAGATAAATGACCATAAATAAGTTCATTCACTCATTTGCATGTCCCTTGTGGAGCTTTGCCTCCCTAACAGCACTCCTGTAGGCCTCTCAGTTGTGAGCAAGATGCTCTGGTGCTGATGCATCCATTTGCAGATCATCAACGACGTCTTGCAGCCATCTTCGCCTTGGTCTTCCTCTCTTTCTTTTTCCCATTATGTACCTTTCCAAGACGGGTTTTTCTAGATTATCATGACGTTTAATGTGTCCAAAATATTTAAGTTTTCTCTCTTTAATCTTCTTTACTAGACAACCTTCTTCAATATTACGTTCTTGTAGTATGGATATATTTGTTCTTTTTTGTGTCCATGATATTTGAAGAATTCTTCTGTAGCATTTACATTCAAGGGCATTTATGTGTTTCTCAGCTGTTTTGTTAAGTGTCCAGGTCTCACAGGCATCTGTTGCGATGGAAAAAATGCATCCCCTTAAAAATCTTATTTTTGTAGTTCTGTCTGTTCCTCTCCACAGATTCTTTAGTTGTTTTACTTTCTGATGAGCGATAGATGTCCTCCTTTTAATTTCCCTCATTCTATCTCCATTATCTGTTAGCAGTGATCCAAGATGTTCAAAACTCTCCACTTCTTCCAGTTTTTCCTCATTGATACATATATCAGCTACCTTGTTTGTTTTGTCAGTTGTCATCAGTTTAGTTTTATTCGCATTAGGATAGAGGTTTTGCTCTTCACTATTCTTACGGACTGACATAATTAGTTTTTCACTTTTGTGTTGTGGACAGTAATACTGTGTCATCAGCATATGTAATCTCTGGTATTTCATAACCTCCAATTGTTATGACATCGTAATATTCTTTGTCTACATCTTTTCTAACATTCCTCATTATATTTTCATTATACAAGTTAAATAAGTAAGACGACAATATGCACCCCCGACGGACCCCTTGTTTTATGTCAAACCAAATTGTTGTTTCACCATTTATTCTTACTGCTGCTTGTTGGTCTAGATACAGCAATGATGCTAATTATATCAAATGTGTTGGAAATCCCATTTTTTCCATTAATTCTCAAAGTTTCTGTTGTTGTAAATCAAATGCCTTTGAGTAGTTTATAAAGGCTAAACATAGATTCTCATTAAACTCTCTGCACTTCTCTATTATTAATCTTATATTGAATATATGATCTCTTGATCCTCTTCCTTCCCTGAAACCAGCTTGGACCATATTGACTTCTTCTTCTATTTTCTTACGAAGTCTACCCATTATGATTTTTAACAGAATTTTACTGGCATGACTAATCAGGGCAACAGTTCTGTAGTTTGTGCATAATTTCAGGTTACCCTTTTTTGGCAGTGGTATGAATACAGTTCTTTTCCATTCTTTTGGCCAAATATCTGAATGCCATATCTTTTTACATAGTGCATGATAGATTGTTGCACATTCCTTTCCTCCTGCTTTAATAAGTTCAGCTGTTATCTCATCACATCCTGGTGATTTACCATTTTTCAGATTCTTTATTCTATGCCCATAAAACATCTTCCATTGTCGGTTCGGGTTCTTTCTCCTCCAATAATAATTCACACTGTTGATTTCTGCTTTCACAGTCAGTTGTTTCATACATTCCTCTGCAATATTCCTTCCATCTTTCTAGATTTTCCTGTCTCTGTCAAGGTATTCCCATCTTGTCACAAATTAAATTTAGCTTAGTTGTGACATTTGTCGTCAATGTCTTCATTTCTTTAAACATTTCACTATCTCTTCCACACTTCTGATGTCCTTCTACTCTTTCACAACAATCTTGTATGTATTATTTTTTGTCTTTTCCTATGTTTCTTCGTACTTCTTTTGTTAAAGATTTATATTTCTCTTTGTTGTTGTTTGTCACTTTCCATTGCGTCTTCATTTACACAAATAAAACAAAAGCTTAATTCGAAATCTTTTGATTCCTGAATGGTTAGAAGATGCAGCGTTTGAACCAACAAGAGTTAGATGTCTTAAAAGTCCTCAGTGCAAACTTCAAGTCCACTCAAGCGAGGTAATCGTGTGGCCTGTATCAGAATCGGACGTAACTTGGGTACTAATTTCTGTTAGTTCTAGTTTTTCTTGCAAACTCTATTGATTCTTTTATCTTTACTACTACATTTAGGAGGTATTATGCTTATTATAAACACAAATATAAAAGTATTATAAGCATAACAATAAAATAAGATTATTATAAGCGCGAACACAAGAGATTCCCTCAGAACAACTTCTGAATACAGAACTTTGATGTGCAGCGTCGGAGTGATTAGAGAACCAGGCGAAAAGTGGACGAAATCAGTCGAAAGAGCAGACCATGCCGTCGAATAGATGGGCTTTGGTTATAACTGAAAATAGTCGACAGAGCGGGTGGTCGAAAAGTGGGGTACGCCTGTAGTTGTCTTGTTTTTGTGCTTCATTATTTCTCTTTCAGCTATTTTTCTTCGACCATCTATCTATCTATCTATCTATCTATCTATCTATCTATCTATCTATCTATCTATCTATCTATCCATCCATCCATCCATCCATCCACCTACCTACCTAGCTACCTACCTAGCTACCTACCTACCTACCTACCTACCTGTCTGTCTGTCTGTCCGTTTATTTGTCTGTCTATCTACGTCTGTCTGTCTCTTTGTCTGTTTTTCTCTCTGCCTGTCTATCTTCTTATGGATTTCAATTTGTCATTGTGTGTTTTTCCATCCATCCATCCATCCATCCATCCATCCATCCATCCATCCATCCATCCATCCATCCATCCATCCATCCATCCATCCATCCATCCATCCATCCATCCATCCATCCATCCATCCATCCATCCATCCATCCATCCATCCATCCATCCATCTCAAAGGCACACGTCCTTTGTTCTATACATACAACAGTGGCATTTTGTTAGTTATTTAATTTCTTTCACAGTTTTTTGATGTAGATTGTGACAAAGTGTGGACTATTCATAGCTTTTGTATGTAGATTGTGACAAAGTGTGGACTATTCATAGCTTTTGTATGTAGATTGTGACAAAGTGTGGACTATTCATAGCTTTTGTATGTAGATTGTGACAAAGTGTGGACTATTCATAGCTTTTGTATGTAGATTGTGACAAAGTGTGGACTATTCATAGCTTTTGTATGTAGATTGTGACAAAGTGTGGACTATTCATAGCTTTTGTATGTAGATTGTGACAAAGTGTGGACTATTCATAGCTTTTGTATGTAGATTGTGACAAAGTTTGGAATATTCACAGCTTTTGACAACTCTTTTGCCTTAAGCTGCTGTGTTGTTTACAAGAAGGTTATCATCTTCTGCATTTCTTTTGAAGGTGGATTTAGCTATTTCTATTCCTGTGTCAGTTTCCACTTCGCACATTCCATGGTTTGTTGTCTTGTGGTCCCAGAGTTGTGAATCTTTTCACTTGTTCCAGTGTTTCAATGAATATCTGTCGTTAAGTTCGTCCGCCTCACTCTCACTCTGTTCCTTCCATCTTTCTATCCGTCCATTCATCTGGCCACAAGTTTGTATGCTTATCTGTCTTTGTCTGCCCAGTCTACCTGTCTGCTTGTTTGCCTGTCCGCATATTAGATGTGTACCTGTCTGTCTGTGGAGATTTCATCTCATAGTCCGCTCGTCTGTCTATCTATAACTTAGTCTGTTGACTACCTACATGCTTACCCAACAATTCACTTGTACATTCATTGGTCTGAACATTTCTTTTTTTTCAGTTAAGTGAATTTTTAAATAGAAGAGATCTTGATTTTTCTCCCTCTTTCTGGAATAGCTATTCTTTCTTTCTGGAATATCTGTTCTTTCTTTCTGGAATAGCTATTCCTTATTTCTGGAATATGTTCTTTTTTCTGGAATAGTTATTCTTTCATTCTGGAATATCTGTTTTTTCCTTCTGGAATAGCTATTCTTTCTTTCTGAAATATCTATTCTTTCTTTCTGGAATAGCTATTCTTTCTTTCTGAAGTATCTGTTTTTTCTGGAGTAGCTATTCTTTCTTTCTGAAATATCTGTTCCTTCTTTCTGGAATATGTATTCTTTCTTTCAACTAATCTCGTCTCTCCACCCCCACCCCCCCCCACCCCCCACCAACCACATTTTTGTTCAGGATTATTATAAACCAAGAAAGTTTTTATATGATTATTCTGTGGCTGCAGCTACCTGAACAACATGAACGAACAAAATCGATTCTACATGAAAACTAAGTGGACCAATCAGGCACTGAGAAAATCTGTTTCCGATACTTTATATTGGTAAATGATGGCGGAAAACGTGTCGTGAAAATTGTTGCTGTATTTTTTTTATTACATTAACTGTTTGATGATGTCTGTGAGATAAATGGGTAATTCTTCGAAATTAAGTGCAAACATACACATCACACACACGGACAGACAGACAGACAGACAGACAGACAGACAGACAGACAGGCAGATAGATAGATAGATAGATAGATAGATAGATAGATAGATAGATAGATAGATAGACGGACGGACGGACGGACGGACGGACAGACAGACAGACAGACAGATAGATAGATAGATAGATAGATAGATAGATAGATAGATAGATAGATAGATAGATAGATAGATAGATAGATAGATAGATAGATAGATAGATAGATAGATAGATAGATAGATATTTTTAAAGGTGAAGAAGTGGGCACGCAGGGCCGTCTTACATTCTGCCCTTTATCACTCCATCTTATCTTTCATTCTTCCCACACACTCGATTTAATGAAGTATACATATTACGTGAATATATATCTTCTTGTGTGCTCCGAATAACTGACAACTCACTACCAAAAATAGCACTAAGATGGACACCACAGGGGAACAGAAGTAAGGGTAGACCAAAAGAGACATGGAGAAGAACAACAGAAATGATGTTGAGTAATAGAGGGCTCACCTGGGCAAGAGCAGAAAAAAAGGCAAAGGACAGGCATTTGTGGAAAACCCTTGCGGAAGCCCCATGTGCCCTTGGCACTTGAGGTTCATATATATATGAAACTATAACATTCTCAAATATAGGATAATGAACTACTACATGACAGATGGCTAATCTAACAAGAGCGCGCGCACACACATGAACATACACACAAATACACACAATACATTTTAATGAAGTTCTTCTGACATTCCTTTCTTGCACATTTACTAAGATAATTTCTAACAAGATCTAAGAAGTTACGTTTAGAACTATGTTTAGAACAGAATTCGGTTGCTGGCGAGTCATGGTATGAGAGGCTCTATGGAGGCATATAGTTACAAACCAGTAAATAATGAAAAAAGGCTTGAATTAAAGGATAAAGTATAACTAATGGATTTTAGATGGTAGGGGAGGGTGTTCCAGAGCTGTATCGCAGAGTATGCAAGGCTTTTCGTGTACTGATCTAGCCTGGGTTTAGGAAGAAAACAGTTTCTTAAATGTTGGCTACGTTTAATGCTAGACGTAAACAACAGCCACAAGTAAGGTTGAGCATTGTGACACAAAACTCTATGAACAAATTTGAGTTTGCTAAAAAATAATTCTGTATTTGAGAGGTAGTTCTTTGTGGTGATCTGCAATCTGTACTGGGTGTTTGCCACAAATAAGATTTAATGCTCACTTGTGAAGTGAGTGGAGTCTTTTTGTGTTTGAGACTGAGCAGCCATCCCAGATTGTGGAACAGTAATCTAAGTGTGTTTGTATGTGTGATATGTAGTATATCTTTCTTGTGTCTTGGTCTATAAAGTGTTTAATTTTGGCTAGTTGGTAAACTTTCTGTGCTATGAAGTTTGTTAGGTTATGTACGTGAGAATTCCAAGTTAAATGCTGATCAATGGTGAGGCCTAGAGTTTTATGTTCATGAACGTTTTCTATTTCCGTAGTTCCAGCACAAAGCTGTAGTGTAGTTTTTGTTGCATTTTGCAGTTTCTATCTTGTAGTGATGAGAATAGATTTCGTTTTGTTGCTGTGTATCAACATACCGTTATTATTACTCATTTATTCAAACCGTTTATGTCATTTTGTAGCATTTCCTGTAGGTTATTGATGTCATGGTCACTATTGTAAATGGTGTAGTCATCAGCGAAAAGATCACATGAAGAGTGCTTTAAATGTAGTGGTAGGTCGTTAATATAGATAGCAAAGAGAAGAGGACCAAGAATGGAGCCTTGAGAAATACCAGTATCAACCACAGAAGAGTCAGATATTTTGTTTCTAAAGCAAACTACCTGTTTTCTGCTTGAGAGAAAAGATGTAATAAATTTTGTCAGATCAGGGTGTAATCTATAACCTGACAGTTTTTTTTCTTTTTTTTTTTTTGGCAAGAATCTCATGATCAGTCATATGGAAGACTTTCTTGAAGTCAACAAAGACAGCACCATTCGGTCTAAAACCTGACTGATTGTCTATCAGTAGACTGTTTTCCTGCATGTTAACTTTTGTATATGTTTTTCAAGAGGTTTAGATAATGATTGCAGAATGGATATAGGATTGAAAGGTCACTAGTCTGTCAGGATTTAAGATGAGGATAGGCTTTAGCGAGTTTAAAAGCGTCAGGGAAATAGTGTTTGTCAATACACAAACTGTATATATACGTCAGTGTGTCTTTAATAACTGGTGCAGCGTAACGTAGTATCCTGTTACTAATGTCATCACATCCTGCTGAGTTAGTGTTCTTTAAAGATAGGATGTAGTTATAAACCTCACCGACTGTGAGGAAAGAAATACTTAATTGTTTTAGCTTTACACATTTACTGTCGCTGTAAATTTTCAACACGCTCAGGTCACAAGTAGGGGGTCGGTAATGAAGATTTTAGAATATGAATTTCTTCCCTAAAATGCTCCCTGAAGTTAGTGCAAGTATGTTCATGATTATTTGTTTGTGGGTCAGACTGCTTTCTTTTGTTTACTATAGAGTCTTTATCGCTTTCCAGATCGATTTACTATCAGTTTTGTCTTTCAATAAATTTCTAAAATAATTTTTCTTCTTCTGTCTAGTTAAGGGATAAAGTGGGTGGGCGGGTGGTTGGATGAGTGAATGAGTGGGTGAGTGAGTGGGTCAGTGGGTGGACGGGTGAGTAAGTGGGTGGGTGAGTGAGTAAGTGGGTTAATAAGTGGGTTGGTGAATGAATGGGTGGGTCAGTGAGTGAGTGAGTAGGTGGATAGGTGAGTAAGTGGCTGGGTGGGTGGATAGGTGAGTGAGTGGCTGGGTGGGTGGATAGGTGAGTGAGTGGGTGGGTGGGTGGATAGGTGAGTGGGTGGGTGGATAAGTGAGTGAGTGGGTGGGTGGGTGGATAGGTCAGTGAGTGGGTGGGTGGATAGGTCAGTGAGTGGGTGGGTGGGTGGATAGGTGAGTGAGTGGGTGGGTGAGTGAGTGAGTGAGTGGGTGGGTGGATAGGTGAGTGAGTGGGTGGGTGGATAAGTGAATGAGTGGGTGGGTGGATAGGTGAGTGAGTGGTGGGTGGTTGGGTGGATAGGTGAGTGGATAGGTGAGTGAGTGGTGGTGGATAGGTGAATGAGTGGGTGGGTGGGTGGTTATGTGAGTGAGCGGGGTGGGTGGATAGGTGAGTGAGTGGGTGGGTGGGTGGATAGGTGAATGAGTGGGTGGATAGGTGAGTAAGTGGGTGGGTGGATAGGTGAGTGAGTAGGTGGGTGGGTGGATAAGTGAGTGAGTGGGTGGGTGGATAGGTGAGTGAGTGGGTGGGTGGGTGGATAAGTGAGTGAGTGGGTGGGTGGATAGGTGAGTGAGTGGGGTGGGTGGGTGAGTGAGTGAGTGGATGGGTGTGTGGGTGGGTGAGTGAGTAAGTGGGTGGGTGGGTGAGTGGGTGGGTGAGTGAGAGAATGAGAGAGAGAGAGTGAGAGAGAACGAAAGTCAAAAAATGAATACCTTACTTGCACCTTATTCCTAAGGGAACGATAGCTGCTGAAATCTCTGCTTGAATGAACTTCATCCCCTTTCCTGATGAGTTGCAGTATATCAGGAGTTGTCTATGGGGATTTTGTTAGATGTTTTACTCTCACTACGGGGATTTTGTTATATGTTTTACTCTCACCACGGGGATTTTGTTAGATGTTTTACTCTCACCACAGGGATTTTGTTAGATGTTTTACTCTCACCACGGGGATTTTGTTAGATGTTTTACTTTCACCACAGGGATTTTGTTAGATGTTTTACTCTCACCACAGGGATTTTGTTAGATGTTTTACTCTCACTACGGGGATTTTGTTAGATGTTTTACCATCACTACGGGGATTTTGTTAGATGTTTTGCCATCACCACAGGGATTTTGTTAGATGTTTTACCATCACTACGGGGATTTTGTTAGATGTTTTGCCATCACCACAGGGATTTTGTTAGATGTTTTACTCTCATTTCTTTGATGGGGACATACATGTCAAAAATATTTCGGAAGACTTTAATCTAGTATTCATAGTCTCACCTGGACTAGTTAATTGGTAGACATATGTAAGAGGCGAGGCTTTTAGATCAGTTACAAATATATTCCAAGTTAAAGTTTTTAAAGTTCCTATGTTTGTGTTTAGGTATTTTATATCCCTTATGTGACCATGTACAACAGACCGGGTAGTGATCACTCAGCGACACATGTGGTACAGTACATTCAGAAATGTGTCCTGGATGAGCTACTTATATGTGATCTATTAATGCTGATGATGATTCAGCTACAAATATAGGCTTGTTGATAATTTGTGAGAAGTTGTAGGATATTGAAATGTTCTTCTATGTGTAACTTGACTGCATGAAATCTATATTTAAGTCGCCAAGAATGATTATGTCGACTTTATAGGTTAGAGCATCATCCATCGTGGCTGTAAAGTGATCATATCACTCGGCTGAAACATTTGGATATCGGTATATAAAACTAATTAGAACTGGACCAAGATTTGTTTACTTAATTTCTAACACGATACTTTCAACCTCTGGTGTTTCCAGATCTTCTCTTCTATAAAATTTAATTGTGTTAGATATATAAACAACCAAACCTGTCTCTAGCTTCATAACTGGGTCGCATCTGATCAAGTTAAAACCATCTATTCGTATATCATCATCTGTGAAGTTTTTATGTAATCTGCTTTCAGAGAAGCCAAAAATATAAAAGTGTTGTTGAAGTATATGTGTAACCTCAGGGAGTTTTCCTAACATGTGACAACCATTTAAGTGGCCAACACGTAGGCCTTCGTGTCGCAGCCACTCCTCCGCTTTCTGTGTCATTGTATAACAACTGACAGAGGTAAAAGATAATAACTGCTTACAAGTGACAGAGGTAAAAGATAATAACTGCTTACAAGTGACAGAGGTAAAAGATAATAACTGCATACAAGTGGTAGAGGTAAAAGATAATAAAACTGCTTACAAGTGGTACAGGTAAAAGATAATAAAACTGCTTACAAGTGACAGAGGTAAAAGATAATAAAACTGCTTACAAGTAGCAGAGGTAAGAGATAATAACTGTATACAAGTGGGAGATGTAAAAGATAATAAAACTGCTTACAAGTGGTAGAGGTAAAAGATAATAAAACTGCTTACAAGTGACAGAGGTAAAAGATAATACAACTGCTTACAAGTGGCAGAGGTAAAAGATAATACAACTGCTTACAAGTGGCAGAGGTAAAAGATAATAAAACTGCTTACAAGTGGCAGAGGTAAAAGATAATACAACTGCTTACAAGTGGGATCCTCCTGCGCTAAATAAAAAAAAACGGTAATAGCTTAGTGAATAGTAACAATATAACTGTGTGAAAGCTTAGTGAATAGTAACAATATAACTGTGTGAAAGCTTAGTGAATAGTAACAATATAACTATGTGAAAGCTTAGTGAATATTAACAATATAACTATGTGAAAGCTTAGTGAATAGTAACAATATAACTATGTGAAAGCTTAGTGAATAGTAACAATATAACTATGTAAAAGCTTAGTGAACATTCTGCCCTTCATCATACAGCTTTCACTCAGTCAGTAATTCAGCATTTGTTAATGAGCATAATAAGCATGGCGATACAATTAAATTATTACATAAATAAATAACAAACTTATCTCGTGTCCATACACTCTACACTCTGATTTATGTAACAGCATGAAATAAACGTGCATTCTTACATTCATTCAAAACTAACAAATTTATAGAAAAGCAGTATAAATTTTTTTTACAACAATCAAGCCATATTTTAAACTACTTTAGATTATGCTTAGGGAGGCATATAGTCCATATCAAACAGACGTTGACAAAGTTTAAAGTTATAAAAACGAATGTTACTTATATGTTTTACATGAGTTGGTAGGGCATTCCAAAGGTGGGCAGCTGAGTAGGAGACAATAATTAGTGTATAGGCATACAACTATACACAAAGCACTGCAGTAAAAGCTGTGATACCAAAATGTATAAACTAGGGAAAAACGTAGGAACAGCTTTATTATTTAACGATAACACACTTGTGACGTTTCGGCGCGAGCCTTTGTCAAGCAAAAACAAACAGAATGAAGAATCAGAGAGAGGAGACAAAGTATAGATTCACATCAGACTTATGTAAACAAAATTTTAAAAAAATTTAAAAGTAATGAAAAAAATTAATGGAAAATGTAACTGAATAAAAACTTATCTCATTCCTTGAAAAGGCACAAAAGTATGGCTTGTGTGGATTCAGGAACATAAACAATATGTGTCCGTTACAAGGGTTATAACGCGTTCGTGGCGAATGGTGCATAATAGTGCATGGTTGAGTGTAGAAAATGTTAAAGAGACAGGAGATGTGTATAGAAGGAGCAGAGAATTATACAAAGAACAGGGATGACTGGAGAGTCGATGTGATGATGTGTGAGGATACTAAACTATGTGCAACACGTGAGAACGAGTATGATTGTGGAAGATAATGTGTAGATAAATAACGAGAATTTTTTATGATATCGTACAGATGCTTCTGTATGCGGTCACCTAGTCTGAGGTCAGTCTCACCAATATAAGTTATCTTGCATCTGTTGCATAGGATGACATATATTACATTCGGGATTCGCATGTGAATCTCTCATGGAGAGTCAGGATAGTTTTAGGAAAGGTGATTGTTTTCGTTTCCCAAACTACACGGCAGGTAACACAGCGAGGGCAGTTACATTTTCTGGTTCCAACATATGCAAGATTTCATTTTAAGTGGCTGTGGACGAGGATGTCCTTGAGATTTGGCTCACGCCTGTATGCTAATAGGGGTGGATCAGAGAAGATGTAACGGGTGTCAGGGTCGAGTTGGATTAGTGGCAGGTGACGATAAAGAATTTTCTTAACCATCTGACCTTGCCGGTGAAAAGGCAGTACTAACTTAACTCTGTCAGATGGGGTAACAGGCTTTTTTCTAAATGCTTCCTTGCGGTTTATTAGTTGGATACGGTTGAAGGGTTCACGAAGGACATTTTCTGGGTTGTTGCGATGACGGAAAAATTCTAATAAATTGTTTGATTGATCTATAATGTCAAAGTTATCGTGACATATGCTGCGAAGACGGAGGAGTTCGGAATATGGGATGGAGTTCTTACAGGCTTCAGGATAGGAGGAGGTGTAAAGTAAATAGGTGTGGCTGTCAGTGGGCTTGTAAAAAAACGGAGGTAATAGGCCTTTTTTGTGCCAATAGATATTTTAATGTTTAAAAAGTTCACAGAGTTGTCAGAAATTTCAGAAGTGAATTTTATGTTACTATTAAGTGAGTTAGCGAATTCAATAAACTTTGTTTAGCTCGTCCTGTGGCATACTGGTGACTCTAATGCCGTCATTGATACTTTTATAGAATTCTGGAAGCCTACCAGGGTAGGTTTCCCATAACTTAACTTCCAGAAAGCCCATAAATAAACAAGCATAACTAGGGCCCATTTTTGTTCCCATGGCAACACCACTGATTTGCTCAAAGTATCCGCCGTTGAATTCAAAAGAATTTAGGTTGAGTACTAGTTGTGTGAATCTTTTTATGGCATCAGTGTTAATGGTGGGGTGAGAGTCTTTGTTGAGAAAATAACGGAGTGCTAAGAGTCCATCTTCATGGTGGATAGAGGTGTAGAGGGAACAGACATAAAGGAGAACGATGTGATAGGAGTGGTGCGGAGAGAGTGTGGTCGCTTCAAGAGTGGTTAAGGCGTGGTTGGTATCTTTCAAACTTTTGTGGCTTTACAAGGACTGAGATAAGTTTTCATTCATTTATATTTTTCATTATTTTTTTCATTCATTTTTATCATTTTTTTGTTTTTTTGTTTACATACGTTTGATGTGAATCTCTACTTTGTTTCCTCTCTCTGATTCTTCGTCCTATTTTTTGTTTGTTTGTTTGACAAGGGCTCGCGCTGAAACGTCACAAGTATGTTATCGTTAAATAATAAAGCTGTTCCTACTTTTTTCCTTGTTTATATAACTGAGTAAGAGAAGCTTTTTTAAAACATGTCAAGCCTTGGTTTGGGAGAATACAATTGCTTAAGCGTTGAGTGTATTTTGGGTTGGATTTGAACACCACCACAGATAGGGTGGAGCATTGTGCGACAGAATTTTATGAATTACTTGGCCTTGTTGAAAAGAAATCTCTTCTTGAGGGGTATACTATCAAGATGTTTGTCCTTATTTGAAATACGTGCTGCATGTTTGTCATCTACAAGCTTTACTGCTCGTTTTTGAAATGAGTAAAGTCTTTTCATATTTGACATGGAACAACCATCCCAGGCTGTGGAACAGTAGTCCAGGTGTGTTTGTATCTGTGATATGTAGTATATTCTTCTGGTGTCTATGTCAAGAAAATGTTTAATTTTAGTAAATTGGTAAACCTTTTGTTCAATGAGTTTGGTTAGATTGTCTACATGATGATTCCAGCTGAGGTGGTGGTCATTCATCAGACCTAGAGTTTTATGCTCACTAACATTCTCTATCTGTGAAGTTCCTGCATGAAGCTGTAGTGTTGTTGTTGGTAAATTTGTTAATTTCTGTCTTGTTGTAATGAGCATACACAAAAAGAACAAATGTATCAATACTATAAGAACTTAATATTGAAGAAGGCTGGCTAGTAAAGAGAATTAAAGAGAGAAAACTTAAATATTTTGGACACATTAAACATCATGATAATCTAGAGAAAACTGTTTTGGAAGGGTACATAATGGGAAAAAGAAAGAGAGGAAGACCAAGGCGAAGATGGCTGCAAGACATCGTTGATGATCTGCAAATGGATGCATCAGCAGCAGGTCATCTTGCTCACAACCGAAAGGCCTACAGGAAGGCAAAGTTCCGCAAGGGACATGCACATAAATGAATGAATGAATGAATGAATGTAATGAGCAAGGATTTTGTTTTGCTGGTGTTTATGAGCATTCATTTATTGTTGCTCCAGTTAATTAGACTGTTTATTTCAATTTGAAGAGTTGACTCAAGGTTAATACATTAGACAGACAGAGAGACAGACAGACAGACAGATAGATAGATAGATAGATAGATAGATATAGATAGATAGATAGATAGATAGATAGATAGATAGATAGATAGATAGATAGATAGATAACTTGGCACACAGGACCGTCTCATCTTTTACTTTTCGTCTACTATCTTTCATTCTGTCACAAACATTCACTTTAGCGCAAATTTACAAAATACATAACATGAGCGAACGTGTGAGTAAGTGAGTGAATGAGGGAGCACGTGAGTTGGTGGGTAAGTGAGTGGGTGAGTGAGTGAATTGGTGGTTGAGTGGGTGAGTGAGTGAGTGGTTGGTTGAGTGGGTGAGTGAGTGAATGAGTGGTTGAGTGGGTGAGTGAGTGAATGGGTGGTTGAGTGGGGGAGTGAGTGAGTGGTTGGATGTGTAAGTGGGTGGATGAGTGAGTGAGTGAGTGGGTGAATGAGGCGGTTGGTGAATGAATGAGTGGGTAAGTGAGTGAGTGGGCGGATGGGTGAGTGAGTTGGTGGGTGGTGGTTGGATGAGTGAGTGGGTGGGTGAGTGAATGGTGGGTAAGTGAGTGGCTGAGTGAGTGAGTGGGTGGATGGGTGAGTGAGTGAGTGAGTGGGTTTGGTGAATGGATGGGTGGGTAAGTGAGTGGGTGAATGAGTGGGTGAGTGAGTGGGTGATGTGGTGGATGGGTGAGTAAGTGAGTGAGTGGGTGGGTTGGTGGATGATTGTGTGAGTGGGTGGGTGAGTGAGAGAATGAGAGAGAGAGAGAGAGAGAGTGAGAGAGAGAACGAAAGTCAGAAAATGAATACCTTACATGGAGATAACAAAGATTTTGTAAAGGAGCTCATGAGATTCTCAAGAACAGGAAGTTGTGGAAGGACGTGTTGGTTTCAGCAACGTAGCCTGATTTTAATGGTATATTAAATGAGCACGAAATAAAAACTTTATGAAGGTAATAATGGTAAGGACAACCATTCGAGCTCGCCAGTCAGAAATTCAAATACATGATAGGTGGCCAATAGGTGGCCAATAAGAAGTAAGAATCAGTAATCATTTATCTGAGAATTTTAAGCATAACAACAACCAATGAACATGTACTATCAAGACAGCAATAGCCAATGAGCATATACCTACCAACATAACAGTAACTAATGAACGTCGACCATAGCATAGTTTACATTTGAAATACAGTTCAGCTTCTTCGTGTTCGTCATATCTTTGTTGCGTGAAGAAGATCAGGTCAGATAGTGCTATGCCAACAGTAGTAGGCGGTCATCTCTCTCCATCTCGCCCGATCCTCCGCTTCTCGAATCAAGTCAATTGCTGTTTTCCTGCCAAACCTCGCGGTCAGATCATCCAGGTCTTCTCCGCACTCTCTCTCTCTCTCTCTCTCTCTCTCTCTCTCTCTCTGTGTGTGTGTGTTTTGCCATTTATTTTTCCAGTCATGGCCAAGTTTTCTGCTGCTGTGTCCAAGAAATTGTGACTGTATTTTGTCGTATGTACGGGACTAGTCTGAGACATTCCTTTGCCTGCTGTATTACTTCTTCATTTGTCTTCCTGGCTGTCCGTGGTATGCGAAGTTTGTTTCTTAACAAGAACAAGATGGGAAAGTGAAATGTCGTGGTTTTTATCTCATCTGTAAGGTTGGTATCTCTTTGTACTACTTTCGCTTTTCAAGCAAAGTAGGGAGAACAGCACAGTTGTCAAGCGCTACATGCAGGCGTCGCCAGTCACAGGCGCCATATTTAGGATTTTCTTCACTGGCTGTCGGAGAAGAAGGTCTTGTATAATTAGAGGGAAGCGATATGCTGGACGAACCAGTACCTCATCGGCACGAATTTCTCTGACTGATTATCTCCCTTAGGAACAAGTGATAACGAAGTGTTGACCCTGGCGTACGGCCCTAGCAACCTGTCACGTGATCACCCTATGCCTGATATCAGTTACATGCCGATGTTCATGCCATGTTGATATGTTACGTCTGCGTCGTGCAGGCCAGTATGTGCTGTTGTGTCACTATAAACTTGCAGTTAACAAGGAGTTTGTACACAATCTGTAATAACCGATCTTCCTGATGATCTTGTTAACCCATCTGGGTGCCAGTTGGGTGGAAACAGCAAGTAAAAGATTGTCATCAGCCACGTACATCAAGCGGTTGCTGTTACATACAACCAGTCCAACCACGCGACATAAAAGTTGTTTTAATCAGCGTATGCTCACTTCAAAGCCCGCCTGGAGAAGAACAGCCATAGCTCTTACACCAACCTCCCCCCCCCCCAACACACACATCTCCTGTTTCATCATCTCCGCTACTCAATTAGTCTCCTCAACTCATTTCCCTCCCCCTCTCTTTCCACTCTCTCTCTCCGTTATCCCCCCTCCCCTTTAGCCTAATAGTCTGACAGTGAGCAAGGGAGGGAGGCAGACTTCCTCCTCCTCCTCCCCAGTCTTCTATCCGGGTCCCCTCGTGTGGGAGCCGGCACGCGTGGCTGTGGCCGAGACTCGGGCGAGAAGTCCTACACGCTGCAACAGCCCGCCAAGTGAGGACAACACGGTCCTCCTAACAATCATTCATGCTTTTACTATCTCCCACCAGTGGACAGTGGCTATTTATTCATACAGCTGAAACTCTTCCACCATAAACAACTGAATTGTGTTTTATTCGTACATTTGCTGATTGTTTTTTTTTCTTCTTGAGCAAGAACTTTATGATGGAGATATTTTAAACACCGCATCGACTCCGGCGGAACACGGTAAGTGAAATATTTGAATTTCAGACATTTGTGCATGTTAGAATGTTTCAATGCTCAGAAAAGAACAATTACAAATTTAATGAAACTTCAAGAAAGAATTAGATGGGGGAAAAAGTGAACAGAACAGAAACAAGAAATATGTGAAAGAATTCATCAAATGAAATTTGATTTCTTTGATTTACCGACGCACTTTTTTTTATTTGGAAAATCAAATCAGCGCACGGGGCGATGTTCACTTTATGTTGTTAATGAAATCTTGGTGCACAAAGAAAATTTTATGATTACACTAAGAACTGAGTCGGTTGTTGTATACGATCATGCTTCGCCATTTTGCACGGTCCTGAGCATGTCTGATCAAGTCACTTGCTTGTCTTTTTCCAGTCTAATTTCTCAGCTCTTTCAGAGCCTTGTTCTCTCCGATAACCTCCGTTTCTATTTCCCTTAAGTTTTCCAGTGATTATCAGGTTCTCTGATTCGTTTCTTGCCATGATACGGCCAGTGACTGTCAGATTCTATAACTTCTGTCTTGTCATAACATGTCTAGTGGATGTCAGGTTCTGATAATATGACATTTCTGTTTTGTCATGACAGGTCCAGTGATTGTAAAGTTCTCTAACTTAATATGTCCAGTGATTGTAGGGTTCTTTAACTTAATATGTCCAGTGTTTGTAAGCTTCTCTAACTTAATATGTCCAGTGATTGTAAGCTTCTCTAACTTAATATATCAAGTGAGTGTAATCTTCGCTAACTGAATATATCCAGTGATTGTAAGGTTCTCTAACTGAATATATCCAGTGATTGTAAGGTTCTCTAACTTAATATGTCCAGTGATTGTAAGGCTCTCCAACTTAATATATCCAGTGATTATAAGCTTCGCTAACTTATTATATCGAGTGATTGTAAGCTTCTCTAACTTAATATGTCCAGTGATTGTAAGGTTCTCTAACTTAATATGTCCAGTGATTGTAAGGTTCTCTAACTTAATATGTCCAGTGATTGTAAGGTTCTTTAACTTAATATGTCCAGTGATTGTAATCTTCTTTAACATAATATATCCAGTGATTGTAAGGTTCTTTAACTGAATATATCCAGTGATTGTAAGGTTCTCTAACTTAATATACCCAGTGATTGTAAGCTTCTCTAACTTAATATGTCCAGTGATTGTAAGGTTCTCTAACTTAATATACTCAGTGATTGTAAGGTTCTCAAACTTGTGTCTTCTCATAGTATGTCTAGTGGATGTCATGTTCTGATAATCTGACATTTCTGTCTTGTCGTGATATGTCTTGTGATTGTAAGGTTCTCTAATTTCATTCTTCTCATAATATGTCCAGTGATTGCCAGGTTCTCAAACTTGTGTCTTCTCTTTACATGTCTAGCGGATGTCAAGTTCAGATAATCTAACATCTCTGTCTTGTCCTGATAATCCAGTGATTATCAGGCTCTGTAACTTCAGTCTTCTCATGACATGTCCAATGATTGTCAGGTTCTCTAAGTTGTGACTTCTCATGACATGTGCAGTGAGTGTCAGGTTTCTTAAAATCAGTCTTCTCATGACATATCCAGTGGCTGCATGTTCTCCAAATTCTGTCTTCTCATGACATGTCCAGTGAATGTCAGGTTTTCTAACTTCTGTCTTCTCATGACATGTCCAGTGAATGTCAGGTTTTCTAACTTCTGTCTTCTCATGCCATATCCAAAAATCAAAATTTTTTTTTCGTACGTGGTTTTCATTGTTCTTTACCGTCCCTGAAAACTTCTTCACTTTGGAAGTTTTGCTTCTGCCATTATCCTGTCTTTTCATTTTTGTCTTCACGTTTTCCCACGTCCTAGCCAACCTTTCGTTTCTCTTATACAAGTGTTTGAACCAAACAACCTTTCACATTCGGGCTGAAGGTACCTTATTTTGTTTTATTGTCATTTTCCTGTAGAAATACTGCGATATGAAACTTATTTTTGAAAAAAAAATTAGAAAGAGAAGTTATCACCACCTTGAATGGGTTATTCTGCTTTGCGTGTTTAATATTTCGTTTTGTTTTTTTTTAAACATGAGATGTTTAAGCGAACAAACTTTTGATTTTTATCCCCAAACTTTTGATAATGTAATAAGAAGCGAAGCAACCATACACGTCCTGGTATCATCAGACAGAAGAAACTTCGTCACTATTCTCAAGTAACCGTTGATGAAAGCTTCCGAGATGACGAATCCAGAATATTTCTTCAGCAGCAGGGCATCTTGCTCACAACCGAGAGGCCTACAGGAGAGCTGTTAGGGAAGCAAAGTTCCGCAAATGACATGCAAATGATTGACTGATTGTGTCTTCTGCTGTACTCCAGAATGTGAATCTCACCATGTTTGGTCTTTCATCTTAGGACTCCCAGCAACGTGATTTATTTAGTGAACACAGCCTCAACAGTTTATGTGCTGCGGGGTGAACATAGCCTCAACAGTTTATGTGCTGCGGGGTGAACACAGCCTCAACAGTTTATGTGCTGCAGGATGAACACAGCCTCAACAGTTTATATGCTGTGGGGTGAACACAGCCTCAACAGTTTATGTGCTGTGGGGTGAACACAGCCTCAACAGTTTATGTGCTGCGGGGTGAGCACAGCCTCAACAGTTTATGTGCTGCGAGGTGAGCACAGCCTCAACAGTTTATGTGTTGCAGGGTGAACACAGCCTCAACAGTTTATGTGCTGCGAGGTGAGCACAGCCTCAACAGTTTATGTGCTGCGGGGTGGACACAGCCTCAACAGTTTATGTGCTGCGAGGTGAGCACAGCCTCAACAGTTTATGTGCTGCGAGGTGAGCACAGCCTCAACAGTTTATGTGCTGCGGGGTGGACACAGCCTCAACACTTTCTATGCTGCCGGTTGAAACCGAAAGAAATCTTCCTGTGTGTTCTATCTAGAACTTCAGTCGCAGTACATGTTTCTAGAAACTTCAGTCGCAGTACATGTTTCTAGAAACTTCAGTCGCAGTACATGTTTCTAGAAACTTCAGTCGCAGTACAAGTTTCTAGAAACTTCAGTCGCAGTACATGTTTCTAGAAACTTCCGTTGCAGTACAAGTTTCTAGAAACTTCAGTTGCAGTACATGTTTCTAGAAACTTCCGTTGCAGTACAAGTTTCTAGAAACTTCAGTTGCAGTACATGTTTCTAGAAACTTAAGTTGCAGTACCAGTTTCTAGAAACTTCAGTTGCAGTACATGTTTCTAGAAACTTCAGTTGCAGTACAAGTTTCTAGAAAATTCATTCACAGTACAAGTTTCTAGAAACTTCATAAATTTTGTTAGGACCATCATACCAAGATAACCAAGATATTATCCTACTCCTGGTGGATCCAGTCAAGAGAATATCCTACTTTGGTGGATCCAGTCAAGAGAATATCCTACTTTGGTGGATCCAGTCAAGATATTATCCTACTTCTGGTGGATCCAAACGAGAGAATATCCTACTTCTGGTGGATCCAGTCAAGATATTATCCTACTTTGGTGGATCCAGCCAAGATATTATCCTACTTCAGGTAGATCCAGTCAAGATATTATCCTACTTCTAATGGATCCAGTCAAGATATTATCCTACTTCTGGTGGATCCAGTCAAGAGAATATCCTACTTCTGATGGATTCAGTCAAGATGTTATCCTACTTATGGTGGATCCAGTCAAGATGTTATCCTACTTTTGGTGGATGCAATCAAGATGTTATCCTACTTTTGGTGGATCCAGTCAAGATAATATCCTACTTCTGGTGGATCCAGTCAAGATGTTATCCTACTTTTGGTGGATACAATCAAGATTTTATCCTACTTTTGATGGATCCAGTCAAGATAGTATCCTACTTCTGGTGGATTCAGTCAAGATGTTATCCTACTTTTGGTGGATGCAGTCAAGATGTTATCCTACGTGTGATGGATCCAGTCAAGAGAATATCCTACCTCTGATGGATCCTGAGCTGCAGTCCGAGCAACAGGGCGTGATCGATGTGTTCAGAGTGATGGAGGTGCCTTTCAAGAAGTGCTTATCTTACTTTTTCAATGGAAATCCAAAATCACCGTTGAAGGTCAGTTCTAGACGCAGTCCATAATCTGTTTCCAGACGGTCACCACCACATGGACTACAAAGAGTTAAAGTTAACATCTACAGGGCAGGACCTCTGATAGGTGGCTCCACCCAGTGCACAGTCCCGTAGCCCGGAGAATTTGCCCTGTTTTAGGGGGTGTGCTTGAAGGTTGTCGAGGGGCCCTGAGTGAGTGAAAACAGATAAGGGGGGGGGGGGGGCGCTTTAACTACAGGAAACACCGCATCCTTTTCACTGAAGAATTATTACCGTTTTTCTAACCTGTCTTTGGCATGTTCAGACCAGAGCGAGGCTGGCGAATAAAAAACTTCGGGGTGGGCGTTGGCTGCTCGCACGTGGCTTGTAAACTAGCCCAGCCATGTGCTTGCAGCACGTGATACCAGCAGTATCAGAGGTAGCACGGGCGACGTGCGGGACAACCTGACATATGTTACAGAGCGTGGTCTAACACTGATCTGCAGTGGTTTTCAGACTACACATCATGCAGACATTGTGTACAGCTGAACTGTGTAGTATGTAAATGTGTGTGTCGGTCCATGTGTGTGAGGAAGAGTGTGAGTAAGTGAGTGAGCATTCTAAGCAGCCCTCGGACTGTTATCAGACAAAAAAGTTATTGGCACAACTTTTCTTCATTTTAATTCGCTCCCCTTAAAAATGGCACTTCCTGTGGGATGCTTTAACACAGTGTTTCCCAGGCTTGTTCGACCTGCCGCTCCTTATCCTCCCAGGCCGCGCCCTCAACGACTGCTTGTACAATGACCTGTTAAACCAAGATATGCAATACATAATTAAAAACTTCAGCTAGCAAGCCAGGTTATTTAACATCGTTAAGGAGCACATTTATAACTCACCTACTGCGTTATTTTCTCAACACTTAATGTGATGGGACGTGCTTCATGTAGGGACACGAATTTCTTAACATCAGATTGAAAAGTGCTAAGACGACGTCATAGATCTCTACGTCCAGTATTCTTCAGTTCACACTATGTTGTATCCATTTCTTGCCTGCTTGTGGCGCAGCTGACAGGTTTTATCCTGGACTCTCAGGAACGATGTTCCGCTAGTGATAGGTACTTCTTCGTTCTTTGCTTGGCCTGTGCATTCCCTGGGGGGGGGGGGGAGACAGTTAATAAAAGGATCTTTAGATCCGTTGGAGGCCTTTGAAGCATCTACCACCTTCCAAACTCTTTGGGCTATCAAAGGAAGGTACTACTGCTCCCGTCTGCTGATTCGTTTTCTCTCAACAATCCCCCCGCCCGCCTCGCCCACCGCACACTGGTCCTTTCCAACACCCACAAGGCAGTGCTAACACCCATTTTTGGGAAGCAGTGCTTTATTATCGTCACAGAACTTATGTTCTATCAGGAAACATTTCTGGAACTTTTTTTTCTTTTAGTTCGGTTTTCAGCATGTCCTGGGATTCTGTTATGAAGCCATCCGCTATTATGACATCCAACACGTCCTGGGATTACGATGTTGACGTCTTCCAGTACGTCATGGGAGTCTGTTATAACGTTCTTTCCACTGACGTAACTCCAAGAAATTCTGGGATTCGGTTGTGAAGTCTTCGATTTTATGACGTCCGACACGTCCTGGCATTCTTTTATGACGTCCAATGCGTCCTGACATTCTGTTAATGACTTCCTCCACTGATATTACGCCCAGTACATCATGGGATACTGTTGTGACACCCGACATGTCATGCAATTCTGTTATTCTGTCCTACACGTCCTGGGATTCTGTTATGACGTCCTTTACGTCTTGGGATTCTGTTATGACGTCCTTTACGTCATGGGATTCTGTTATGACGGTCCTACATGTCCTGGGGTTCTGTCATGACGTCCTACACGTCCTGTGATTCTGTTATGGCGTCCTTTACGTCCTGACATTCTGTTATGACGTCCAACACGTCCTGAGATTCTGCAACATCAGCCTCTACCTAATCAAGACGGCGCTGCTTTAGAGCGATTGTGGAGCGGGGAGAAGGAAAACTTGAAGTGCGAGAAAGATCCGGGAAGTCAATAAAAGGGAGGGGGAGTCGGGGGAGGGAGGGGGAATAGGGGGAGGGGGGGGTTAATGAGGGTTGGGACACAGCCTCACGTTATTTTGGGTACTAAAAGTATGGCCAGTCGGTTCCGTGTGAGAAAATTTGCTGTCGTGACAGGTGAGTCAGTCACTGCTCACCCACAAAATGCTGGATATTCTCTCTCTGACATTTCCCCCCACAAATGTCCAAGGATCTCGGCTGTTTCCCTGTTTGTCTTTGTGGAAAGAGAAACGTTTTGGTCGAAAAAAAAGTCGATCATTACACTTTTTTTTTTTAAACCAAGCTTTTCAGTTAGTTTGCCTGGCGGTTTTTTTTTTTCTTTCTGATTTTTGTTTTGATAGATCCGTGTTTCTGTATCTTTGCTGTAAATCTGTGTTTCTAAATCACAGCTGTAGGTTCATGTTTCTGGATCACAGCTGTAGGTTCATATTTCTAAATCACAGCTGTAGGTTCATGTTTCTGGATCACAGCTGTAGGTTCATGTTTCTGGATCACAGCTGTAGGTTCATGTTTCTAAATCACAGCTGTAGGTTCATGTTTCTGGATCACAGCTGTAGGTTCATGTTTCTGGATCACAGCTGTAGGTTCATGTTTCTAAATCACAGCTGTAGGTTCATGTTTCTGGATCACAGCTGTAGGTTCATATTTCTAAATCACAGCTGTAGGTTCATATTTCTCGATCACAGCTGTAGGTTCATATTTCTGGATCACAGCTGTAGGTTCATATTTCTCGATCACAGCTGTAGGTTCATGTTTCTAAATCACATCTGTAGGTTCATATTTCTGGATCACAGCTGTAGGTTCATGTTTCTAAATCACAGCTGTAGGTTCATATTTCTCGATCACAGCTGTAGGTTCATGTTTCTAAATCACAGCTGTAGGTTCATATTTCTGGATCACAGCTGTAGGTTCATATCACGTCTGTAGGTTCATATTTCTGGATCACCGTTGTAGGTTCATATTTCTAAATCACCGCTGTAGGTTCATATTTCTCGATCACAGCTGTAGGTTCATGTTTCTAAATCACAGCTGTAGGTTCATATTTCTCGATCACAGCTGATAATCCATGTTTCTGAATCGCCACTGAAGATTCATATTTGTAGATCATAGCCATGGATCTACCTTTCTGAATCGTAGCTGTTACATGATGGTCAAGATTCTAAAAAGCAAATCTGAGTCATTTAACATGTCATTTTAGATCCTGAGAAATTTCCAGACGCTGGTCTGTTTAGTCTTGCGTTAAGTCTTTTTGGTTTTGCTCATGTCTTTTTGGTCTCACGTTATGTCCTTTTTTGGTCTTGTGCCATGTTTTTCTGGTCTTGCGTCATGATTCTTTGTGTGAATGTTTTCTGCCAGTCGTATCATTTTCATGTTTTCTGTCAAGGTGCTCTGACATCACCCACATGATATACAAGCTGTTTCTGTAGCAAAGTCTTGGAAAATCTGACATCACCCACATGATATACATGCTATTTCTGTAGCAAAGTCTTGGAAACTCTGACATCAATCAAATGATATACAAGCTATTTCTGTAGCAAAGTCTATAAATCTCTGACTTCCATCCACCGCTTTTTAATATTTCACAGTTTATTTTTCTCATAATTGTCAATCATTTTAAATGTTGTTTGATGATACAAGCGTTCATCATGGTTCACTGACCCACTTTTGTCCATCCTTGAAACATGAAAGTCATCACGATAATGAGTACATTCCAGTCGTTTCTGAACTTTTGAGGAAGCATGCTACGAGTGTGTGGTTTTCTTGTCACTCACTCACTCACTCACTCACTCACTCACTCACTCACTCACTCACTCACTCACTCACTCACTCACTCACTCACTCACTAAATAACTGTTTTAAAATAATGAGTTCATTTGAATGAAAGAAGTAAAGAGTAGATTGTTAGGTGGGCCCTCTCGTTCAGTCTGTCTGTCTACTTGTCTGTCTAATTGTCTGTTTTTCTAATCTTTCTACCTGTCCGTTTATGGTTCTTCCTGTTTTGACCACTGAAAGCCACCTTAAAATGTCAGGCTAAAGCCGGTGGG
Source organism: Achatina immaculata (assembly GCA_009760885.1). Classification (NCBI taxonomy): domain Eukaryota; kingdom Metazoa; phylum Mollusca; class Gastropoda; order Stylommatophora; family Achatinidae; genus Lissachatina; species Lissachatina immaculata. The sequence goes on from CM019694.1 coordinate 939,559, forward strand.
TTTTTTTTTAGAAGGGTGATTTTATTTATGTGAAGTTTTGATGAAAAATATAAATGCTGGTACACTCTATAAATAGCCTTTGTTTTTTACGAGAAAAGCTATTTTTGTGTGAAAACATTCATGCCTGCTCTAAAACTTCAATTTTCAATTTCACTCACATTTGTGTGTGGAATTACAACTATGTAGCTCAGTCAGTCATTTGCTGCCTCTTGCGGAACTTTGCCTCCTTAACAGCTCTCCGCTGTAGGCCTCTCGGTTGTAAGCAAGATGCCCTGCTGCTGATGCATCCATTCGCAGATCATCAACTTTGTCTTGCAGCCATCTTGCCTTGCTCTCCCTCTCTTTCTTTCTACCATTATGTACCCTTCCAGGACGGTCTTCTATAAATTATCATGGCATATAATTTGTCCAAAATATTTCAGTTTTCTCAACTGTACGCTAGAGAACATGAAACTATATACGAACATGAAAATATATACTCAAGGTGAAGGAATAATGAAGTCATGAAACTATATACTCTACAGGGGGGGGGGGGAATAATACAAGCCTGAAACTATATGCCACACCAAGAAATAATGCAAGCATTAAAATGTATCTTCCGGATGAAGAATAATACTAGTGTGAAACTATCTAGCATGAAACTATCTTTTCAAGCTGAAGAAATAAAACAAGAGAGAAACCGTATATTCTAGACAAAGAATAACAAAATGATGAAACTACATGCCAGAAAAAGGAATAATAATGATAATAACAACAGGAGTGAGATAACCATGAAACGTTATGCTAGAAGAAGGAATAATAGTAGGAGTGACACGGGTATGTTAATGTGCACTAAAGGAATAACGCGGCACATAAAGCTATCTCTAACATTTATACAAGCCTAAATCTATGCTGCAGGAGACGTACAAATATCCTGCAGGTTGCGTAGCTCAGGATAATTATTAGCCGAGTCACTAACTCCCAGCTCCCCAGCTTGTAAACACTCTCCAGGATAAAGGATAGAGGATGGTAAGGTATAACAATTATTAAATGTCAGAGTTAATTCCTGCCTAGTTGCGGCCCCTCTCCCGCAACCTGTGTTAAAATACACGCTCAGCTTTGTTAACAAATGTTACTCACTACTCCGTATACTAGGCAAGCGATCAACCTACACACTCGCCCCCCCCCCCCCTTTAGCCTACAAACACCTGCGCTCATTCATGATTTTCGATTGATGGATAAAATGTTAAAACTCTCAGAGAAATAACAGTGTAGCTGTTTCAGTCATCTGACAAACGTTCATTCATTGGTAATTCAGTCATTACGTCAACAAATAGACATGTTCTCTCTTTTTTCCCCCTTTCAATCCAGGAGAAGCGACAGAAAGATAAACAGACAGAAGATAGACGGAGAAGCGACAGAAAGATAAACAGACAGAAGATAGACGGAGAAGCGACAGAAAGATAAACAGACAGAAGATAGACGGAGAAGCGACAGAAAGATAAACAGACGGATATGCAAAGAAGCGAGCAAAGAAAACTGACGAATGAAAGAAAACAAGAAATTACACAAAAATAAGTAAATAAACATACAGGTTAATAAATGGATAAACAGACAGACAAACAGATAAACAGACAGACAGACGGAGGGACGGACGAATAGATAGATAGATAGATAGATAGATAGATAGATAGATAGATAGATAGATAGATAGATAGATAGATGGATAGATGAACAGACAGGCAGATGGACGAACAGACAGGCAGATAGACAGATGGACGAACAGACAGACAGATGGATGAACAGACAGACAGACAGATATATCTTCCTCTAATTACTCTTTACAAATTGGCGAGCTACTTTGCGAGCCCTATGTGACGTTTAACGGCACGGGAAGGATACAAGATATAAGATAAGATAAGATAAGAATTACTCTTTGCAAAGAAATTTAACCTTCCCCACACACAGTTCTCATGGAGTGTAAGTTTCTCCACATTTTGACACAGAGAACAGGATAAGAGCCGGACTAAATAATCTGAGAAAACGCCCACTTTCCTGTCTGCTTGCAGTGTTTCTCATTTCTCCTGGCCCAGTTTATCTGCTTGCTTATTGAAATAATAGGATACCAACTTTTATTCTTTCATTTTATTTCGTTATTTCTCTGAAACCAGTGAAACATTTCCAAAATTTGTAGTTTCTTTAGGTTTTTTAAAATGTCTTTCTTGTTCACTTTTTCGCTTTGTTTCGTTATTTCACTAAAGCATGTCAAAGTTTTTAGCATTTCTGTGGCTTGTATAAATTCAGTGTGTGTCAGAGAGCAGACATGGAGACTGACAGAGTGAACTACTAGAACAGATTGTGTGCTGTTAGACTTCGAGAAAATGCGAAGGCTTTAGACATGAAAGGAAGAAAAGTAATGTGACTCGAACCATGAACTCTAGTAGAATTAGTAGCCGCCCAGCCACGAAAGGGCGCCGCACTTTCACTCCTAGTCACTGTATTTTCTTATCATCTTCTTCGTTCTCTCATGTCCAAAGTCTGTCACATGTAAAGTCTGTCTCGTATAAAGTCTGTCACGTCTAAAGCGCTTTATGTAGCTTGTGTTCTTTCCCTTCATTGTGGCTCGTATTTCATCATAAGTGTGTCAATAATTGTTCTATGACTAACAGCTCGTTGTCTGAGAGAGGGATGATAGACTGTGTCAATAGACACGAGTCGGTCAAGGTCTGGTGTCAGTTACTTTGATTAAAAAAAAAACAAACTCCGGCACAAACAATATTTCGGCTTCAGTGTCTTCCAGAAGAAAAATGGCTTAGAGCAGGGCTGTAAACGAAACACTGAAGTGTGTAATTATGAACGAAATATGGTTTTATTTTTAAAATTTCATGGGATATCAACATATATATATATATATATATATATATATATATATATATATATATATATACTCACTACCAAAAACAGCACTAAGATGGACACCACAGGGGAACAGAAATAAGGGTAGACCAAAAGAGACATGGAGAAGAACAACAGAAAGGATGTTGAGCAATAGAGGGCTCACCTGGGCAAGAGCGGAAAAAAGGCAAAGGACAGGCATTTGTAGAAAACCCTTGCGGAAGCCCCATGTGCCCTGGGCACTTAAGGTTCATATATATATATATAGCTTTATGTTCGCTGACATTCTCTGTCTGTGAAGTTCCAGCATGGAAAAAATAAAAACATTTGAATGATAAGAAATATTAAGATCGCACAAGACAAGATCGCATGTTATGAATAATTTTCCTGAAACTAAATGACAGTTTTAAAACAGTGAAACTGATAGCACCCCAGGACCTGACGTCTCTGTTGTAACCAGAAGTGTGTTCCGAGTTCCGCCACATCAGGATCATGTTTTTGTCTCCCTGCTACCCGTTTCGATGGGCAACTAACTCTCCGAGATCAAATAAGGATAGGAGATCTCTCAATTAATCTTATCTTCCCTTCGCTTAAAAAAGAAAAACGAAACGAAGAGAAGGAATAAATAAAAGGGAAAAGTCAGTCTGGAGGACAGAAAACCCATTTTTTAATGAAACCAAGGGACATAAACAAGGGTTTGTTGATTGATCTTCCCAGGCAAGGGAGAGAAAAATGTCTTCCACTCTTTCGTTAAGGACGACAACTCATCTTTTTTTCCCCTCATTCTAGCACCCGCAAACGCACACACGCGCCCGCGCACACACGCAGAAAAGATGCATAACAACACAAAAATTGTAGAAATATCTCTGGGAATTGGTTCCTTTATTTAAGAAAATATTGCCTTTATTCTAGAACGTTTGTACGAAAATATTTGGAGCTGAGAAATGTTTCTTTTTTAAACTGAACCTGTAGTGTTCATATCTTCGGAGTTTGCTCCCCTTTCCTGGGATGAATTGTCTTCCTTGATTAATAAATCCAGTTATTTGTGTAGTAATTTATGTGATTTTGTCGTGGGTTCTTGTGTGTGTTTTTTGCTGAAATCTCTCTCGTGTCACAAATCTTTGGTTGTTACAATGTTTTTCATTGGCTGTTGTAAGAGTGGCTTGCTTGTGAGAGTCGATTCGAGACATAGTTTCTTTTAAATTATCTATCTATCTATCTATCTATCTATCTATCTATCTATCTATCTATCTATCTATCTATCTATCTATCTATCTATCTATCTATCTATCTATCTATCTATCTATCTATCTATCTATCTATCTATCTATCTATCTATCTATCTATCTATCTATCTACAAAAAGTATACAAAAAGTATATCAATTAACTAAAATTAAGCACTTCATAGATCAAGACACTAGGAAGACACACTACATAGCTCATATACAAACATTTAGACTACTGCTCAACAGTTTGGGATGGTTGCTGAGTGTCAAATACAAAGAGGCTTTGTTCTCTCCAAAAGCGAGCAGTAAAGCTTATTAGTGACAAAGATCAAGCACAAACAACTAATCATCACAAACGTATCAAAATACTACCTCTTAAGAACAGGTTCCTCTTCAACAAAGCCAAGTTAGTACATCAAATTCTTTCACAGCATGCCCCGCCTTATCTATGGAACCTGTTTAAATTTAGCCCAAAGTGCAGCCAACGCTTGAACAACATTTGTCTTCCAAAACCTAGACTTGATCTTTACAAGAAAAGCTTTAGTTATTCTGCTGCTCATCTTTGGAATACCCTCCCATCCTATATAAAAAATATAAATTATACTCCTTCCTACAACTACAAGCTTTCTCAATATCTATTTGATGTCGACTACATGCCTCCATGAATTATAAAACTTAAAATGCTCAAGTTGTGTGCTCTCCACTTATCACTTTATTTGCAAGTTACAACAGCCCTACCACAGAATCAAACCTTTGTATATTCTCTGCACAGTTGGCCAGAGTGGCCAAGTAGAATCAAAATGAAAGAAAATGAGTGCTGTTATCAAATCATAACAATTTCTTCTATTAGTCTAATTGCTGTGTGTAGGTGCGCGCACGCGTTTAACAGAAATCTGGCATACTTGATTTCCTTTAAAAAAAAAGAGACTTCAAATGTAATCCTGTCTGTTCTGGTAGTAATATATGAAATATTTTTGCTCTGCAAGTTACACAGACTTTTATCTCGTTCAAAAATGTCTTCTTAAACCAAAAAGGGACATTATTATACTTCATTTCTCGACAAGCTATGCTCCAAAACTGTTGGAAGTGTATGTAGAGTTATCTTCCGCTTGCTTGACAGAAACTTCACTTGTCGCCAGAACTTAACAGTTCCCTCGTGGTTTGATGATGTAAGTTGATCACTTGAGCTCAGTTGTACAAACAGCACAGCTCTCGTGTAACAGGACACCATATTCACTGGCGCTGCTAATTGTTACAATACTCCAGAGAATATCTTTACTGGCTGTCAGACATATAGCAAACATTGGGAAGAGAGAGTATGTGATAAACAATGAAGGCAAGAGTATGTGATAAACACTGTAAAGCAGGCGTATATGATATACAATGAAGGCAAGAGTATGTGATAAACACTGTAAAGCAGGCGTATGTGATAAACAGTGAAGGCAAGAGTATGTGATAAACACTGAAGGCAAGAGTATGTGATAAACACTGAAGGCAAGAGTATGTCATAATCACTGAGATATGAGAATATGTGATAAAATCTGAGATATGAGAATGTGTGATAAACACTGAGATATGAGAGTGTGTTATAAACGCTGGAAAGTAGCAATTAAACTCTCAAGAAATTAATAAAATAAAAGCTACTTACAAAATTTCTTTGGCCACATTTTCCCCCTTACATCTTCCTCCCCTCCCCCCCCTCCTCACCGCTCTTTCTTCTTCTTCTTCTTACTAAAACAAAGAAACATTTGTATTACACATCTTCTCTGCCCCCGCTTGTACCAAGCGCAATCCACATCAATATTCTCATGTACTAGTTGTGAAGACGAAAATAATGTGATTCTATGCAGTCTCTCTTCTCCTGACTCGATCTTTCGCCAGTTCTTCCCTGCCCTCGTTGCTGACTAACAGATCTGTCATGTATGACCTACACATATCTCTGTATCTCAGTTTAGGTCTATAGCGTGGCATCCATGACCTACACATATCTCTGTATTTCAGTTTAGGTCTATAGCGTGGTATCCATGACCTACACATATCTCTGTATCTCAGTTTAGGTCTATAGCGTGGCATCAATAACCTACACATATCTCTGTATTTCAGTTTAGGTCTATAGCGTGGCATCCATGACCTACACATATCTCTGTATCTCAGTTTAGGTCTATAGCGTGGCATCCATGACCTACACATATCTCTGTATCTCAGTTTAGGTCTATAGCGTGGCATCCATGACCTACACATATCTCTTGCAGTTACTTTTTTACGCTTTCTTGAAGATGACTTGACAAGGTCAAGAAACAGCTGATTTTACGTTGGCTGAACGCATTTTGAAAGCATAGAGGAAGTTGGAGATTCATTGTAGTCAATCTGTAACATTGTTCACTGTAGTCAATCTGTAACATTGTTCATTGCTGTAAATCTGCAACATTGTTCACTGTAGTCAATCTGTGACATTGTTCATTGCTGTAAATCTGCAACATTGTTCACTGTAGTCAATCTGTGACATTGTTCATTGCTGTAAATCTGCAACATTGTTCACTGTAGTCAATCTGTGACATTGTTCATTGCTGTAAATCTGTAACATTGTTCACTGTAGTCAATCTGTGACATTGTTCATTGCCGTCAATCTGTAACACTGTTCACTGTAGTCAATCTGTAACATTGTTCACTGTAGTCAATCTGTAACATTGTTCATTGTAGTCAATCTGTAACATTGTTCACTGTAGTCAATCTGTAACATTGTTCACTGTAGTCGATATGTAACATTGTTTCAGTTCCATGGGTGGAACAAGCAAGGCGGAATCATTCCAGAAGTCAGTCTTCTGATCTCAGATTGAACTTCAGCACCTATAGATAGGGAAGTTTAAAATCTCCGAGTATTACATCATGTGGGACCATCAGAATCTAAATAAGTCATTTTAATTGTCACTTTGGACATATTAAACGTCATGAGAATGTAGAGAAGACTGTCTTGGAAAGATACATAATGGGGAAAAGAAAGACCAAGGCGAAGATGGCTGCAAGACATCGTTGATAATCTGCAAATGGACCCATCAGCAGGAGGGCATCTTGATTACAACCAAGAGGCCTACAGGAGTGCTGTTAGGGGTGCAAAGTTCCGCAAGGGACATGCAAATGACTGAGTGACTGACTGACTGACACGCTAGAACTGGAGGGAAGAGTAACCATCAAAAAATAGAACGAAAACTTCACTCAGCCAAATCGCCAGCTTTGTACCGTCAAGCTTTTGCTAAATACATTGAGTTTCTGCTTTGGTTTGCAATCATTCTTTTGCTAAGTAACGGATGAACATACAGACCGTTGTGTTGAATAATGTACTCGGGCGCTTGCCAGCCGAGTTTGAGTAAATTTGATACATTACATGGTGATCTTGATGTCCCACAAGCCTCTGTTGCTTCCCAGCGCTGAGTGAAAGTACGAGTGATGGATGGACATACACACATATAACCACGTCAGTGTTCAACAATGAACAGTAAAGTGAATTATATAAACAAGATTCATGAACGGCAATTCCACTACAGAAATTATATTTACATATGAACATTAATCCACTTTGGAAATGTTATAATTCAACCATGGATAGATTGTTACAAACTTTCCCTGCGGCCATGGTGCAAGACAAGGGAGTGATCATGTCACGATATTTTATTTTATATATTTCTTATCACAATCCACTTCTATGTTTTCCTTCTATGCTGTCCATGGAAAACGCCCTGTTCATATGTATATCTGTTTCAAAAGCCAAAATATCTTTTATATTTTTCATGAATATCATATTCGCACGGCAGTAGTATAATCCATGTATATAGGAAGGAATGAGACAGAAACAAATGGGTTCAGACATAACGCCGAGTATGGTTATGTAACAATTGCCAGTGCACTGAGTTGTTTGCCGGAAGGGGCACACACACACACTTGCCAGAGCTGGCCAGGAGAGAATACAATTCCCGGTTGAAATGATGGCCAGAGATATTAATTCTGACATGCCGAATCCCGTAACTGCAGAGGTCAAGTCGAAATTTCTGACCAGTAACCGGTTTTATATTTCTAGTTTTCGTCGCCAATTGCGTTGTTTTGATACTCTCTCTGTGTGTCTCTCTCTGTCTTCCTCCCTTTCTCTCTCTCTCTCTCATTTCCTTCCTCTCTGTCTTCCTCCCTTTCTCTCTCTCTCATTTCCTTCCTCTCTCTGTCTTCCTCCCTTTCTCTCTCTCTCATTTCTTTCCTCTCTCTGTCTTCCTCCCTTTCTCTCTCTCTCTCTCATTTCCTTCCTCTCTCTGTCTTCCTCCCTTTCTCTCTCTCTCATTTCCTTCCTCTCTCTGTCTTCCTCCCTTTCTCTCTCTCTCTCATTTCCTTCCTCTCTCTGTCTTCCTCCCTTTCTCTCTCTCTCATTTCCTTCCTGTCTCTGTCTTCCTCCCTTTCTCTTTCTTCCTTCTTATTTCTCTCTCTCTCCCTTTCTCTCTCTCCCTTCTTCTTTCTCTCTCTCCCTATCTTTCTCTCCCTTCTTCTTTCTCTCTCTCCCTTTCTCTCTCTCCCTTCTTCTTTCTCTCTCTCTCCATCTTCCTCCCTTTTTCTACCTATCTTTCTCTCTATTTCTTATCTATCTCTTTCCTTTCCTCTCTTTCTCACATTTTATCCTTCACACCCTCTTTCTCTGCCTCTCTCACTTTCTCTTTTTCTCTCTTTCGCCTCCATCTCTCTCCCTCCCCTCCGCCTCCATCTCTCTCCCTCCCCTCCCTCTTCCTCTTCCACCGCCCCCCCCCCCCCTCAACAGTTTGCTATCATATTAAACCTGGCAATTTATTTAATTCAAAACAGCATCCCAGTTAGCTTTATTTCTCTAACAACCTGTCAGTTTATCTTACTGTACTTCAGTAAACAACCTGCCGGTATCTCTACTGTAATAAACATCCTGCGAATTTATTCTGTCTAATAAACAATTTATTATGACTTTTCAGGATTCATAAACAGCTTTTTATGTTCCTCTGATTGCTATAATAATCATCATCTTCTTCTTCTTCTTCTTCGTTCGCATTGTCTGTCTATATCTGCAGTCTTGTCTCTTGGACAAATTTCACTGTTTTTTGTAATTCACCTATGGAACTGTAGAGCTTATCTTCTTTAATGGTTTCACTGGGCCAGTAATTATTTCTCAGTGTCTCATAGTTGGTGCAGTTTTGGAGGATATGTTCCACAGTTTGGGGCACCTGGGCACATATACATATTAGTAGTACCAACCTTAAACTTTGTATACATATGACTTCGGAGTCGGCTGTGTCCTGTTCGGAGACGGAAGATGGTGACTTGTTCCTTTCTGTTTAGCATGTGATAGTCATCATATGGTGGTGTTTGTGGCTTCCTGTAGGTTTTTATCATGCTTTTCTTCTGATTATAGGTGATTGGTACGTATGGTTGCTCCATTTCAGTGCCCTCTTTGGCCAGATGGTCAGCTTTCTCATTGCCTGGTATCCCACAGTGGGAGGGAATCCACTGCAAAGTGACTCCGTGTTGTAAGCCAATTTTTGACAAGGTACCCTTAAGGTCTGGTAGTTTGTTGCACTGAAGAGCTTCCAGTACTGATCTTGCATCTGTGAGAATTACTATGGGGCACGTATCAATTCTGGAGTCTGATAGTTTTCAGCTATAATAACCTAATATTCTACGAAGGCAAGTCAAAAAATATTCGCAAATCGAGGGACGTAACCATTCAAAATATATGAAAAGATATTTTGGCTCATCCTCGGGTCTTTTCATACTAAGAGCCGTGCCACATGGCGCAGGCGATCATTTCTCTGCACAATTCCCTGTCTTTTGAGTTGATTATGAGATCCGCCGGTGACTTTCTTCCTAGCCACAGTGACAGCCCATCCAGTAACTTCTCTCTCTTTCTTCCTCTGTCTCTTCTTTCCTCAATTTTTCCAGTTGCCACAGTGTGTTCCAATTTTCCTCTTCTCAGGAAATGTCCTATAAATCTCGCCTGTCTGCCTCTGATCTTTGCTATAATTTACTTTTTTAACTACAGCCTCTCTTCTTCATTGGTTTTCTTGGCTGTCCATGGTACTTTCAACATCCTTCTTATAAACCACATTTCCATTTCTTGCTGTACTCTCTTATTCATGGACCATGCTTCATATCCATAAAACAAAATTGGCTCGATGTAACATTTAAGTACTCGGAATCTTGTTTCCATTGATATGGATCTATTGCACAAGATGTGTCTCATTTTCTGGAATTCTGACTTGACCTGAGCACGTCTGCTTTTTATTTTGTTGTGACATTTCCCATCAGTTGTTATAATCGTTCCTAAGTACTTGAATCTATCAACTTTTTAAAGTTCTGTGCAATCGATGGTAATGTTACATTTTGGTGGTATTCTTTTCTTTGAGATGACCGTTACTTCAGTCTTATTTTTATTCAGGCTGAGACCTTTACTTTTACTTTCACGAAACACGATGTCCAGAAGAGCCTGTAGCCCCCTTCACTTTTAGCAATCAGAACTGTGTCGTCTGCATATCTTAAGTTGTTAATGTACGCGCCAACTGATATTCCTGGAAAGCTCTCTATATTTCTCATTATGTTTTCGCTGTACAAGGAGAAGAAGTCAGGAGATAGAACACATCCTTGTCTCACTCCCAATTTTATGTCTTGGAATGCTCCTATTTCGTTCTCAACCTTCACTGCTGCTGATTGCTGCCAGTATATGTTTTTGATGAGTTTCAGATCTTTCCCATCTATGTTGATTATTACCAGATAAAAGGGATGGCCACTGCAGCAAAACTGGTTCAGATAATAAAGGTAGATGGAGGTGTATGGTGCAGTTTTACAAGGCGGCAGATGGAGTGATTAAAGCGAGAGAAGTGAGAAAAAAGAATAGAAAGTATGAGAGTGAGACGAGAATGTATAAATGAAAAATATACAACATCCGATATTTCGGCGTGAGCCTTTTTCGATGATTACATGCACAAACGAGACAAAAACGTATAAGTAAACGAAAAATTTATCGTAATGTGGCATCCTCCAAAAGTAGAAAACATAGAGAAATGGTTATTACCAGCATTCTTATAATTTCTATGTCTCTCATTTTATCAGTCTTTTCATATCTTTTTTAATGGTAACGTCCCTTGATTTGCGGTTCCGGCTTATTGATTCCTCCTGATATTTTATACCGCTAACATTCTATTAGCTTTTCCACTTATCACTTTTTTTTTCTAATTGCATATCTAACCAATCATCTTCCCCATTTATTTTTTTTTTAATGAAACAATCGGTTACTTTGATGTAAACTCATGGAAAAAAGTAAGTGTGCGGTGGTGTCAAGCGCACCAATCACGTTGTCATGAGTGAAATGAAATCAAATTTGGCACGAAGTTTTGTCTGAGTGTTGTCTACTTCCCTGTGCTGCACGAAGTTGATCGCACTATTCATGGGGAGATAACCACAGCTCCAGTGAAATCGCGTTCAGTGATCCATGATTGGTTACTGACCACGGATAAAATGAAGGTAAGTGTGTAATTCTGTTCTCAGAGATCTCTTCGCGTAATCGTTGAAGAAAGGAGTAGTGGAATTCCAACATAAACATCTTTTTTCATCATGCCAAGATTGAATGAACATCAGCGAGAAATAGCTGTTGGGATGTTAATTGCTGGATCAACAGTAGCAGCAGTATCTCAATATTTTAATGTTCACAGAAACAAAATATCATGTCTTCAAAGTCGTTTTAACCAAAATGGCTGCGTTGCTGACAGTCATAGAAGCGGTAGACCACGAGTTATCACCCTTGCACAAGACCGCTACATCCACCTCATGCACCTTCGTAACAGGTTTCTCCAGGCAACATGGACTGGCAGCAACATTCCAGGTTTAAGACGTGTGTCGGGCAGGACAGTGCGGAACAGACTTAGAGAGGTAAATTTCTTACCTTATAGGCCTGCAGTTAGACCAGTACTGACAGTTCGCCACAGAACAAACCCGCTTGACCTAGGCCAGGCACCACGTGACATGGCCCTATCATCAATGGAGACGGATCCTATTCACTGATGAGTCCAGATTCTGTCTGCAAGGCCATGATAGGCATGCTTTAGTGTACAAGCGAAGAGGAGAACGCTTTGCGAATAACTGTGTGCTAGAGGTGGATAGGAGGAGAGGAGGCAGTGTAATGGTTTGGGAAGGAATTTCCTATTCTGGCAGAACAAATCTAGTCGTCTTCAATAGCAACCTTACAGGTTTACGATACAGGGACAACATAATTACACGCCCCACAATGCCTTTTCTGGATTCCGCTGGTCCACATGTCGCACATTTGGTCAGAGACCACTTCCAACAGCTATGGCCAACAGTTTCACAGGACCTGTCACCTATCGAGCACATTTGGGATGAACTGGACCGCAGGTTGTGAAGACGACCCAATCGCCCGGGCAACCGACAAGAATTAGCACACGTGTCACTGGTTCGGTGAGAAGGCGGTGTCAAGCAGTGATAACTGCCCGAGGAGGACACACACGATATTGAAACCCTGATTTTCTTTTCTTGGGGTGGTGAGACACATTAGATGAGTTGTATTTTTTTCACTTTTTTTGTGACATGTGACTGCCCTGAAAGTTATTATTTTATTTGTTATTGGATAATCAAACATAATGTGTACCATATTTTAATCAATCATCACCTGAGCACGTTCATGGTGCTTTTTAAAGTAATGCACATTTACTTTTTTCCGTGAGTATATAAAGTCATCATCATCATCATCATCATGTGTCGTGCCGACTAGCGTTGGCTGTTATGCTTTTCCATGGTACCCGATGCAGGCCATTAGCTCAGTTGGTAATCTCCTCTCACACCAGCTCGTCAGACTGTCCAGTATCATTTCTCTCGATATATAAACTAACCAATCATTTTCTACTGATTCTAAAATCACGCCCGCCATGTTATTATGGAAATGCAATGAACTACATAAAACATCCTACAAAAATTTTCTTAATTCACAAACTTTTCCTCCTCTTCTGTTAATATTATGAGAGCTTCTGCTATCGTTTATATTCTAACTTCTCTTGTTTTCATTTATTGTATCTTTTCTTGGAATCAGTCTTAGTATATCGCCACCTGCTCTCCAGTTAGAGAACTTATTCGATTCGCCATTCGCCGCTGACAGACTGCAACTGACGCTCGTAAATAGCGGAGCGTAATTAACAGGTCTTTGCCAGAGGTAGCAGAAGAGCGAAGTGCTTTCTGGCAAACTGTGGCAGAGTCTCTTTGTTATGTTTAGTTTTATGACTTCTGTAGGCGTTACTTTGTCTTGAGTTTGAAGCTTTCTCTCTCTCTCTCTTCTATCTCTCTCTCTCTTCTATCTTCTAACTCTCTCTCTCTGTCTGCCTGTCCTCTCTTTTTTCTCATTTTCTTTCTCTCTCTTTCCCGTCTGTACCTCTCTCTTCTCTCTCTCCCCCACCACTCTCTCTTTCTCTCTCTCTCTCTCTCTCTCTCATGTATGTATTTGTCTCTCACTTTCTCTTTCTGATCCACATTTTTTTTCCTTTTCTTTTTTTTTTCTCCCGGTCAGACCTCCACTGTTCCTCTTTTTCTTTCTCCCTTTTTCCCTCTCTATCTCCCTCCGACCCGCCCTCTCTTCCGATTCCCTCTCGCTTTCTCTCTCCCTCTCTGATTCCCCTCTCTTTCTCTTTTTCTTCCTCTCTGATTTTCTCTCTTCATCTCCCTCTCCCTCTCTGAACACCCTCCTCCTGACTACCCTCTCTGTCTCTCTCCGAGTCTTTATCATTCTTGAAACCTTTCCCCATCATCTTTTATGTACAGTTCAGACCACGTGACCCAACATTTGCTATGTGTTACCTGCAGTCAAAAACAAACCTCATCCTTGTGATAGCGTTCACATTTGTTTTGTCTTGCCTATATATATATGAAAAGAAGAATAAATATTGTGAGCAAATAAAAGAGATATCAAATTTTAGATACATTAACTTAATACGATACTGGCTGTAACGAATCAAAACATGATGGGAAAAGAAATGAAAATGTGAATTTTACTCCTACTAATTTCGCGATGACATAAGACAGTTCTCGAGCTTCGTAAACTCCCGAGTCTGAGTGAGTCCCGTTTTCCCGAGAGCTGCTGGGAAATCAGACATTTTACTTATGTGTTATGGAGGAATAATCTGAGGTTTCAAATTCCCATAATATGAAAATGAGAGTGTCCCAGGCAGATAAAGTATGGGTTTTTGAGATCTGAAGTTATACAGAAAACATTACCGAAAGATGAGTTTTTAGTCTGTAGTCGAAATATACGTTACAAGTTTACTAAAGATAAAAACAGACCTTGAAAACAGAAGTAAATTTTAAAAGATATACCCAAAGATAAAGACGGTCACATAGAAAATGCCGTAGGGGATGAAGCGTTAGAGACCTCATTATACTGGGCCATCGGCGTATGAGTTAGGGTGGTTCCTTTCCTCGCTGCCTTTCCTTCCAAGATTTTCTCTTGTACCCATTTCACGAGGCTGGGTCGACCTCGGGGGCAGTATTGGTCGTAAAAGAATCCCGCTCAGCTGGGGATTCGAACCCACGACCATTCGGTAGCTCTAACCACTACGCTAGCCGGTCCCTATACCCAAACTTAAGTCTAATTTATTTCAACTGTTGAAAGAAAAAAAAAACAGACGCAAAGCAAAGAAAACCTAATGAATAAAGATAAAGTCTCTGTGACCACTGACAACATTTTCGTCAATCTGCATAAACAGAATCACTTTAAAAAAAACACACAGCAGCTATAGCGGTAATATAAAACATAACAATCACTTCTTAACGGCTTTCACGACCTATAAGCCTGACCCATAGAGCCATAAACGCAAAAGATTTAACAGCCACACAGAAGTTGCAAAGGCAACATATTTCAATAAGCAAGAGTCCGTTGGTGTCAGTCTGTCCAAAAGTACTGGGACACTAAAGAATGGAAGACTCAGAGAAGAAGAGACTAGACTTCACATACAAGAAAGCATAGCACGAGTTCCTGGATAAACGTTTTTATCTTTTCAGATAGTGGTAAAAGTTAAAAAAATGTTGGAGTTATTTTTTGTTTCTTGTTACGTTAGATTATTACATCTCCAACACACATAACATCAGATAAGCAAACAACAATCTGTCTCGAGGGTGAGCAGAAAAAGAAAATGGACGTACGTCGGTCATGTGCTGAGAAGAAACAACCAGAGAATCCTAAAACAAGCTGTGAAGTGGAACTCAAAAGGCCGAATAAAAAGAGGTCGACCGCGTGAAACTCTAAAGAGGACATTATTAAAAAGAGGACATTGTTAAGAGAGACCAGTTTAGTGGGCATAATATCCCTTGATAAGGTTGAAAAACTCGCTGAAGACAGGAAATCTTGGCAAACTACCATGAGAGACCTATGTGACGTTTAACATCACGGGAAGGATGAAAGATGTAAGACACAAAACATACTATACATACATGTCAGAATTCTGTTCTCCAACAAAACTCCATCTTCACCAGCTACAGTTCATAGAACGCTGTTGGTTTCAGTTACCAAGAAAATCAGTCTCTTTGTAGTCATTATCTCTGGAACCAGCCATATCTATCAACTGAATATGTTAGCACAGATCAGAGGTTCTCAACCTTTTGTAAACTCCCCCCGTCTCCCAGGCCATTTCCATATCGCACTCCCCTCTCCTTGAGTTTTTATGCCTCTTCCCCTTCTCTCTCTCTCCCCCCACCCCTCCCCACAATCATCCCTGGGGGAGAGGGTTACTCCCCACTTTGGAAACTATTGGCTGTTTTTCCTGAGAAAGTCCAAAAGATCTCGACGTAGAACACACTCTGAGTAAAAGCTTATGACAGACAGACGCAGACTGGCAGTGCTGGTGGTTGTCTGTGGCGCTGTTTCACCTATAGAACAGATCAATGGCCTGTAACTTAACATCCGCTATTCCCCCCCCCCCCTTTCCGATTCCCTCTCGCTTTCTCTCTCCCTCTCTGATTCCCCTCTCTTTCTCTTTTTCTTCCTCTCTGATTTTCTCTCTTCATCTCCCTCTCCCTCTCTGAACACCCTCCTCCTGACTACCCTCTCTGTCTCTCTCCGAGTCTTTATCATTCTTGAAACCTTTCCCCATCATCTTTTATGTACAGTTCAGACCACGTGACCCAACATTTGCTATGTGTTGCCTGCAGTCAAAAACAAACCTCATCCTTGTGATAGCGTTCACATTTGTTTTGTCTTGCCTATATATATATGAAAAGAAGAATAAATATTGTGAGCAAATAAAAGAGATATCAAATTTTAGATACATTAACTTAATACGATACTGGCTGTAACGAATCAAAACATGATGGGAAAAGAAATGAAAATGTGAATTTTACTCCTACTAATTTCGCGACGACATAAGACAGTTCTCGAGCTTCGTAAACTCCCGAGTCTGAGTGAGTCCCGTTTTCCTGAGAGCTGCTGGGAAATCAGACATTTTACTTACGTGTTATGGAGGAATAATCTGAGGTTTCAAATTCCCATAATATGAAAATGAGAGTGTGCCAGGCAGATAAAGTATGGGTTTTTGAGATCTGAAGTTATACAGAAAACATTACCGAAAGATGAGTTTTCAGTCTGTAGTCGAAATATACGTTACAAGTTTACTAAAGATAAAAACAGATCTTGGAAGCAGAAGTAAATTTTAAAAGATATACCCAAAGATAAAGACGGTCCCATAGAAAATGCCGTAGGGGATGAAGCGTTAGAGACCTCATTATACTGGGCCATCGGCGTATGAGTTAGGGTGGTTCCTTTCCTCGCTGCCTTTCCTTCCCAGATTTTCTCTGGTACCCATTTCACGAGCCTGGGTCGACCTCGGGGGCCGTATTGGTCGTAAAAGAATCCCGCTCAGCTGGGGATTCGAACCCACGACCATTCGGTAGCTCTAACCACTACGCTAGCCGGTCCCTATACCCAAACTTAAGTCTAATTTATTTCAACTGTTGAAAGAAAAAAAACAGACGCAAAGCAAAGAAAACCTAATGAATAAAGATAAAGTCTCTGTGACCACTGACAACATTTTCATCAATCTGCATAAACAGAATCACTTAAAAAAAACACAGCAGCTATAGCGGTAATATAAAACATAACAATCACTTCTTAACGGCTTTCACGACCTATAAGCCTGACCCATAGAGCCATAAACGCAAAAGATTTAACAGCCACACAGAAGTTGCAAAGGCAACATATTTCAATAAGCAAGAGCCCGCTGGTGTCAGTCTGTCCCAAAGTATTGGGACACTAAAGAATGGAAGACCCGGAGAAGAAGAGACTAGATTTCACATACAAGAAAGCATAGCACGAGTTCCTGGATAAACGTTTTTATCTTTTCAGATAGTGGTAAAAGTTAAAAAAATGTTGGAGTTATTTTTTGTTTCTTGTTACGTTAGATTATTACATCTCCAACACACAGAACATCAGATAAGCAAACAACAATCTGTCTCGAGGGTGAGCAGAAACCTGTCTCGTGGGTGAGCAGAAAAAAAGAAAATGGACATATGTCGGTCATGTGCTGAGAAGAAACAACCAGAGAATCCTAAAACAAGCTGTGAAGTGGAACTCAAAAGGCCGAAGAAAAAGAGGTCGACCGCGTGAAACTCTAAAGAGGACATTATTAAAAAGAGGACATTGTTAAGAGAGACCAGTTTAGTGGGCATATCCCTTGCTAAGGTTGAAAAACTCGCCGAAGACAGGAAATCTTGGCAAACTACCATGAGAGACCTATGTGACTTTTAACAGCACGGGAAGGATGAAAGATGTAAGACACAAAACATACTATACATACATGTCAGAATTCTGTTCTCCAACAAAACTCCATCTTCACCAGCTACAGTTCATAGAACGCTGTTGGTTTCAGTTACCAAGAAAATCAGTCTCTTTGTAGTCATTATCTCTGGAACCTGCCATATCTATCAACTGAATATGTTAGCACAGATCAGAGGTTCCCAACCTTTTGTAACTCCCCCCCCCCTCTCCCAGGCCAATTCCATATCGCACTCCCCTCTCCTTGAGTTTTTATGCCTCTTCCCCTTCTCTCTCTCTCCCCCACCCCTCCCCACAATCATCCCTGGGGGAGAGGGTTACCCCCCACTTTGGAAACTATTGGCTGTTTTTCCTGAGAAAGTCCAAAAGATCTCGACGTAGAACACACTCTGAGTAAAAGCTTATGACAGACAGACGCAGACTGGCAGTGCTGGTGGTTGTCTGTGGCGCTGTTTCACCTGTAGAACAGATCAATGGCCTGTAACTTAACATCCGCTATTCCCCCCCCCCTTCCCCACCTTTTCCCAAAGTATCTCAGCAGTTTTCTTGAACGCCTGCACTGCGCGTTATGCTAGATGAGAGAGATGCTCGTGAGTCGGTAGACGTGAGGATGTAGCAGACAGTTTAGTGGGAGCCTGTTTTAATGTTTAAATTTACTACAGATACCGATTTTCATAGTTTACGATGTGGAGTGGAACTCGACAGATGTGGATTTATATAACTCATTCCGTCGCCTTGGAAACGAAAACCAACAGCATCTTCTTTACTTGCAGACACATACCCAGAATGCATCACGCAGAACTTTTCTAGGATTTTTTTTTTGTGTAACGAAACATGATAAATGCAGCAGAAATAGTAGGTCGTATGTCACGAAAAATGAACAGAACAAATGTACAAGTATTTGAACAAGTACAACGTGGACTCCTCAAAGGAATAAGGATCAAGAAAACAAAATACAAAGACGGCGACCTGGTTGGCTGAGTGGTTAAGGGCTTGGGTTACTAATCCAGTGGTACCGGGTTCAAGTCTCAGCAGTGGGGATTTTTTTTTTCTGGTGCACATCAAAAAGACCCCGGGGTCCACCCAGCCTCTAAACTTTGGTATCAGAGAAATCTTGGAAGGTAAATGAGTCCAGGCGTGATACTGACCACATCACATTTTCATCAATCTGCATAAACAGAATCACTTAAAAAAAACACAGCAGCTATAGCGGTAATATAAAACATAACAATCACTTCTTAACGGCTTTCACGACCTATAAGCCTGACCCATAGAGCCATAAACGCAAAAGATTTAACAGCCACACAGAAGTTGCAAAGGCAACATATTTCAATAAGCAAGAGCCCGCTGGTGTCAGTCTGTCCCAAAGTATTGGGACACTAAAGAATGGAAGACCCGGAGAAGAAGAGACTAGATTTCACATACAAGAAAGCATAGCACGAGTTCCTGGATAAACGTTTTTATCTTTTCAGATAGTGGTAAAAGTTAAAAAAATGTTGGAGTTATTTTTTGTTTCTTGTTACGTTAGATTATTACATCTCCAACACACAGAACATCAGATAAGCAAACAACAATCTGTCTCGAGGGTGAGCAGAAACCTGTCTCGTGGGTGAGCAGAAAAAAAGAAAATGGACATATGTCGGTCATGTGCTGAGAAGAAACAACCAGAGAATCCTAAAACAAGCTGTGAAGTGGAACTCAAAAGGCCGAAGAAAAAGAGGTCGACCGCGTGAAACTCTAAAGAGGACATTATTAAAAAGAGGACATTGTTAAGAGAGACCAGTTTAGTGGGCATATCCCTTGCTAAGGTTGAAAAACTCGCCGAAGACAGGAAATCTTGGCAAACTACCATGAGAGACCTATGTGACTTTTAACAGCACGGGAAGGATGAAAGATGTAAGACACAAAACATACTATACATACATGTCAGAATTCTGTTCTCCAACAAAACTCCATCTTCACCAGCTACAGTTCATAGAACGCTGTTGGTTTCAGTTACCAAGAAAATCAGTCTCTTTGTAGTCATTATCTCTGGAACCTGCCATATCTATCAACTGAATATGTTAGCACAGATCAGAGGTTCCCAACCTTTTGTAACTCCCCCCCCCCTCTCCCAGGCCAATTCCATATCGCACTCCCCTCTCCTTGAGTTTTTATGCCTCTTCCCCTTCTCTCTCTCTCCCCCACCCCTCCCCACAATCATCCCTGGGGGAGAGGGTTACCCCCCACTTTGGAAACTATTGGCTGTTTTTCCTGAGAAAGTCCAAAAGATCTCGACGTAGAACACACTCTGAGTAAAAGCTTATGACAGACAGACGCAGACTGGCAGTGCTGGTGGTTGTCTGTGGCGCTGTTTCACCTGTAGAACAGATCAATGGCCTGTAACTTAACATCCGCTATTCCCCCCCCCCTTCCCCACCTTTTCCCAAAGTATCTCAGCAGTTTTCTTGAACGCCTGCACTGCGCGTTATGCTAGATGAGAGAGATGCTCGTGAGTCGGTAGACGTGAGGATGTAGCAGACAGTTTAGTGGGAGCCTGTTTTAATGTTTAAATTTACTACAGATACCGATTTTCATAGTTTACGATGTGGAGTGGAACTCGACAGATGTGGATTTATATAACTCATTCCGTCGCCTTGGAAACGAAAACCAACAGCACCTTCTTTACTTGCAGACACATACCCAGAATGCATCACGCAGAACTTTTCTAGGATTTTTTTTTTGTGTAACGAAACATGATAAATGCAGCAGAAACAGTAGGTCGTATGTCACGAAAAATGAACAGAACAAATGTACAAGTATTTGAACAAGTGCAACGTGGACTCCTCAAAGAAATAAGGATCAAGAAAACAAAATACTTTGGCCAATCAGAAGACGGCGACCTGGTTGGTTGAGTGGTTAAGGGCTTGGGTTACTAATCCAGTGGTCCCGGGTTCAAGTCTCAGCAGTGGGGATTTTTTTTTTCTGGTGCACATCAAAAAGACCCCGGGGTCCATCCAGCCTCTAAACTTTGGTATCAGAGAAATCTTGGAAGGTAAATGAGTCCAGGCGTGATACTGACCACATCACATTTTCAAATACGAGAAATACGGGCCCAACACACAAATTGACTTAAAGGCATAGAAACGGAAATTTTAACTTAACCTTTGCCATATCAGAAGAGATAAAAATATGATGAAGACCATACTAGAGGGAAAGATGGAAGGAAAAAAAGTGTGAGTGATTGAAGGAGATGTAGACTGGAAGATAGCGTGCGAGAGTACATAGGACACAGCCTGGCTGAGACTGGAAGATAGCGTGCGAGAGAAGACAGGACACAGCTAGATTGAGACTGGAAGATAGCGTGCGAGAGAAGACAGGATACAGCTAGATTGAGACTGGAAGATAGCGTGCGAGAGAAGACAGGATACAGCTAGATTGAGACTGGAAGATAGCGTGCGAGAGAAGACAGGACACAGCCTGGCTGAGACTGGAAGATAGCGTGCGAGAGTAGATAGGACACAGCTAGACTGAGACTGGAAGATAGCGTGCGAGAGTAGATAGGACACAGCTAGACTGAGACTGGAAGATAGCGTGCGAGAGTAGATAGGACACAGCCTGGCTGAGACTGGAAGATAGCGTGCGAGAGAAGACAGGACGCAGCCTGGCTGAGTGTACTATCAAGGCGAGGGAGTGAGGGAACTGAAGATTCATTACCTCCAATCTTCGTACCGAAGACAGCACACGATGATGATGATGACGAAATACACAGAATTGGCAAAAAGTTTCTTTTCTTTGCTTCCTGATCAATGTTGCAAGCCAGACAAAGACGGACTCTGCGTCTCAACAAGTTTAATCCACTCCCTTTTCTTTTCGTGTGCTCCCTCCCATATTCTTCAGCCAAAAAACTGGATTTCATATTGTCCTAAGGGAAAACAAGGCCTCTGCAATTCCAGTGATCTTCTGTGTAACAATTTCTGGCACTTTTCAGGGGGAAAAACTCCCGTCAAGAGTAGGAGAGGCCGTTCTCGAAGAAGAATAGGAGAGGCCGTTCTCGTAGAAGAGTAGGAAATAGGAGAGGCCGTCCTCGATGAGAATAGGAGAGGCCGTCCTCGTAGAAGAGTAGGGAAATAGGATAGGCTGTCCTCGAAGAAGAATAGGAGAGGCCGTTCTCGTAGAAGAGTAGGAAATAGGAGAGGCCGTCCTCGATGAGAATAGGAGAGGCCGTCCTCGATGAGAATAGGAGAGGCCGTCCTCGTAGAAGAATAGGATAGGCCGTCATCGAAGAAGTATAGCATAGGCCGTCCTCGTAGAAGAAAAACTTGAAGAAAAAAACAGACACCTTAAATATCTCCTGTCTGAAGCAAATCGACGAGCCCTGTAAAAAGATGGCTGCTTTTACGACAATACAAGGCAGATAAAGAAAGAGATAAGAGAAGCACACGAACTTCTATTCTTAAAACCTCGTCGTCGCCGTCATCATTATCATTATCATCATTATTACAGCTAACCCACAACAGTTGGACATGTAGTTGTATCTCAACATCTTCACTGCATCGGCTGTAGAGAACACCATCTCACAGTTCCAGGCAGATAGCAGAAGCAGAAAAAGAAGAAGAAGAAGACGTTTTACAACTTTCACTGTTTCTATCACCAGCCGATGTGCAGACAGGCAAGTCTGATTTTGTACTCCGGACAGGATTAACAAGTCTAACATATCTGCATAAAACTGTGCTCCTCTGAAGTCTGCACGGCTGGTGGCTCTCGTCTAGCTGCCTTACTGGTAGCAGTGACTCTGCTTGTGGGACGGGTGAGGGGGGGGGGTCGAAGTTGTCGAACTTAATTCCAAAAATATCTTGTTCCATATCACAGTCCTGGGCCTGAATGTGGTTGTTGTCTTATCTCAGACTGTTGTCTTATCTCAGGCTGTTGTCTTATCTCAGACTGTTGTCTTATCTCAGGGTGTTGTATTATCTCAGGCTGTTGTCTTATCTGAGGCTGTTATCTTATCTCAGACTGTTGTCTTATCTCAGGCTGTTATCTTATCTCAGGCTGTTGTCTTACCTCAGACTGTTATCTTACCTCAGATTGTTGTCTTACCTCAAAGTGCAGTCTTAGCTTAGTCTGTTGAGAAACATGTTTGTAAGATCTTTTCTGTGAATGAAAGACTCTAGCACAGCCTGCGTCAGATGAGCGTGATATCTGACTTAGAGGATCTATACTGCAGCGTCGACTGCAAAGAACTGTTACAGAGCTGCTTTCAAAGAACTACGGCAACGTCCTTTGCAAAGAACTATTGCAGTCTCTCCAGCAAAGAACTGGCTACAGCGTCGTTAGCAAAGAACTACCACAGCATCGTCTTCAAAGAACTAACATTAGTTGTTAAAGAGAAGCCCCATAAGAAGTGACCTGGAAATGGATTGGTCGTGTACTCCAGAAAGATCCCAGGTCTGAAATATCGGCACTTGTTGTCAAAGAAGGTTATAGAGGCAGATATCACGTTATGGGTTTTGTCAAGCAACGTTTTGCTGGCCAGCTGCTATAATGACCAAGTCTAATGCTGGAGATTCGATGTTTTTTTAAACAAGTATATAAGTAAATGCATAAATATTTACGAAGCCACCTAGGAAAGGTGTGATAACAAAATATTAGACTGTTTAGAACAAAAGTAAGAAGCTTTATAATTAACGCGCACACAGTTCTGGTTTTATATACATGCAGAACAACAACAAAAAAAAAAAGGACACAGCCTGGGTGAGTGTACTATCAAGGCGAGGGAGTGAGGGAACTGAAGATTCATTACCTCCAATCTTCGTACCGAAGACAGCACACGATGATGATGATGACGAAATACACAGAATTGGCAAAAAGTTTCTTTCCTTTGCTTCCTGATCAATGTTGCAAGCCAGACAAAGACGGACTCTGCGTCTCAACAAGTTTAATCCACTCCCTTTTCTTTTCGTGTGCTCCCTCCCATATTCTTCAGCCAAAAAACTGGATTTCATATTGTCCTAAGGGAAAACAAGGCCTCTGCAATTCCAGTGATCTTCTGTGTAACAATTTCTGGCACTTTTCAGGGGGAAAAACCCCCGTCAAGAGTAGGAGAGGCCGTTCTCGAAGAAGAATAGGAGAGGCCGTTCTCGTAGAAGAGTAGGAAATAGGAGAGGCCGTCCTCGATGAGAATAGGAGAGGCCGTCCTCGTAGAAGAGTAGGAAATAGGATAGGCTGTCCTCGAAGAAGAATAGGAGAGGCCGTTCTCGTAGAAGAGTAGGAAATAGGAGAGGCCGTCCTCGATGAGAATAGGAGAGGCCGTCCTCGATGAGAATAGGAGAGGCCGTCCTCGTAGAAGAATAGGATAGGCCGTCATCGAAGAAGAATAGCATAGGCCGTCCTCGTAGAAGAAAAACTTGAAGAAAAAAACAGACACTTTAAATATCTCCTGTCTGAAGCAAATCGACGAGCCCTGTAAAAAGATGGCTGCTTTTACGACAATACAAGGCAGATAAAGAAAGAGATAAGAGAAGCACACGAACTTCTATTCTTAAAACCTCGTCGTCGCCGTCATCATTATCATTATCATCATTATTACAGCTAACCCACAACAGTTGGACATGTAGTTGTATCTCAACATCTTCACTGCATCGGCTGTAGAGAACACCATCTCACAGTTCCAGGCAGATAGCAGAAGCAGAAAAAGAAGAAGAAGAAGACGTTTTACAACTTGCACTGTTTCTATCACCAGCCGATGTGCAGACAGGCAAGTCTGATTTTGTACTCCGGGCAGGATTAACGACAAAGTCTGCGTCAAACTCTGTCCCTTAAAGGTCAGCGCTGCCTTTATCTAAAGTCTGCCTTAAAGATCTTCGTCTTTCTGACTTAATGATAGTACCAACCTTCCAGACCAACCTTCCAGACAGGTGTAATCGATCATATTCCCCAATTATGTAAACCAGCGTATGTAATTAGAATTATTGGCTTTGTTTTCCCATGCGAATTGGTCGACTTCCCAAACATTCGCGCTTTTTTTTTTTTTGGGGGGGGGGGGGGGGGGAAAGGAGATTTGGGAATTTTAAACAAAATGTTGAGAATACTGACTCTTCTCATCCATGGTCTGTTTTCTATCCTTCTAGCTGATACAACAGCTGTCTGTGGTCTGTCTTGTCTCTGTGTGACAAAATCTACCTATTTAGAAAACGTAAAGAATTTCCTGCGTCGGTTGGTATTATATTCTGCGGCTTGTATGCAGTACAATATATATTTTACTAGTTCGAAGTCACGTTGTTAAGAGAGGCCAGTTTAGTGGGCATAACAACCCTAGATGAGGTTGAAAAGCTCGTCGAAAACAGGAATACTTGGCGAACTACAATGCGAGCCCTATGTGACGTTTAGCGGCACGGGAAGGATGCAAGATGTAAGTTAGATGTATTTTAAAAAAAAACTAAATAATGATTATTTTCCTCTTATCTTTATTATTATGCGACTGGTAATAAAAAACAAAAAAAATCACTGGAAGCAGCAGAAATGTGCTTTATTAGAAGAATGTTGCGAATCCCCTGGACAGCAAAAATAACTAAAATGAAGAATGTTTGAGAAGAGCTGGAGAGACAAAAAATCTTGTCAAAAAAATAAGAGAGAGACAATGTACTTTCATAGGACATGCAATGAGAAGTGGGGGCACTGAAAATATTATAACAACAGGAAAAATAGAGAGAGGAACAAGAGGAAGACCAAGAGAAATGATACTGGACAGTCTGACGGGATGGTGTGAGAGGAGATCACCAACTGAGCTGATAGCCTACATGAAGGATCGTGTACTCTGGAGAAGCATAATAGCCAACGTCAGTCGGCACGGCACCTGATAATAATGATGATGATGATGACTGGTTATATAGATACCCTTGACAATTATATGTCTGACTTATTATTATTATTCAATTTACTAAACATTCTCTACACATTCAACAACAGATTTATTTTGATCTCCTATATCGAGATATTCCTCAGTCGTTGCTTTAGCTGACCAAGGTCAGATTCTTCTCAGAAAACACTTCTGTTGCTCTGACCTGTTGTACAGGTCACGTGTGTGGGTAGAACGTGTGAGTGACAGAATGTCAGAGACATATGCGAGCTCCAGGAACTCTGAAGAGCACCAGAAAGTATACAGGGAATTCTCTGAGCAGCCAGAATGACGCACCACGATATGCACGGTAGCTCCTGGGATGGGAGAATGTAGAAGGCAGATCTTCAAGGACAAAGCCAAAAGTCAAAATCTTGTTTAATTTTTTTTTTTAGTTTAGGTTCAGATAAAACTGAGGAAGGTTATTTTTTAAATGACACTTGGGCCATGCCAGAATATTTTGCCTTCCCGGACTAAACTGACAAGTCTAACATATCTGCATAAAACTGTGCTCCTCTGAGGTCTGCACGGCTGGTGGCTGTCGTCTAGCTGCTTTACTGGTAGCAGTGACTCTGCATGTGGGACGGGTGAGGGGGGGGGGGTCGAAGTTGTCGAACTTAATTCCAAAAATATCTTGTTCCATATCACAGTCCTGGGCCTGAATGTGGTTGTTGTCTTATCTCAGACTGTTGTCTTATCTCAGACTGTTGTCTTATCTCAGACTGTTGTCTTATCTCAGGGTGTTGTATTATCTCAGGCTATTGTCTTATCTCAGGCTGTTGTCTTATCTCAGACTGTTGTCTTACCTCAGACTGTTGTCTTATCTCAGACTGTTGTCTTACCTCAGGGTGTTGTATTATCTCAGGCTGTTGTCTTATCTCAGACTGTTATCTTACCTCAGATTGTTGTCTTACCTCAAAGTGCAGTCTTAGTTTAGTCTGTTGAGAAACATGTTTGTAAGATCTTTTCTGTGAATGAAAGACTCTAGCACAGCCTGCGTCAGATGGGCGTGATATCTGACTTAGAGGATCTATACTGCAGCGTCGACTGCAAAGAACTGTTACAGAGCTGCTTTCAAAGAACTACGGCAACGTCCTTTGCAAAGAACTATTGCAGTCTCTCCAGCAAAGAACTGGCTACAGCGTCGTTAGCAAAGAACTACCACAGCATCGTCTTCAAAGAACTAACATTAGTTGTTAAAGAGAAGCCCCATAAGAAGTGACCTGGAAATGGATTGGTCGTGTACTCCAGAAAGATCCCAGGTCTGAAATATCGGCACTTGTTGTCAAAGAAGGTTATGGAGGCAGATATCACGTTATGGGTTTTGTCAAGCAACGTTTTGCTGGCCAGCTGCTATAATGACCAAGTCTAATGCTGGAGATTCGATGTTTTTTTAAACAAGTATATAAGTAAATGCATAAATATTTACGAAGCCACCTAGGAAAGGTGTGATAACAAAATATTAGACTGTTTAGAACAAAAGTAAGAACAGCTTTATTAATTAACGCGCACACAGTTCTGGTTTTATATACATGCAGAACAACAAACAAAAAAAAAAAAAAGAAAAAATGAAGAGAATATATGCATTCGTATGGATGATATATAACAAACAAGAATGGAGGATATATATATATATATCTGAAAGAATGGAGGTTTCAGCTATGACTTGCACGATATTGTATGTGATAGTGCACATGGTGAAATATTGTGTGTGATAGTGCACATGATGAGATGTTGTGAATGTTTAAATGAAGATTTATGGGGTATGATGCCAACATGACGTATTGGTAGTAAAGAGGGGATGAAGAAAGAGAGCAGGAGAGAGAGCGAGCAGGAGAGAGAGCAGGAGAGAGAGCGAGCAGGAGAGAGAGAGCAAGAGAGAGAGAGATACACAATGGCTGCCAGGCTGAGAAAAGAATGGTTAGAATAGATGACTGTAGATGGTGTAGATGGTTTGTAGTATAGTGCGGTGAAGGTCCTAAAATATCAGCTGCAGGCGAGGAAAAGGTTTGAAGGACTATGGGAAAGGGTTTTGAGACAGAAAGGGAAGAAGATTTGAAGGACTATGGGAAAGGATTTTGAGACAGAAAGGGAAGAGGACATGAGAAACTATGGGAGGGATTATGAGACTGAGAAAGGGAAGGTTAGATGAGGCTGGATTTCCACTTCAGATCACGTGGGCACAGGAAAGAAAAAATAAATATGCGGGCGGATTAAGGACAGCTGGATAAAAAGCAGATGAAAGCCAGATGGGCAGCATGCATCACAGTCAGGGCGCCATATACAGGCTGTCTGCAGAGTGTCAGAAGTGGAAAGAATGTGCTGCTGCTCTAAAAGACCCCACCGGGTGCAGTAGACGATGACAGCATCGTACCCCAACATTCGATGAAATGGATGATGATGATGGATAAATATTTCTGTTAGTTATTGGTCATCATGTTTCTAGTTTTTTTTATTTTATTATGACTAGCTCCAGGCGCACAGCTACATCGTAATAATGTCACAAAATAAGCCCACATCAGCAACATGTACGACAGCCTGATTAGACCGCATTTATAGGTTATAACAATTGCGTAGCTTGAGTAGGCATTGCTCCGGAAATTTTCGATACTTTACGTTCGCTAACGGCAAACTGCGGTAGTTAAGCTCTTATTACAGAAGTATGGCAGACCTCCAGCGCTTTCGCGTACAAATCCAATTATGTGTGTTCGTGTTTATGTTCTCACGTCTGTCACGTGAGCGCGGGAAAGTCTGATGATTCACTGAGTGCCACTCTGGGCTTTTCTTTGGCGGAAGGTAACGAGATCTGGTGTTCGGTGGCACGGCTCGGGTTCTAGACCGGGAAGAAAGTCAGAAACAGACTGGTAATTACTCATTTAGTTACTCGATCTTCTGGTGTCAGATGAGCGCCACGCCCACTTTCTGCTAAGGATTTTGTGATGAGGTACGTCGGCTGTGGGCAGGACAAGATCGTCAGGAATATAGAAGAATACATCCCTGGGCATCAATTTGCGTCATTAAGTATACAACGACGCAGCCTGATACATCTGCTTGCGTCAGACTGACGCTGGTTAATAAATGATAACGATATTTTGTATTTGATGTATCAAATCTGTTTCTCTTCCTTGCCGACTTTTAGTCATCATCAAGTGCCATGTCTGGAGGCATTGGCGATCATGTCTCTCCACAGTTTTTCATGTTTTTCATCAGTTCTTTTGTTGTGTTTCTCCCACACCATTTTGTCGAGTCATTCAAGTTTTTTTTTCACTTGGTCTACCTCTTCTTTTCCTGCCTCCCATTTTCCCTGTTGTCACGATATTTTCTATCCCTCCTCTTCTCATTATAAGACCAGTAAACCTAGACTGTCTCCCTTGTAGTGTGTTCACTAATGCTGGTTTCTCATTGGTTTTTCTTAAGCATTCTTCATTTGTTATTTTAGATGTCCATGTTTTTCTTAACATTCTTCGCAGGAACCGTCTTTCAGCTGCATCTAATGCTCTCTTTGTTGTTTTCGTTAATGACCATGATTCGCTCCCATATAACAATGCTGGCTCGATATATCATTTCAAGACTCTACTCTTAGTGCTACTATATGAGTACACACCTAAGGGTTATGGTGCTAGTACCCATACTGTTCTTGACCTGTCGATAGCCTAGAGGTTTTTACCTCATATAAACAAAAAAAATGTTTGAATACAGGACCTATCACCAAAGACTGCGAAGAGGGAGTAATGAAGGGCGTTGGCAGACATTCAGAACTTTGCGGAAAAGATCGAACTGTGTTCATTCAGTTGTGCCATTGGCGCTATCACCCAAAGCACACTACGAACAACACGGTGAGGTTAAAGGGTGAGCACATATGGGAGTGTCCAGAGTGCACATCTCTAGGCCGGCAGCAGAGCATGGTCGTTTTTCAAGTTCAAGTTCAAGATCACGGTTGACTGCCGTTCCTCCCGCAACTCCATAAGAACCAGGTTCCCATTTCTGCAGCTTGGGCTGACTAAATCATCTGAAGCTGGGTTTTAGAACAACTGATCTTTACCATGAGAGATAAGTGATCTTTGCCATGAGAGATACGTGATCTTTGGCATAAGAGATAAGTGATTTCCGCCATGAGAAATAAGTGATCTTCGCCATGACAGATAAGTGATCTTCACCGTGAGAGATAAGTGGTCTTCACCGTGAGAGATAAGTGATCTTCACCGTGAGAGATAAGTGATCTTCACCGTGAGAGATAAGTGATCTTCACCGTGAGAGATAAGTGGTCTTCGCCATGAGGGATAGTGATCTTCGCCATGGGAGATAAATGATCTTGGCTATGAGAGATAAGTGATCTTCGCCATGCGAGATATATGCACTAATTTGTTAGTGCTGCCTGAAATAAGTTTCCAGACTATCTGAAGTCAGGGATATTGCTGGCAGAAAGTGGCTAGCGACATTTTTGTGCTGGGAACATAGGGAGCTGCTCTGCAAATGTTGACAATAACACGAGTCATGGAGAAGAGCAATGTGGCAATAAGATCATTATCATTATCATCATCATAATTATCATCATCATCATCATGTCATTTACAATGGCCCGGACTATCATATCTTCCTCCAGCTTTCCGTCTATGGTGTTTTCAGGCCCTCTGCGTGCTGATACTCCGACGTACTATCTTGCCAGACACGGAGTAGAACTTTTATCTTTTCTCACCCTCTCTTTGTGTGTATGTGTGTGTGTGTGTGTGTGATTTTCTTAGAAAAGTGTTATTTTTTATGCTCTGTCCCGTAAATATCGATTTTTCACCACAAATTTGGATTTTAAATTAAACTTTGGCAGAACATGTCTGCTCGGTTGGGCGTCTGCAACTCACGTGCCATAGCCGGCCATCTTTAAGTTAGTGTCTTGCAAGTAGATGTTACAATACTTATTAGTAATACGAGATATTCGCCATTTTCTTTTTTGTTAGTAATGACGGACGCAAGAGCCTTAGAAAAAAAACCCCAAGAATCTCTTTGTTCATGTTCGTGTAGGATGGGGAGTGGGCTACTGTGGTTATTTTTTGGCAGACTCAGAGTGAAACTTGAAAGCAAGAAAAGGTTACAGTGTTTCTTTAGAAGATCCCGCCAGGTTAAAGACCACAGCAGCAACTGTCCTGTTAGTCAGACTAGCGTGACCCGGGGCACCATCGGAGAGGTGGGACAGGAACTTGGTCGGCTGTAATTTCCCAGCAGTGATTTAGAGAGGTCTCTTGCGGGTTACTGGCCGCTCTTTCGCGCTACACCTTCGCCCCCTGTACGAGAAGAACGTGAAAAATTACAGAAGAGACTTGTTGTGACAGAGAAAGTGATGAGGAATGAGAAAATATAGCAAAGCTTACACGACACCGGCTGATAATTATCCGGTGTCTAATTGTCCGGTATCTAATTATCCGGTGTCTGATTTTCCTGTTCCAGCTACAGCACCGTTATTATGGAGGCGAAATTGAAGGTAAAAAACAAACAAACTATGAACAAATCTTCCGTGCTACAAGGTTTATGTGCAGAATTTCTGCATGATAATGAAGGAATTAAAATTTTATGATCTAATTTTCTATGCGTCCCACAGAGAATAAAAGAAGATTTATCCAAAAAGCAAGCAGATTTGGAAGTGGAACATAAGACTTCCTATACTCTAAACACCATACTCACTGAAACAGACAACCTGGCTAGACACAACGATGTTCTTTCTGATTGGTTACAAAGAGATCGCTGTTCTAGCCGGAGAAGACAATGTCAGATAGGGTAGTCAGTTACCTATAGCTGACATGCTGGTGTCAGGGTTGGCGAAACATACTGACATGTTGGCGACAGGGTTAGGGAAACATAGCTGACATGCTGGTGTCAAGGTTAGAAAAACATAGCTGACATGCTGGTGTCAGGGTTAGGGAAACATAGCTGACATGCTGGTGTCAGGGTTAGGGAAACATAGCTGACATGCTGGTGTCAGGGTTACAGAAACATAGCTGACATGCTGGTGTCAGGGTTAGAGAAACATCGTTGATTTACTGGTGTCAGGGTTAGAGAAACATAGCTGACATGCTGGCGTTAGGTTTAGAGAAACATAGCTGACATGCAGGCGTCATGGTTAGAGAAACATCGTTGATTTACTGGTGTCAGGGTTAGAGAAACATAGCTGACATGCTGGCGTCAGGGTTAGCGAAACATAGCTGACATGCTGGCGTCAGGGTTAGAGAAACATAGCTGACATGCTGGCGTCAGGGTTAGAGAAACATAGCTAACATGCTGGCGTCAGGGTTAGAGAAACATAGCTGACATGCTGGCGTCAGGGTTAGCGAAACATAGCTGACATGCTGGCGTCAGGGTTAGCGAAACATAGCTAACATGCTGGCGTCAGGGTTAGAGAAACATAGCTGACATGCTGGTGTCAAGGTTAGCGAAATATAACTGCCTGAGACTATGTCCCACCTCTTTGTTGTTACCCCCGGTAACAGGCCTCGCCTGGCAGGATTTGCCATAGTCGCTATGGTAGTGGAGTCTAATTAAGAAGTATTGCTTTTTAGCTCCAATCAAGGACTGAAAAGAATAGCCGCCATAGCCCGCTCGCAATCCGACACAGTGTTGTGCTTTAACTTGCTCACCGCATCGGTTGCAAATAACACCAACTCACGATTCAAGGAAAAAGACGAAGAAGATAATGATAATAATGATGATGATAAATGATGAACGTGTGAAAAATAAAAGATTTGTTGTGAAAAAGAACGTAAGATTCGGCCCAGTCGAATTGCGACATCATCATCATCATCATGTGTTATCTCCTTTGAGCAAGGTTTTCGGCAATGGGTCTCCAATTTGATCTGTCTCGAGCTTCCAAGACGGACCCAGCTAAACTGATTCCTGTCTGTCTTTTGATGCTGTCCTATAAGTACTACAGTTGTCCTAGCTTTCTATCCATTCCTACCTCCTTCCTTTGTAATCTTAAATATCAATATTGAAGTAATTGTTTCTATGTACTACTACTACTACTATTGCTGCAGCAGCAGCTGTTGATACTGCTGCTACTACTGTTGCTGCTGCTGTTACTACTTTTACTACTACTACTACTACTACTACTACTACTACTACTACTACTTGTAATACTACTACTGCTACTACTGTTGTTGCTACTTTTACTACTACTACAACTATTATTACTACTACTGTTTTGCTACTTTTACTACTACTACTACAACTATTATTACTACTACTGTTGTTACTACTTTTACTACTACTACTACTACTACTACTACTACAACTATTATTACTACTACTATTGTTGCTACCTTTACTACTACTACTGCTACAACTATTATTACTACTACTGTTTTGCTACTTTTACTACTACTACTACAACTATTATTACTACTACTGTTGTTACTACTTTGTTACTACTTTTACTGCTAACTACTACTACTACTACTACTACTACAACTATTATTACTACTACTGTTGTTACTACTTTTATTACTAACTACTACTACTACTACTACTACTACTACTACAACTATTATTACTACTACTGTTGTTACTACTTTTACTGCTAACTACTACTACTACTACTACTACTACTACTACTACTACAACTATTATTACTACTACTGTTGTTACTACTTTTACTACTAACTACTACTACTACTATTATTATTACTACTACTGTTGTTGCTACTTTTACTACTAACTACTACTACTACAACTATTATTACTACTACTGTTGTTGCTACTTTTACTACTACTACTACTACAACTATTATTACTACTACTATTGTTGCTACCTTTACTACTACTACTGCTACAACTATTATTACTATTACTGTTGTTGCTACTTTTACTACTACTACTACTACTCCAACTGCCGTCGCTGCTATTATTGTTTACTACTACCACCACTACTAAACTACTTCAGCTCTGTGTTCTAATTTTCATTCCATTCATTATTTCTCATTCAGTTTCAGTTTTGCCGTACACTTTTTGTTGTGCTTCTTTTATATCATGAACACAAAAATGAGGTTTTCAGAGAATTAAAAAAAAAACAACAACATCTCTAAATAGGTTAAAGTGGGACATTTCTACAGATTTGACAGCCAGGAATCAGCATTTAAATGCTGCGCCGTGACTGTAGCAGTTTCAGCCTCACGTGACATGTTTAACTGGACTGACTCGTGCATGTATTTGTGTACAGTCATAATGAGATGGTGAGTCAGAGTCACTTTCAGTCTGTTCTGGAATTTCGCTTGGCATTTGTAAAGCTGAAAGAGTTAAACAGAGGGATGTAACAGTCAAACATCTCTCTCTCTCTCTCTCTCTCTCTCTCTCTCTCTCTGCCCGTATCCTTTCTCAGTGTATACCTGTTCTTTATCTAACTGCTCCACAGGCAATGCCTAAATAAATGACAGCGTCAATGGTCAGCATAAAAAAAAGTTGACTTTTTTCCATTTCAACTTCTCTTCCCATTCGACCTGACACAGAGGAGCTCTGAAATGAGTTAAAAATCTTAACTGTTCACCTGGTGTGAGTGATCGAAGATTTACATCGGGATCAAAGCTACCGGCGACCGCCACGCAAGATTACTTTCATTGTTTATCCACCTGTTAATTTGAACTTCCCAGTCATGTTGACCACATTAATGTCTTGATATAGAACGTCCCAGTCATGCTGACCACATTAATGTCTTGTGTCATGCTGACCACATGAATGTCTCGATATAGAACGTCCCAGTTATGCTGACCACATTAATGTCTTGATATAGAACGTCCCAGTTATGCTGGCCACATTAATTTCTTGATATAGAACGTCCCAGTCATGCTGGTCACATTAATTTCTTGATATAGAACGTCCCAGTCATGCTGACTACATTAATTACTTGATGTGGAACTTCCCAGTCTCGCTGAATACATTAATTATTTGATATGGAACTTCCCAGTCTCGCTGAATACATTAATTACTTGACGCTTAACTTTTATTTCTTGTCACTTCTCCTTGTGTCTTCATCGCTGCCTTAGTTATTTGCACAGGTCGTAGCTTGCTCGCACTTTCATTTTCTCTCTGATTGACACCAAGACTTTATGTCACTGGACCCGACCCTGGGCTACAGATGAAAAATATGGAGGAGTAGACGAGGTCCCAGAATAGGCCCGCGTGCGCTGTCCTGGTCATCTACTTTGAGTGCTTCAGCGTGTAAAGTGGGAAATCAAATAAGATGGTAGAGTACAGTTCCTTGTGTTGTCGCGTGGAAGGGGCGTTGGAAAATTGAGTTTCTGCTCGTCTGCTCGATAATTGCATCTCGATACATTTTTAATACAAGCTGCTATCAAATTATTGCCAAAAGTGTTAGACTAACAATTTAATGACTTCTCGACGCTTGGAATTTAGCAAAGTTATGTAGACTAGATATGCTTGCCCTGTTTGAAAATTTTCTTGAGAGAGGATTGCAGAGGAAGAAAAAAGATGTACTTATATCATAGGGGTTAGATTACAGTTCAGTAAGGGTTGGAGGAAGAAAAAAGATGTACTTATATCATAGGGGTTAGATTACAGTTCACTAAGGGTTGGAGGAAGAAAAAAGATGTACTTATATCATAGGGGTTAGATTACAGTTCACTAAGGGTTGGAGGAAGAAAAAAGATGTACTTATATCATAGGGGTTAGATTACAGTTCACTAAGGGTTGGAGGAAGAAAAAAGATGTACTTATATCATAGGGGTTAGATTACAGTTCACTAAGGGTTGGAGGAAGAAAAAAGATGTACTTATATCACAGGGGTTAGATTACAGTTCACTAAGGGTTGGAGGAAGAAAAAAGATATACTTATATCACAGGGGTTAGATTACAGTTCACTAAGGCTTGTCCACCGGAACTCTTAGTCTCTTCTTGGAAAAACTGCCAGAGTTGTTTTCATTAATGTTCGCAGTTATTTCCCCTGCAAGTTGTACTGTCTGTCTGTCTGTCCTACAAGCCCCAGTTCTTCAGTGTGATCTGGGGGTGGTGGTGGTGATGTGTGTGAGTGTGAGTGTGTGTGTGTGTGTGTGAGAGAGAGAGAGAGAGAGAGAGAGGCACTAGCATTGCAGTCTGCTGCTTCTCCATGGCCGTGTATGAAACTTCCAGTCCTACACTTTCCCTGTATTTCTGTGGTCTAAGTATTATCCAGGATGAGCTCTCCTTGACCGCTGATTACTGGGTGTGCTAAAACTTGACGAGTCTTCACTTAGACATGCTTGTGTTATATACACGCGTTGTGCTAGACTGTCAAATAGTTGCTTGTTCTATCCTTTTTTTATAATCTTTCCTTTCCTTGAACAATCTTTCATGCTCTCTTTTACATGCGTAGAAAGAAGAATGTAATGACAAACGTTCTGATTTGCCTGTTTGCCTAGCACCCTGGCTAATGATCAGAAACCAGGACAACACAGTTCAACATTTGAGAAATGACTTAAAACTTGGCTTTTGCTGCCTTCACACGGTAATGAATATTAGAAATTAGAATAAAGACAGGACTTAGTTGAATCAATGTAAAAAGGAATATCGATTTCAAACAACAAACAGCACTGAACGTTGTTAAGTTATAGACTGAACGTTGTTAAGTTATAGACTGAACATTGTTAAGTTATAGACTGAACATTGTTAAGTTATAGACTGAACATTGTTAAGTTATAGACTGAACGTTGTTAAGTTATAGACTGAACGTTGTTAAGTTATAGACTGAACATTGTTAAGTTATAGACTGAACGTTGTTAAGTTATAGACTGAACGTTGTTAAGTTATAGACTGAACATTGTTAAGTTATAGACTGAACGTTGTTAAGTTATAGACTGAACATTGTTAAGTTATAGACTGAACGTTGTTAAGTTATAGACTGAACATTGTTAAGTTATAGACTGAACGTTGTTAAGTTATAGACTGAACGTTGTTAAGTTATAGACTGAACGTTGTTAAGTTATAGACTGACGTTGTCTGTTAAGCTATAGACTGACGTTGTCTGTTAAATTATAGACTGAACGTTGTTTGTTAAGTTATAGACTGAACGTTGTTAAGTTATAGACTGAACGTTGTTAAATTATAGACTGAACGTTGTTAAGTTATAGACTGAACGTTGTTTGTTAAATTATAGACTGAACGTTGTTAAGTTATAGACTGAACGTTGTTAAATTATAGACTGAACGTTGTTAAGTTATAGACTGAACGTTGTTAAGTTATAGACTGAACGTTGTTAAATTATAGACTGAACGTTGTTAAGTTATAGACTGAACGTTGTTAAGTTATAGACTGAACGTTGTTAAGTTATAGACTGAACGTTGTTAAGTTACAGACTGACGTTGTCTGTTAAGTTATAGACTGAACGCTATTAAGATACAGACTGAACATTGTTACATTATAGAATGAACGTTGTTAAGTTACAGACGTGAAGATTGTTAAGCTACAGACGTGAACAGTTATAGACTGACGTTGTTTATTAAGTTATAGACTGAGGTTGTTTATTAAGTTATAGACTGACGTTGTTTGTTAAGTTATAGACTGACGTTGTTTATTAAGTTATAGACTGACGTTGTCTGTTCAGTTATAGACTGAAGTTTGTTTATTAAGTTATAGACTGACGTTGTTTGTTAAGTTATAGACTGAACGTTGTTTATTAAGTTATAGACTGAACGTTGTTTATTAAGTTATAGACTGAACGTTGTTTATTAAGTTATAGACTGACGTTGTTTGTTAAGTTATAGACTGACGTTGTTTATTAAGTTATAGACTGACGTTGTCTGTTAAGTTATAGACTGACGTTGTTTATTAAGTTATAGACTGAAGTTTGTTTATTAAGTTATAGACTGAACGTTTTTAAGTTGCAGACGTGAACATCCATTTGGTGATGATAAACTCACTCCTTTTTTTTCCTCCCTCTCTCTTTTCTCTCTGGGGTCATGACCCAGAGGAGCCGTGATTCAGCCGTGACTGAAGCTGGACATCAACTTTTGCCAAGGGGTAAAATCTGGTTCCTTGACAACCGTCATCTTTGTAAGAACAAAACGAATTTTATTTTTCAGAAAGAGTGGGACCGGGTCGATAGGTCAGTCTAGTGTTCTTTTCTTTGTCTGTGAGTACTCATGCCGTTGCGGACTTAAGAAACAGTTTAATACCAGCGTACGATGCACTAACAGCCACGAAACTGGACTTAAGAAACAGTTTAATACCAGCGTACGATGCACTAACAGCCACGAAACTGGACTTAAGAAACAGTTTAATACCAGCGTACGATGCACTAACAGCCACGAAACTGGACTTAAGAAACAGTTTAATACCAGCGTACGATGCACTAACAGCCACGAAACTTTAACCTCCAACTCCTACCCAGACTTTCAACATTCACATCTATTCCACACACGACAAATGATGTGAATTAAGATAACATATGGCACAGATGTTTTTTTCACATTCTCCCACATCATTACAGTCTAACAAATTGTAATGCATTAGCTCTATTACTGAGTCAATCTGTACGCATACTGACTACTTTACACTTGACTTTGACTACTTTAATGTATTAGTAGTATTACTGGGCCATTCTGTAGCATGAATTGGCTACTTTCTACTCCACTTGAATCTAGATCTATGAGGGAAGTGTGTAATAGGGCAAATCCAAAAGTAACCTTAATTTTGCTCTAACAAAGCTAACTCCAATAGTAGACACTTGTAGTACAGATATGTTATACCACCCCACTCCGGAATCTGGATGTATGCACTCAGAGGGGCCGTCGGCTATTTTGGAGATGTGACGTCTGCAGGCTAGATCAAAGATGGCTGCTCGATGGAAGCATGCACGAAAGAAAAACAGTTATGTGTTTCTTGTGGAGGGAAGGTGAGAGACCTTCAGATATTCGTTGCAGAATGAAGAGTGTAAAATTTGACGGATGCATCTCGCCCAGGCCAGCCTCAGACTGCGAATAGGCCTGACGCTAACGCTGAAGTGGAACGAATAGTGCGGGAAAACTTTGCCGGTAACAATCTATGAGATGCATGGAAAATCGAAGATTAATCGAAGATTAAGCATGACTCGGTACTCGACATCATTAACAAAGTGTTACAGAACCGAAAAGTCTGCGCCAGGTGGGTTCCAAAACAACTTACTCCCTATCTCAAAGAACCTGGTGAGGATGTTGGTGAAACTCTTCTACGACGTTCTGAAGTTGAAGAAGGTGGCTTTCTACTATGAGTAAACACTTGAGATGAATGCTGTGTGCACAACTTCAAGCCAGAGATAAACCGAATGCTGTGTGCACAACTTCTAGCCAGAGATAAACCGAATGCTGGGTGCACAACTTCAAGCCAGAGATAAACCGAATGCTGTGTGCACAACTTCAAGCCAGAGATAAACCGAATGCTGTGTGCACAACTTCTAGCCAGAGACAAACCGAATGCTGTGTGCACAACTTCTAGCCAGAGATAAACCGAATGCTGGGTGCACAATTTCAAGCCAGAGACAAACCGAATGCTGTGTGCACAACTTCTAGCCAGAGACAAACCGAATGCTGGGTGCACAACTTCTAGCCAGAGACAAACCGAATGCTGTGTGCACAATTTCAAGCCAGAGACAAACCGAATGCTGTGTGCACAACTTCTAGCCAGAGACAAACCGAATGCTGGGTGCACAACTTCTAGACAAACCGAACCAGCATGAAATTAGGACATTCCTCCTCGCCGACACCAAAGCAGGTCCGGACAACTCCGTCTGCGGGAAAATTAGCGCTCCACTTCTCTGGGATTGTAAAGGCCCAGCCTTGGAACATGACATGCGCATGAGAACCTCTGTAACCATGCTGCAAGTCTGCTTCAGAACCGCTGGAAACATTTGGTCGGGTCAAAACGTTGCGGCTTGCTCAGTCCTAGTGTATTGTAACAACATGATAAGGTGCGACCTCACACAGCACATGCAACAGCTAAACAAATTACGAATCTGCGTCCGGGCCTCGCATCACGTGATTATCATGTGTTTGGACTCCTCAAAGAGAAGCTAGGAGGGAAGAGGTTCCGTACGGCGGAAAAGTTTGAAGATTTCTTTTTTTTTTTTCCCACGAGGAAACCAGACATTAGCGAAGCGTTGACAGACATTTACTGAAAATGGTTTGCGCTATATTGAAAAGTGATAAAGAGTTTTCCAGTCATATTTGTACATTTTAATCAAATTAAGAAAAAGCTATTTTTTTGCTCACCCTCGTATCTTTAGGGTGCATATAGTACATATTAAGAAACTGACAAAATTTGAAGATATAACTTGAAATATTATGAATAAGATGGAAGGGTAATTCAGTGATGTACAGCAGAGCAAACATGGCTTTTGCTGCTTAATTAGAATCTTGGTTCTCCTGAAAGCAATTGTTTAAACACTGGCTACGTTATGGATCATAAATAGTGATCACAGATAAGGGAAACATTATATCACAGAATTCTATGAGCCAATTTGAACAGGAATCTAATTTGGGAAGTATATAAATAGAGAGTATATAAATAGAGAGTATTGTGTAGTTCTCAGTAGAGTGTGTTACATGTTTGTTACTAATAACATCCACTGTTCGTTTTTGTATCCAGTATTCCAGAAGCTGGAACAGTTATCCAAGTGTTTTTGTTTGTGTGATCTGTAGTTTGTTTTCTCCTTGTGTTTTAATGAATAATTGCTTGATGATAAATACTTGAAGATAAATACATGAAGATAAATACTTGAAGATAAATACTTGAAGATAAATACTTGATGATAAATACTTGAAGATAAATACTTGAAGATAAATACTTGAAGATAAATGCATGAAGATAAATACTTGAAGATAAATACTTGAAGATAAATACTTGAAGATAAATGCATGAAGATAAATGCTTGAAGATAAATACTTGAAGATAAATGTGAGCTTGTCGGTTTTCTTTGTTTCAACTCCAATTAAAGGAGTGAGGGAGGGAAATTGAAAGGAAGCCAGTTAGAAAAAATATCAGAAGGCAGTGACCAAACGAAACAAGAATACAGAGGCGGTAGATCCTATTACAGATAGCTAGGACTGGACAGGGCGAGGAGCACGACCGTCAGGCTTATCGGCACCATCATTTAATGAACGAAACGTCTTCTCCTCCCCCCCCCCTCTCTCTCTCCCTCTGTCTGTCTCTCTCTCTCCCTTCCCCCACCCGCCCCACATAATGTTGCAACAAAGTAACAGTTATTTTTCTCCGGTTCAAGCAGTCTCCTTTGGTTTATTTTTTCATTTCTAATTTCATTCATTGGTCATCTCCTTCTTCCTCTTTCTCTCTCTCTCTCTACTCTCTATCTCTTTCTTCTTTCTCTCTCTCTTCTCTCCTCTCTCTCTTCTATCTTATCTATCTCTCTGGTCTCTCTCTTCTTTCTATCTCTCTTCTTTCTCTTTCCTCTTTATCTTCTCTCTCTCTCTCTCTTTGTACTTTCTCTCTCTCATCTCCCCTCACTCACTCTTTTCTTCTCTCTCTCTCTCTTCTCATTCTCTCTCTTCCTCTCTCTTTTCTTTTTTCTCTTCGCTCTGGCTTTTCTCTGTCTTTTCCCTTTCTTTTCTTCCCCTCCCCTCTCTCTTTCATCTCTCTCTTCTCTCTCTCTCTCTCCCTCTCTCGTTCACACACACACACATGTATGCAAATAAATCCCCGCATCTACCCACTATCTATTGATGTAAATACTCAGAGACGATGTGCCAACAGCTGACACAACAACCGCTCAAAAGTTTCTTTAGAAAATGATAAATCATCGTGCTTTTCAAGAGACACCATAGATTACGCTGTATCGCACGTTCATAATCTGGATACCAGCTACTACATACAAACAGTCGTTGGAACAGTGGTCCTTTAAACAGCAGTCCTTTAACACAATATTTGAGATCTAGCAGGACATGTAACAAAATACTTGAGATCTCGCAGGGGATTTAACAAAATATTTGAGATCTAACAGGACATAACAAAATATTTGAGATTAACAGGACATAACAAAATATTTGAGATTAACAGGACATAACAAAATATTTGAGATCTAACAGGACATAACAAAATATTTGAGATCTAACAGGACATAACAAAATATTTGAGATTAACAGGACATAACAAAATATTTGAGATTAACAGGACATAACAAAATACTTGAGATCTAGTAGAACATTTAACAAAATACTTGAGATCTAGTAGAACATTTAACAAAATATTTGAGATCCAGCAGGGAATTTAACAAAATCCTACTTGAGATCTAGCAGGACAAATGACAAAATGTTTGAGATTCAGTAGGAAATAATAATAATAATAATAATCTTTAAGGTCCATCTCAATATTTTAAGTTCGCTGAAATGGATCTCCAAACTGTCGCCGCTTCTTGCTTTGATGTGTAACTGTTTCCCTGTGTATTATAATTTCCTGTGTATTCCTACGCTTTGACATGCTGTCCATAATGTCCATACATCTACATACCAGGATATTCCTCCCCCTCCCAACCGTTCCATTCCACAGAACCAGGGACAGCCAGGTCGGGCCCCTGGGTCAGTTACTTTCTGAATTTTTGTCTGACAAAAGAAAAGAAGAGAGAAAACAATATAACAGAACCACTGGGTCTCCTCTGTAGCCCGGACCCCAAGGGTCCTACTGGGTGAGACTCACTTTTTTCCCACAAAAAAGGACTCCTAAAAAAATCACCCTGCGTCCTATACCCTGATGGTTATGTTTGGGTAGACCTCATGGGTTACCAGCACTCAGCTAACACGCACCTGGACACCCACGTTAGATCCAAGTGGACGATATTCGGCTCGTCCAGTTAATAAGTTCAGCAAGAGAAATTCCAGAGGCGCACAATCTTGTACCAAAACCTTACTCAGAGAAAGGCGTGAAAAACATGGGGTTTTTAGTTTTGTTCTAAAATATTAAACAATAGATGGGGTTTATACGAGGATGCGTCTTATACGCGGATGCGTCTTATACGAGGATGCGTGTTATACGAGGATGCATTTTATAAGACGATGCGTTTTATACGAGGATGCGTCTTATACGAGGATGCGTGTTATAAGAGGATGCGTTTTATACGATGATGCGTTTTATAAGAGGATACGTTTTATACGAGGATGCGTTTTATAAGAGGATGCGTTTTATAAGAGGATGCGTTTTATAAGAGGATGCGTTTTATACGAGGATGCGTGAGAAGTACGGAAAGTTTCAAATGCTACCCCTGGTTGAATCGAATGTTCTTAATTATTTCTGCCATTTATCTGTTTATTTGTTCTATATTCCATCTTTGAAGTGTATTTCTTCCTTCTGTGTGTCCACGTGCAATAGCTCTTGTAGCGGAAATAAAAGTTGAGAAGTTCACGATTTGTCATCCATCCATTCATGCCCTTGGATGATGATCGACTAAGCAATCACGGTCCCGTACGCCCTACAGCGTCTTACAGGACAGCAACAAATTCTGCCTTTATATGGCAACCTCAGCTGCGTAACATAGTATTCATTTCTGTTTCTACTGTTACATGGTGCTCGTTTCTGTTTCTAGTGTTACATGGTGCTGGTTTCTGTTTCTAGTGTTACGTGGTGCTCGTTTCTGTTTCTAGTGTTACGTGGTGCTCGTTTCTGTTTCTAGTGTTACATGGTGCTCGTTTCTGTTTCTAGTGTTACATGGTGCTCGTTTCTGTTTCTAGTGTTACATGGTGCTCGTTCTGTTTCTAGTGTACATGGTGCTCGTTTCTGTTTCTAGTGTTACATGGTGCTCGTTTCTGTTTCTACTGTTACATGGTGCTCGTTTCTGTTTCTACTGTTACATGGTGCTCGTTTCTGTTTCTAGTGTTACATGGTGCTCGTTTCTGTTTCTAGTGTTACATGGTGCTCGTTTCTGTTTCTAGTGTTACATGGTGCTCGTTTCTGTTTCTACTGTTACACGGTGCTCGTTTCTGTTTCTACTGTTACACGGTGCTCGTTTCTGTTTCTACTGTTACATGGTGCTCGTTCTGTTTCTAGTGTTACATGGTGCTCGTTTCTGTTTCTACTGTTACACGGTGCTCGTTTCTGTTTCTACTGTTACATGGTGCTCGTTTCTGTTTCTAGTGTTACGTGGTGCTCGTTTCTGTTTCTAGTGTTACATGGTGCTCGTTTCTGTTTCTACTGTTACATGGTGCTCGTTTCTGTTTCTAGTGTTACATGGTGCTCGTTTCTGTTTCTACTGTTACATGGTGCTCGTTTCTGTTTCTAATGTTACACGGTGCTGGTTTCTGTTTCTACTGTTACACGGTGCTCGTTTCTGTTTCTAGTGTTACGTGGTGCTCGTTTCTGTTTCTACTGTTACATGGTGCTCGTTTCTGTTTCTACTGTTACATGGTGCTCGTTTCTGTTTCTACTGTTACATGGTGCTCGTTTCTGTTTCTAGTGTTACATGGTGCTCGTTTCTGTTCTAGTGTTACATGGTGCTCGTTTCTGTTTCTAGTGTTACATGGTGCTCGTTTCTGTTTCTACTGTTACACGGTGCTCGTTTCTGTTTCTACTGTTACACGGTGCTCGTTTCTGTTTCTACTGTTACATGGTGCTCGTTTCTGTTTCTAGTGTTACATGGTGCTCGTTTCTGTTTCTACTGTTACACGGTGCTCGTTTCTGTTTCTACTGTTACATGGTGCTCGTTTCTGTTTCTAGTGTTACGTGGTGC
Source organism: Achatina immaculata (assembly GCA_009760885.1). Classification (NCBI taxonomy): domain Eukaryota; kingdom Metazoa; phylum Mollusca; class Gastropoda; order Stylommatophora; family Achatinidae; genus Lissachatina; species Lissachatina immaculata. The sequence continues at coordinate 984,028 of CM019694.1, forward strand.
TCGTTTCTGTTTCTAGTGTTACATGGTGCTCGTTTCTGTTTCTACTGTTACATGGTGCTCGTTTCTGTTTCTAGTGTTACATGGTGCTCGTTTCTGTTTCTACTGTTACATGGTGCTCGTTTCTGTTTCTAATGTTACACGGTGCTGGTTTCTGTTTCTACTGTTACACGGTGCTCGTTTCTGTTTCTAGTGTTACGTGGTGCTCGGTTCTCAGTTTCTGTTTCTAGTGTTACATGGTTCTCGTTTCTGTTTTTACTGTTACATGGTGCTCGTTTCTGTTTTTACTGTTACATGGTGCTCGTTTCTGTTTCTACAGTTCTTTTGTTGTTCTTGGTGGGCCTCTTTCCATAAAGTGCCATTAAATGGTTGCTTTATCAATGCTGCTGAGGTCCAGGGCCGTAAAGAGGCAAGTTGGGCCCTGGGTTAGTTATAATCATCTCATTCCCCCCCCCACCCAACCAGACACAGAAAGTACCTCTCATGTAATTTTCTCTGTAATAAGAAACGGTGGGGGGAAAAACAGGGGGGACGGGCCCCTTCAAAACCCCGGGCCCAGTGTTTACAAGCCTGGCTCAGGTCTCCCACGTTGGGCTTGCGGGGGCACGTGATCACTATTTCAGCACGTAACCCAATTTAACTTTTAGCCCTTTATTTAGCCCTTTATTTAGCCCTTTAACTTCCGCTCGGTGGCGAACATTCAACGTTAATTTCATTTACGTATAATGTACACACAACGTTCAATAACAAAATATGAAATGAAAGACTATTACACGTAACTTCTTTAATGTCACACACAAAAGGGGATTTTTTTTGGGGGGGGGGTATTTTGGCCAGGTTGTACTGTTCCTGACGACATGAGAGTACAACTTATCACAGCTTGCACAATAATGTCCTGAGAAACTACTAAAGCAGTTGTAAGTAACCTTTGAAAAAGTTTGCCTGAAATATCAGTCTAAACACATCTTTTAAAACTTTCTCGTGCGCAGTTTCTCAAGACTGCTTAGTTAAGGCCATAAGTAGGGTACTAAAAAAAGAGTTCAAGACCCTTGTAGGCTAAGATATTGGCGGGAAATATCTCAGCGGTTCAAAGAGTGGCACTTATACTTGATGTACCAGGGAAAACCGATCATTTGCAACGAAGTTTTATACATATATAAGTACTCAGCTGACACCTGGACACCCACGTTAGATCCAAGTGGACGATATTCGGCTCGTCCAGTTAATAAGTTTAGCAAGAGAAATTCCAGAGGCGCACAGTCTTGTACCAAAACCTTACTCAGAGAAAGGCGTGAAAAACATGGGGTTTTTAGTTTTGTTCTAAAAAAAATTACTTGCCAAATTATAGATGCGTTTTATACGAGGATGCGTGTTATACGAGGATGCGTGTTATACGAGGATGCGTGTTACATGGTGAGAAGTACGGAAAGTTTCAAATGCTACCCCTGGTTGAATCTAATGTTCTTAATTATTTCTATTGTTCTATATTCCATCTTTGAAGTGTATTTCTTCCTTCTGTGTGTCCACGTGCAGTTGCATTATATATATATATATAATATATATATATATATATATGTATAGGACGTACAAAAGTATGTACGAGGGCGAGTTAAAAAGTAGCCGCAAATCAAGTGACGTAACCACTGAAAAACCTATGAAAGAATTGATCGGCCTCTTTCTCCCAGGTGTCCATCGTGCGGTTGTCTTAGCGATGTTGCTGAGATCTGTGGCAGTGGAGAACCAGGCTGGGCCCCGGGGCGAGTTACCACCGTTTAGTAGACACGTGACATTCAGGAATAGATGACGGAAAAGAAAAGTTTGTTCAGACTGGCGGGAAAGTGTAGGCCAATACACAAGCTTGGGCTTCCTTACAGCAGAAGTAATACCAACTACGACAGGAAGCTACATGGGGCTGCAGGTAACGTCACCAAGTTTCTGGATCATTCACTTTAACTCATAGAACCTTGGCATTTTCTGTGAACCCCCACTGTCAGTTGAGCGTTACAAGTTTAAAAGACAAATCGAGGTCACGGCTCTGGTGATTATGTTGTTTCTCCCTACTGTTACAACATCCTGATTGATTTCGATGTAAAAAAATCTTGAATGATAAATTAATATATCATCGTTTAATAATTAATTGTTGTTATTTTTTGTTTCAAGATTTAGGAAGTGTGCTGAAAGTCTCATCTGAGCTGAATGACCAGTGGCGTAGTACTAAAAAAGAAGTCTGGCATCCTAGAATCTGAGTTGCCAGCCAGAAGCTGCTAAAGGAGATATAGATTTGACATGGCCAGGTTATCACCTCTCTTGTCGTCGCTCGGTGAGTCAGATTAATGTAGGCTGTAGTCTAGGAAAGGTGGGGAACTAAAATATTGCAGAAGTGGTTTTGTTTTGGATAGACAGAGGGACTTCCCTTGCCTCTCCGCCTGAGGTATCTTGCCACAAACTTCCCTGTAGTACTTTCTTTCTGTTGTATAACATAAGTAAATATTCCACAGTACATTGTATCTGTGGTATCATGGCACAGGTACATCAAAAGTATCTTCTCTTTATAGTATCATGTCAGTGGTAATTTTAGTATCTTCTCTGTAAAGTATGACATCAATAATGTCCCTGTAGTATTATATGAGGCCTGTTTTCAAAGTTCAAGGACTGAGTTTTTTTAAAAACTAAATGGGTAGACTTACCAGCTTCTCGTTCTAGTCTCCTTCAAAGTAGTCTCATTATGATGTATTATTCCAATGGTCCATCATTTCTGGAAGCACCTCTGGAAATCACTTTGCGAGATAATCCTCATTTGTCTTGTCGCGTTTGTTTGAAGCTCTTCAACTTCATCAAGTCGGCCGCCTTTCAGTATTTTATTCAGATGTGAGAACAAGAAGAAGTTGCAGGGAACAAAGTCAGGTGAGTATGGAGGGTGAGGAAACAACGGAATGTGGTGTTTCACCGAAAATTCATTTGTTTTAACAGACACATATGCAGGGGCATTGTCACAGTGAAGGATCCAGTTGCCTGTATGCCACTTTTCTTGACGATGTCTACGCACAGCGTCGCGGAGGCATTATAGGACTGTTGTGTAGAATTCTGTATTCAGTGTCTGCCCTTTAGGGATGTATCCATGATGATTTATCTTCACTCAGTATTATCACATCATTAATGTCAAAGTAGTATCTTCGCTCAGTAGTATCACATTGTTGACACTCCTATAAAGCCCCTATTATTGCATAAAACTACACTTAAGAGGGAACCAAACCTGTGGTTGGTACTCTGGAGCTGACCAAGAGCCACACTGACCTGTTTGAATGCCCCTGATAAAAGACCGATGCCTTGTTTCACCCAAGCTGCAGGTTTAACTCTCAGCATATTCTCTTTGATGGTGCTTTCTTTCAGCTTCTGCAGTCCACTTCAAGCAAGCCAATGTTAGACTGCTCTCTTGTCTACTTGGTTCTTGTGTTTCCACATGGTCACAGTACCGTCACCAAGGGATCGCAAATTTTCATTTTTTTTTACATGATCAGAGATGAGGAGAAAGATGACTGGGTGATTTTTTTTTTTTATAACTGTGCTGGGTTGTAATAGAGTGACTTAGTCCTTAGTCAGTTGTAATTCTTTACTGTACAAAAAACAGAAAGCGAGAGAGAGAGAGAGAGAGAGAGAGAGAGAGAGAGCTGATTGACAAATGAATTCATATATGACTTGGATTATATGTAGTTAATCTGACAGAGTATCTTCATATCTGATACTAATGCTAAAAAAAAAACCGCAGAACAAACTTAATATAGATAGTAAAGATAAGAGAATTATTGATAATATGTGCTGGAAACAAAGAACAGCAATAGGAGTCAACAATGACATAGATAAAGGTAAAGGTACAGTTTCCGTTTCCACACCATCAAGGCATACTGGGGATACAGTGTTAGGCCTGCATTTCCATGACCTTCAGCACATGAAAGTGTGATATGGACAGTATCATGCCTGGCCGCATTTACCTTCCCAGAATTCTCAGGTACCAATTTTTAGAGGCTGGGTCACCTGATCTGTTCTCATTATACATCATGAAAGTCATTAAAAATGCGAAAGGAATTAAAATAGGAGGCCGTAATATCAATAACCTGAGATATGAGAGTGACACTTTTCTAACAACAAAAAAGCAAAAACAGTTTGCAGAAACTTATGACTAGATTGAAAGTAATAAAAGAGACCTAGAGCTAAACAGCAACAAGACAGAAGCAATGATAATATCAAAAAAGAATAAATATACCAAAGTGCAACATCCCTTCAAACAGCAAGACACTCGGAAAAACAATAACAGCTGATGGCAAGAGCACAAATAGGCAAGGCAAGGTAAGCTTTTTAATACATGAAGAATATATTAACAAATAAGAAAACTGTCTCTAAAAGTGAGGAAAGTAGTATTACAGAGCCATATAGAACCAATATTGCTATATGGTTGTGAAACTTGGACAATCAGCAAAAAGATGACAATGAGACTGGAAACAACAGAAATATGGTTTTGGTGAAAAGGGCAAAAAATGCATTTATATTTTCATAGATAGAAAGTGTCATTTTTAAAATGAGATAAGAAATGGGGAATTTTTATTTAAATCTGAAATATGCCCCCCCCCCAAAAAAAAAAAAAAAATAAAGATTTTGTGTTCTAATTTTAAAAAAGAAATTTATTTTAATGAAAAAAAAATTCTTTTATTGAATGATCTTCTTTCAGTAAGGTCTTGTAGCACTTATTCATGTGCCACATTGGCATTTTAAATTATTTTCTGTTAGAGTTAATATCATTATGTGGTCTTGTTTTCCTGTTTGGGAGGCAAAGTTCCGCAAGGGACATGCAAATGAACGAATGAGTGGTCTTGTTTTCTGTATTTCTTTATTCTTGTTCTATGATAAAGTCGCCAGTAGATCTTAAATATTTTATGATCCGACCTTTTCTGAAAATGAATGTGACTGATTAAAATTAAGTTTCCACATTAATACCATCATGTGCTTCAGCATGCTTGTCACATTTTGTCCTAGAAATATGTACATTTGGTAAAAGAGATTTCATTATCAATCTTTTTTTTTATCCTCAGTAACGTTCCTCGTTATCATCAGTTTCTTATCCTTGACCCACGGGGTCCTGGCAAGTGAGATCTCACTGACCAAAGAACCTGAAGAAAATTACTATCTGGTAAAAAACTCACCAGTTGCCATTGTCTGCCAGGCACAGAATGCAGCAGAGATAATATTCACGTGCAGAGGAACGCAGATCCCTCAAACATCGGTGGAGACTGATGATGATTTAGATCTTGCACCACATACAATCCAGGCTAAGATTGAGGTCACAAAAGCAGATGTCCAGAATCACCATGGTGATGAGCCATTTTGGTGCACATGTAGTGCAGCAGACATTTCTGGGCAGATTGTTGTCACAAGCAGAAAGGGTTATGTTTCAGTTGCTTGTAAGTTTAAGTAATCTTAATCATTTCCTTCAGTTTTTAAACAAAGAATAATTGAAGAACTACTGAAGGATCAACATTATTTAGAATCTAGCTTATTTGAAATGTCTGTTTTATTTCATTCAGATGTTAGTTATTTCATTTTCATTGTTTTGTGACTGTAGTATAAAAAATACATGAATTTATCACTAACCCAAGTGGATTTTAAAAAAAACAAAACTATGTGTAAGTAATATTATAATGTCTTTTTTATGTTAAACACTTGTATGGGAAAAATCTGGCACAGCTGATCTGTTGAGGTATATTTGATACAGAATGGAAAAAAAAGGATTAAAATATTCTTAATAACTAAATAGCGCTGGTTCCATGCCATTTTTATTGCATATCTTTTTGTTTACAAAGTATGTGAGAAATTTTTCCAACCTCAGTGTTAACATTTTGTTTTGAGTTATATTTTCCTAGTCATTTACCTTACATTTTCACTGTTCTCTGTATTACATACCTGTTTAAGTGCCAGTTAGTCTCCAAATGTCCCTTTTTTCCCCCTGTTAGATAATTTTTTTCATTTTCTTACCATCTTCAGTTTTCCCCATGTATTTCACACTTATGTTCACATATTTTCAAATAGATGATGTTACTGAGACTTTTAACCAAATCTGTTAAGCTAACTAGGTGCTCTTTTGCGGCTAGAGCCAGGCTGAAGTAACTGCATATGTTGTACATTTGCTGACCATGCGCATAAAATCACTATTTAGTGGGGAAATGTATCCTACAATCACTGCATCTGTTTTAGTCTAAAAAGAAATGTGAAAGAATAAAGATAGTCAGCAGAAGATTTAAGGGCATTCCTAGAAACATAACAATCATCCAGATACATGCACCTACATCAACAGCAGAAAAAGAGGAAGTAGAAGACTTTCATAACACACTGCAAACGGCAATAGATCAGGTATGGAAAAATGATATTATATTAATAATGGGGGATTTTAATGCAAAGATTGGTACAGAAAGAGCAGAAGATGAAGGACATGTTGTAGGGACATTTAGCATAGGACATAGAAATGAGGCAGGAGACAATCTAATGGCGTTTTGCATGGAAAATGAGCTAATGATCGCTAACACACTTTTTAAACAACATCCAAGAAGACTTTACACATGGACATCACCTGATGTGAAAACCAAGAATCAAATAGATTACATTTTAGTGCAAAGAAGGTGGAGGTCAAGTATAACATCAGCAAAAACTTTACCAGGTGCTGATTGTGACACAGACTATGAGTTATAAATAGCAGACATGAAGATAAAGATAAAAAAGACAGTTATGGAATCAAGACCACTCCGCTTTGATCTTACAAATATACCAGAACAATACGGTATAGAAGTGAAGAACCGTTTCGAAATCCTGATGGCTATACAGGAGGAGATGACACCAGATGAAATGGCTACGCAGGGCAGAGATATCTTAATAACAACAGCTAAAGACATGGTTCCAGTAAATAAAACACAAAAGAATGGATAGATTACAGCAGGCACACTAGAACTGATAAAACAAAGTAGAGAAATGAAGATGCAATGGAAAGTGACAAACAACAACAAAGAGGAATATAAATCTTTAACAAAAGAAGTATGAAGAAACATAAGAAAACACAAAAAACAATACATACAAGATTGTTGTGAAAGAATAGAGGAACATCAGAAGTGTGGAAGAGATAGTGAAATGTTTAAAGAAATGAAGACATTGACGAGAAATGTCACACCTAAGCTAAATGTAATTTGTGATGAGATGGGGAATACCTTGACAGAGACAGGAAAATCTAGAAAGATGGAAGGAATATTGCAGAGGAATGTATGAAACAACTGACTGTGAAAGCAGAAATCTACAGTGTGAACTATTATTGGAGGAGAAAGAACCGGAACTGACAATAGAAGAAGTTTTATGGGCAATAAAGAATCTGAAAAATGGTAAATCACCGGGATGTGATGAGATAACAGCTGAACTTATTAAAGCAGGAGGAAAGGAATGTGTGACAATCTACCATGCACTATATAAAAAGATATGGCATTCTGGTATTTGGCCAAAAGAATGGAAAAGAACTGTATTCATGCCACTGCCAAAAAAGGGTAACCTGAAATTATGCACAAACTACAGAACTGTTGCCCTGATTAGTCATGCCAGTAAAATTCCGTTAAAAATCATAATGAGTAGACTTCAAAAGAAAATAGAAGAAGTCAATATGGTCCAAGCTAGTTTCAGGCAAGGAAGAGGATCAAGAGATCATATATTCAATATAAGATTAATAATAGAGAAATGCAGAGAGTTTAATGTAAATGTATATTTATCCTTTATAGACTACTCAAAGGCATTTGATTGTGTACAACACCAGAAACTTTGGGAAATAGTGGAAAAAATGGGATTTCCAACACATTTGATACAATTAACATCACTGCTGTATCTAGATGAACAAGCAGCAGTAAGAATAAATGGTGAAACAACAACTTGGTTTGACATAAAACAAGGTGTCTGTCAGGGGGTGCATATTGTCACCTTACTTATTTAACTTGTATACTGAAAATATAATGAGGAATGTTAGAGAAGATGTAGACAAAGAATATTACGATGCCATAACAATTGGAGGTTATGAAATACCAGAGATCAGATACGCTGATGACACAGTATTACTGTCCACAACACAAAAAGAAAGTGAAAAACTAATTATGTCAGTCCATAAGAACAGCAAAGAACAAAACCTCTATCTTAATGCAAAGAAAACTAAATTGATGATAACTGACAAAATAAACAAGGCAGCTGAAATGTGTATCAATGAGGAAAAACTGGAAGAAGTGGAGAGTTTTGAATATCTTGGATCACTACTAACTAGTAGTGGAGATACAATGAGGGAAATTAAAAGGAGGACATCTAGCAAAAGAATAATGGACCTAATTGCTAGATCTTCAGTATCTGAAAATAAGAAAAGTTGTTCATCTGTACTCTTCTTTCCACAGCATAAGAGTATAAAAAATTGTTTTATGTTTATTTCCAGACCTGAAAAACAAGTTTGAAACTCAGCCGAGATCCATGACTGTCAAAGCTGGTGAGAATGTGGAGTTGGAATGTCGTCCTCCAAAAGGAAATCCAAAACCTGAGGTACAATAATGGTCTAAAACAGTTTAAGTTCTTTTTTTTTAATGCCTCATGTGATTTAATTCAGTCACAACCTGATTAAACAAAAGTTCTTCTACTTGCAGTTAAGAAAAAAAAAACATTATAAACAGATAAGGAAATATAAAACAAGCTTAGACCTTGTGAAGGGAAAACTATGATAAGAAATCTGGAATAACTTTGAATAACTCTAAGGAACACAGCATTTCAAGACACCATAAACATAGAGATAAAATAGACAAGATGGATATAAACTGATAGCTTATTGAAGAACAGACAGTCAAGACTAGACTCAATAAACAGAAAAAAAAAAGACAGGGCAGACCCAGTTGTACATAAAGTTTCATATTTACGGGATTGAGTTTATTAGAAGTAGTACTTTCACCATGATGTTCTGAAGCACCTTTTCGGTACTTATAGTGCATTGAAGCACTTGGAAGATAAACACTGTGTTTTATAACTGTAAGGTAAAGGTAACCCTGTCATGCCTCAGAGGCACACAGTGTGTTAGTGCCCATATTTTCCTTGACCTGTCAGCACACTAGAGGGTGATGTGGTCAGCAACATGCCTGGCTGCCTTTCTTTCCCCGATGCTAGAAGAAGCCAGGTACTTATTTCTACAGTTGGGTGACTGAGGCACCTCCGGCCAGATTCTAACCTCCCTAACTTTCACTATGAAGGATAAGTGAACTAACCACTTCACCACTCACACACCCTTTCTAGCTGTGCAGTTTTGAAATAACTGAGTGTGTTGTAAACAGCATTTTTTCTTAATTTAACTGTGACTGCTAAAACTGTTTCATTCGCAATTTTATTTGTTTTTACTCTGAACATTAATTCGATCACTTTTATCTTTAATCTTTTTCAGATAAGGTGGATAAAAGAGAAAAAGCGGGTGGAGTTTGAGACTGATCTTCGTTTGATTCTGACAGACCTGGGAAATTTGGTCATTCGATCTGCTACTGCAGGAGACAGTGGAAAGTATCAGTGTGTTGCATGGAATGTTGCCGGCAGACGTGGAAGTAATACTGTGCAGTTGACTGTCATGGGTAACTATTTCAAAGAATATTTTTGTCTTGTATATGCAAATGCAACTATTTCATATTAAATTTGTGTAATTTGTAAAAGCTGAGAAACACATAAATGCCTTTGAATGTAAATGTTACAGAAGAGTTCTTCAAATATCATGGACACAAAAAAGAACAAATATATCCATATTACAAGAACTTAATATAGAAGAAGGCTGGCTAGTAAAGAGGATTAAAGAGAGAAAACTTAAATATATTGGACACATTAAACGTCATGATAATCTAGAGAAGACTGTCTTGGAAGTGTACATAATGAGAAAAAGAAAGAGAGGAAGACCAAGGCAAAGATGGCTGCAAGACATCGTTGATGATCTGCAAATGGATGCGTCAGCAGCAGGCCATCTTGCTCGCAACCGAGAGGCCTACAGGAGTGCTGTTTGGGAGGTAAAGTTCTGCAAGGGACATGCAAATGAATGAAAGAATGAATGAATTTGTAAATGTAACTGTTTCAAATTAAATGTGTGTCTTGTATTTGTAAATGTAACTATTTCATAGTAAAATGTAAAATGTAAGATTTATTTAACATCAAGAATACTATAATTTACTTAAATGAGACATAAATTTAGTCTAAAACAGCATTTGCTTATCCAGTGCACAAATATAGTTTGAAATAGTTACATTTACAGATACAAGATGCACATATAGTTTGAAAAGTTTAAATACAAGATACACATTTACATCCTTTCCTTGCTGTTAAATGTCACATATGGCTTGTGAACTACAAGTTTTTCTATTTTCAGCAAGCTTTTCAACTTCATCAAGGGATTTTATGCCTACTAAAATTGGCCTCTCTTAACAATGTCCACTTTAGAGTTTCATGTTGTCAATCTCTGTTATTTCAATGTAGCGTGTTGTGTTCCACTTGACAGCTTGTTTTGGGATTCTCTGGCTGCTTCTTCTCATCAAGTGACCAACATATATCCATCTCCTTTTTTCTGATCACCTATGAGATAGTTTGTTGTTCACTCATCTGCCTTATCTCTGTGTTGTTCTGTTAAATAAATGCAAGAAAATTAAATATTTTAGAGGGAAAAAAAGTTTTTTAAAAACTGGAGTGAATGTTGAAACAATAATAATGAAAGTATCAGTATCAATGAAGGAAAACATCACCACCACTGAGAAAAGATATTGTTGAAACAACATCAGTGAAGACAGAAAATGTTGGAACATCAATGTGGTTGAGAATGTTGAAACAACATCATTGAAGCAGAGATTTTTGGAACAACATCTATGAAGCACAGATTGTTTGTACAACACCATGAAGGTACAGCATTAAAACAATACCTGTGAAGGTTGAAATTTCTTTTCGAATAGAAGAAACAACAAGGCTTTCACACAGTAAAGTGATTTTGCAAAGTGTTGTGTTGTTAGCCTTCAAAAAATTGTAGACGAAGCACTTAAAGAAATGTTTTGCCAATGATTTTTCAGAGGCTAGCCACACGACACTATGCTGTGAAAATTGAGAATGTTGGAACAACACTTTTAAAGGTTAAGAATGTTGAAATAACACTTATGAAGCTTGAGAATGTTGGAGCAACAAAAGTTAAGAATGTTGAAGCAACACTTATGAAGGTTGAGAATGTTGGAACAACACTTTTAAAGGTTAAGAATGTTGAAACAACATTTACGAAGGTTGAGAATGTTGTAACAACACTTATGAAGGTTGAGAATGTTGGAACAACACTTTTAAAGGTTAAGAATGTTGAAAAAACATTTACGAAGGTTGAGAATGTTGTAACAACACTTATGAAGATTGAGAATGTTGTAACAACATTAGTGAAGGAATATACAAAAAGAGAATGGTCAGTGACAGGATTTTAAAAATATCACTGAAATGTAACAGGGAGTTGTTTCATTACCTGATTAAATATGTGTTCTGTTTTTTTTTGTTTTTTAGAAAATGAGCTGAAAAATGGCATACATACATCATGAAAGAATTGTTTTACAAGGCTGAACAAAATATCTTCATTTTCTTCTTTTTACAGATATTGTAATGCTTGGTAGGAAGATATTTTCATTAATTTTAATTAATTTCATTTTCAAATTGTATCTTTACTTTCACGTGACTGCGATTTCTCTCATCCATTTCCTTCTGGGATGTTTTGTGTCTTTTCACTGTCTCACTTCAGTGTTTTTGTTCAACAGTCTGATTATTATTTTTAGTTTCTCATCTGTCATCAGATTTATACTTCTTTATGCAAGTTAAACGTGGACCATGAATAAACAGTTAGAGTGAGGAGTAAAGGCTGCTAACATGTGGTTGTTCTTAAGCATGTTTCACATACAATGAACTGTCAGAAAGACAGATGAAATAGTCTTACATCAGACAAAGGAATATCTCAAACACACTAGTGCCATACATAAAAAAAAAGATAGTTTCTCGGACACATCGGTAGTCGTGAAGGTCTTGAAAAATTGGTCATGACTGGAAAGATAAATGGCAAAAAAACAGAGTGGATGGAGAAGACAGAAATATCTGGCTGGTCTGACTGCATAGTTTAGTTAAAAAATACAGTTAACTTGATTTGTGACATGGAGGATCGAGTAAGATGGAGAGAGATGACCACCTACAAATATTGACATGGCACTGTCTGATCTGTTGTTATCATTGCTGTCATATCTTATAATTAGGGTCAGTTTCTACTAATGCTATGAAGTCATTTATTTGTTTGCATGGACTTAAAGATTCCAGCATGTCTAGTTTACCAGTGATACTATTTCAGATCAACACTGGCGCTGATTGATGGCGTGTCTGGTTAAAGGAAAATAAATGTTGTCTTTTTCTTTTCTTTTAAGCTTTGGAAGAGTCTGCAGAGCCAAGCGTTGTGCTTTCAGAGGATAATGAAGTCAGCAACAAAACAGGAGCAGGAAAACCAAGAACAACACGCCAGTCTATCAAAACATACTTCACCACGGAGCCACAGGAGAAGTACTATGTTGCTCCCGACAAGCCTTTGCTGATAGATTGCAACATAGTAGCTGCTGATATTGTTACTTTCAGGTTAGAGAACTGTTTACATCTCACACATTATTGGTCATCAGTTGTCATTACGAGCAGTGAAGATGTTAACAAAATGACAAATAAATAATTTATGTGTGGTGCAGTCCTGAAAAGTGAACTTTTTTTAGGTGTAATGTGGGAAGGACAAGTCACTGAAGCAAACTCTCCATCATATTCATTGTTACATCAGCTACTTGGAGAAACATGTTCACTATCAGAGGTGACCTTGAGCACAAGGCAAATTCACCAGCAACTGTCCTGGATCAAACTGGCTTTTCTTAAAATCATGTCCTACAGCACCTCCTGGACAACCCTTCACTGAAAGATCTTCTGAGATATCTGCTGCTGCCTGATCCCCTTCCATCAGAGATCCATAACAGCTGACCTGACTTCTCAAAGCCTGTCGCAGGAGAAACTGAGTAAACACTGATAACCCCAGTGATCACAGCCTCAGGGATCATAAAAGTCAAATATCAAGTTCTTACCCCAGTGATCACAGCCTCAGGGATCAGAAAAGTCAAATATCAAGTTCTTATGCTCAGTCTAATAGTTTCCTCTGAAACTAGTTTATCTGGTCTCCAAGCAATTTTATATCTGTTATCAGGATTCTTGACTTCATAACACACAAAAAAAAAATGACACAAAAAAAAAAAATCAGTGATTCTGAATGATTCAGTAAGAATGTGTTTTTCACTCATGTCTCATGTTTCTTTTTCCCATCTTTTCTAAATCGTTCTTACCTTTCAAATGTACTGCAAGTTGATTTAAAAGAGAAAAAAATTAACCATGGTTGTTTGTGCCTCTCCATTTTTATTTTCTTCTGAGTAATTTTTGTGACTGATTTGTTTTATTTCAAAAGGTCAGTTTCTTTTTCTTTCTTTTATCTTATGAATATTTGGCCGTCTTTCTTTTCACAGTTTTCATTCTAAGTTCCTGGTAGTGAGTGGTATTTAGACATGAACGTTTTAATATTTCTCTTTTCGTTTATTAACTTCATTTTTAACCTAAGCTGAATTTGATGTTTCCTCTTTTTTTTTTTAGATGCAACGGAAGAAGAATGGAAAGGGAAAAGCATACAATCAAGCAGGGTTTGGACGCATCTGGCAACAGAAAAATTGAGGTCAGCTACTTGTATACTAGGAGCTAGGATAATATATGATGTGGAATGTTAAATTATTTCCAGTGCTACATGATGGTGGCTCTGCCATCTTGTACATCAGCTTTACTATAGCAAAAGTGTTAGATTGAAAGTTTGAAAACTCTCACTGTACAGTCACTTTTCTCATGCTTAAACATTTGTTTTAAAAATATTGTAAAGACTTTGTAAAAATACTGTAAAAAACATTCTAAGCATATTATCTTACTTAGTCTAGATCCTTTCAGACAGCTGTCAAATGTCACCATTTCACTTCGTTTGCTGAAACTCTCCATTATTCTACATCACTTCTTAATGCATTTCTTTCTAAATTTATCTTCATTTTAACAGTCTGTCACATATATGACATATAGTCTGTCACATATATGACATACAGTCTGTCACATGTATGATATACAGTCTGTCACATATATGACATAGTCTGTCACATATACAACATATAGTCTGTCACATATACATATGTGTTCATAACCTGCCATTTGCTGTAATTAGCACCATTATTACTTTCCTGTGTGAAACAGTCACAACTGACCATCACCTATGATGAGGTGCAAGCATTCCAGAAAGAGTCTGGTGATGGTCAGACTTTCCAGTGCATATGTGCGGCCTGGTTCCAGGACACTGACAGTCCTAATGGATGGGGCAGGCTTGAGTCCAGCACTAGTCATGGTTTTATTTATCTGGCATGTAAGTGCAAAGTAATTGTTACCTTTTTTTTCCCCCTTATTGTATCTCTATTTCCCTGCTCTCAGTACCCAGCAAGGTCTTCAGCAGGATTTTGCTAAATAGAATTAAAACAACAGTGCATAGTAAACTAAGAGGAGAGCAAGCAAGTTTCAGGCAAGAAAGATCCTGTACTGACCACATTGCTACAATGCGAATAATAGTAGAATAGTCAATGGAGTGGAATTCTTCACTATTAGTGACATTCATTCCCATCTAGAGGCGACTCTAGATGGGGAAAAACCCTGCCGTTATGGAATCTCGTAACAGTTATAACTGAGCGTCAAGGACACCAACTCTGCATGCTGTTGACAATGATACAAAATTAATCATCCCCAAATGCAGAACAAAATTCGGATTTTGAAATGTAAGAATGATGGCCGCAACAACAAAAAAAATAGAAATAATTGTGCACATCAAAACACTGTACATCTACAGTAGTTCATTGGGTTTTTTAAAAGTTTTTTATGCACAGAAAAATACATTGTATACTATATAACTGTTCTGACTTACATACAAATACAGCTTATGAACAGGAATGGAACATAACCCAGGGACATCTTGTATTTACATTTCTTTGATCTCAGATTTATTTTAAGTATTAGTGCTTAATGTTCATGTTTCGAACTTCTGAACAGCATTATGAATATAAGGTGCATGATATAAGATGCATTATTTTTTTCTCATTTGCTGTGTAATTTTGAACTGAAATAATTGGAAGCCAGCAGAAAATATCTAACTGGAGGAAGAATATGGCAGCAGATCTAATTAGAAATATCAAGGATCACACAACGTGGAGAAACATGATTGTAAACACTTATTAGCATGGCACCGAATGAATGAATGAATTTTAATTAAAGATTTATCCGCTGAATATCCAAGTATATTCTGCTATGTAGCTCTTTTTCTCATTTTTCATCCTCTGTATCACGATTTCACAAGAAGGCCACTTTGTAACTGCTCCAGTATTTTGCTTTTTTTTTTCTCATATTAACAGATAGTTTTTGTTATGTCCCAGTTTAACTGATGTCTTTTTTTAAAAACTTTTTTGCTTTTTCATTTCTAAATGATATTCTAGTTATTTTCTTCACATTCTTTTGCAGCTTTTGAAGATTTGCTACAGATAAAAGGGGATGGCGATTGCAGTAAAACTGGTTTAAATAAAAAAAGGTAGATAAGAGGTGTATGGTGTAGTTTTACAAAGGGAAGGAGGGATTGAGTAAGGTGAGAAAAAAACGAATAGAAAGTATGAGAATGTGTAAATGAAAATATACAACATCTGATATTTCGACGTGAGCCTTTTTCGAGGATTACGTGCACAACGAGACAAAAAAAAAAATGAAGAACTTATCTGAATGTGTCCTCCTCCAGAAAATTTGCTACCATCAGTTCTATATTGTTTTGATTGTCTGTTATTACGGTCTTAGAAGCAAGTGCAAATACTGCATATATTCTACAGCAAATTCTTTGCAAAGAAACTCCAGCCCCTTCACAAACTGCTTTGGACAGGTACAATAAGGGTGCAGTTTTTCCTGAAGTATACATATTCCAGATGGTTGCTGGAAGAAAATTTTAATAAAAAAAGGTAGATTTTGATTGAAAATGGAAAATGAGTATCCTGAGCTGTGCTATTTTTGGCACTAATGTGTCATTCAGCACTGCACAGTTTTCTTCCCATTTTACCATTAACTATTTTTCTACATGACTTCCATTGTTTGCCCATTTGGCTTTTAAGTAATAAAAGAAGCCTGATTCTTTTTTTCTAATTCAGGCTGTAAATCTCAAAAACATGTCTTGCCATTGTTCTTGTTTATAGACCTAGACAGCACATTCCAAACTGAGCCGTCTGATGTGACCGTTGGAGTAAATGCTGAAGCCACATTGGTCTGTAAGCCTCCTAAGGGTGAACCAGCTCCATGGGTAGGTATAATTGTTCTGCCAGATAGTAAAAACATAGGAAGGATAAGCCATGTAACATTCAGATAGTAAAAACATAGGAAGGATAAGCCATGTAACATTCAGATAGTAAAAACATAGGAAGGATAAGCCATGTAACATTCAGATAGTAAAAACATAGGAAGAATAAGCTGTGTAACATTCAGATAGTAAAAACATAGGAAGAATAAGCTGTGTAACATTCAGATAGTAAAAACATAGGAGGGATAAGCCATGTAACATTCAGATAGTAAAAACATAGGAGGGATAAGCCATGTAACATTCAGATAGTAAAAACATAGGAGGGATAAGCCATGTAACATTCAGATAGTAAAAACATAGGAAGGATAAGCTGTGTAACATTCAGATAGTAAAAACATAGGAGGGATAAGCCATGTAACATTCAGATAGTAAAAACATAGGAAGAATAAGCTGTGTAACATTCAGATGATAATAAAAACATAGGAGGGATAAGCCATGTAACATTCAGATAGTAAAAACATAGGTAGGATAAGCTGTGTAACATTCAGATAGTAAAAACATAGGAAGAATAAGCCGTGTAACATTCAGATAGTAAAAACATAGGAAGGATAAGCCGTGTAACATTCAGATAGTAAAAGCATAGGAGGGATAAGTCGTGTAACATTCAGATAGTAAAAACATAGGTAGGATAAGCTGTGTAACATTCAGATAGTAAAAACATAGGAAGAATAAGCTGTGTAACATTCAGATAGTAAAAACATAGGAGGGATAAGCCATGTAACATTCAGATAGTAAAAACATAGGTAGGATAAGCTGTGTAACATTCAGATAGTAAAAACATAGGAGGGATAAGTCGTGTAACATTCAGATAGTAAAAACATAGGAAGAATAAGCTGTGTAACATTCAGATAGTGAAATTTTAGGAAGGATAAGCTGTGTAACATTCAGATAATGAAATTTTAGGAAGGATAAGCTGTATAATGTTCAGATAGTGAAATTTTAGGAAGGATAAGCTGTGTAACATTCAGATAGTGAAATCTAAGGAAGGATAAGCTGTGTAAAATAAACATGAAAAAAATAAATAAGTTAAAGAAATCTTTGGATACAGAGCAATCCTTAAGTGCCATGACAAGAAAGCTGTGGTGGAAAAGTTTGTGCATTTAAATTCCCTAATGATTTTAGACATCTTGTATGAGTAACTGACAAACATAATCTGAAAGTTTGCAAAAAAAATGTATGAACTGTATGTATATAGATCATGTGTGAATCTAATATGTATTGTAGCAAAACATTATTCAGACATAGCATATTTCCCACTATATAAGATGCAGCAACATATAAAATGAATCTATAATTTGGCAAGTAATATTTTAGAGAAAAAAAACCCACATTATCCATAAACTTCATAGCCATTCTCTCAATAGGGTTTTAGTTCAAGATATATGCTACTGGATTTTGAAAGTCTTAAGTAGAACAAGCTTTATAAATACTAGAATATCTGCACTCATAGCTAACCTGCATGGGAAAACTTGCTTAGAGTTTATTGACTATCTCACAGACTACAGCACTGTCAAAGCAGTATAGGTCTATGGTATAGGTGTATGATATAGGTCTATGAATCTGTCAGTCATGGACTCTATAAACCTGAGTATGATTTATGCCCATACTTGAATTATCTGGCATTTGTTTTTTTTTATGCTGGGACCGATGACTTAGGTGGGTTAAGAGTTAGGGTGAAGCTTAGGCTACTGTAGCCCACATGTAGTGATAGCATCCTCAAATGCACCACAAAGTGTGACAACATCATCCAGCAACACAGTGATCACAGCAGCATTTACTGAAATCTGATGTGTTCTGTCTCTGATTTATCACTACTAATCATTATGTAAGGTTAATGAGCGATGTGCTATCAGTTTTTTTTTATATTTTAACATTATCTTGCCCTACAGTCATAATTTAATCATTTATAATCATGTATATTGTGTGAGGAGAAAAAGAGCATTATATGTGGGAACTAAGGTGTTAGTCTAGAACTGATAACCTCTACCCCAAGGTCTACTCAAGCCTAACCATTGATATATGATATTGGTATATGATGCAAGGTAAATTTTGAGGGACTTTTTGGGGGAAAAAATTACATCTTATGGCATTTTGTTTCAGAATGAGTGTGAGAAGTTATACAATTATACAATTGGCCGTATGGACTTTGTTTATTGTTTTATCCATAATCACCAGCCATTGCAAGAAAAACAACTCTAAGAGTTTCCCAGCAGTCTCTAATTAATTCAATTGGAAGACAGCTCGTTTGGGTGTCTAAATTTTGAGAAAATTGCTTCTAAAGTTTAGCTTGGTCTGTGGCAGCTGTTCACTGGGATATGAAATGCACTTAAGATTAGTCTTAATTATGTGTGAAATATTTTGTTTAATAGCAGAAAAACTAACTTTTAGAAACATCATAATCCTAAACAGGATAGTTTCTAGTGAAGTGATATTTGTTGTTTTTCTTTGCAGAAGTTCAGCTTTAACAAGTGATATTTGTTTAATGCAATCAGCTGATAATTACAGACATAATAAGAAATGATGTTGATATTATGTTCAGAATTGAGGGAAAAAAACAACATAAAGGGGAGGATGGATTTCATTAATGCTGCAGTTATGATACTGGTGGTTGCTTATATTGTCCTGTATTTGGTAGCTGTGATTATACTGATGTTATTGACTATATCAAGAAGGTTTCAGTTATGAGTGGTCACAGCTTGCATTATATAAGCTCTTGAAATATTTTTCCTTCTGCTCCCCCCTCCCCCCAACCCTACTATCGCCATCACTACAAACAGGTGCACTGGAACAAAGATGGTAATCGGCTTGACCCACGAAGCAGTGACAAGTACACTATAACTCCTCAAGGCTATTTGATTATCCATAATGTTCAGACTGGTGATGCTGGCTCATACGCATGCCTTGCCGAAAACTCGGCGAACTCAGTACAGAGCAGAGCAGCAAGGCTTACTGTTACTGGTAGGTTTTTGATGACATGATTTGAAACACAATGGAGGGGGAAAAAAAAGAATTCTGATGCCATTCTAAAAGTAAATTATTTTCAGTCATGGATAAAGTAACTTGTTCAATTGTTCAAGAATTTATGTAAAAAAAAAAGAAAGAAAACAGAGTAAAATATGAAGATGAAGAAAGAAAGCAGAGTAAAGTATGAAGATGAAGAAAGAAAACAGAGTAAAATATGAAGATGAAGAAAGAAAACAGAGTAAAATATGAAGATGAGGAAAGAAAACAGAGTAAAATATGAAGATGAAGAAAGAAAACAGAGTAAAATATGAAGATGAAGAAAGAAAACAGAGTAAAATATGAAGATGAAGAAAGAAGTAAAATATGAAGATGAAGAAAGAAAACAGAGTAAAATATGAAAATGAAGAAAGAAAAGAATAATCTGAAGAAGAAGAGGAAGAGTGAAGGTTTCAAGAATTTATTGAGACCTTTTTTGTTTTCACTTGCTTGGGGCCCATCTATTTGAGACATTTTGGTCATATGAATATCCTGTGTTCCATTTATATGTCAATTTATAAATGTAGATGAATGTTTTCTGTTTCAAGAGTCATTATTTTTATACAGATTTTTTTTACTGCACTAACAAGATGGAACAGTCAGAGATGACAAAGGCTGTGTCCTGCCTCTTCTTTGGCGTAACTGAGTCATTTTGCATAATGAGGCAGAACTTGCCTTGTCCGCTGAGAAACCAGATTTTTGGATCCTCTTTGACTCGTTAAGCTTATCAATATAACCCAGTCCCAGTGTCAGTATAACCCAGTTCCAGTGTCAGTGTAACTCAGTCCCATTGTCAGTGTCAGTGTAACTCAGTCCAAGTGTCAGTGTCAGTGTAGTTCAGTCCCAGTTTTATTTGATTCTTGTGCTTCAGCAACTTCACATGTTGGCTGCCAATAACATCTTTCTGTCAGTTCCAAGAAGTTAGAACAACAACAGTACTGAACATGGTAGAACAATAACAGTACTGTTAACAATGTAGAACAACAACTGTACTGACAACATAAAAAATAAGTGTTATATGCAAAAAGCAAAAGTCAAGAGTATATTTTTAAAGCTGGATTGACTGTCACATAGTGTATTCAGATCAAAACCTGTTATCTTTGTCTTCAGAATCTGATTGCTTTAACTGTAATGTACAGATACATGCATTATTGATAAGTCCAAAAATTATTTTGCCTAGCCAATTCTTTTATAGCATCAGCAAAAAGCAATTAAGAAATATAGCTACAGTATATATCAGAAACTGCAGCAGGTAGCAATCTACAACAATTTGTTTCATCTTTCTTTAGATGATGCTCTGGCAGCTACCACGGTTGCTCCCTCCGGGGAAGGTGATGATTATGTTCCAACTTTCCCTGCTGTTATTCCAGTCAAGCCTGTGTTTGTCCGTGATTTAGAGACAGAAAATGTTCTCGGAAGGGATGG
The DNA here is from genome assembly GCA_009760885.1 of Achatina immaculata. Classification (NCBI taxonomy): domain Eukaryota; kingdom Metazoa; phylum Mollusca; class Gastropoda; order Stylommatophora; family Achatinidae; genus Lissachatina; species Lissachatina immaculata. The sequence continues at coordinate 1,005,005 of CM019694.1, forward strand.
GACAAAGACTCTGATTTGTGCAGTTGTATCAGCCACACAAATGACATTAGAATGTGAAGGAAAGCGGCTACCAGCTGAACAGTTTGAGCTGAAATCTACAAATCAGCAAAATGCAGGTATGTGAAGGGAGAACTGATGGTTCTTCATGCTTTGATTCTTAAAAAAAAAAAGAAAGAAAATATTTTAAAAGTTTAAAAAAAAAGAAAATAAAAAAAGGGAACATGAGAAAAGATGTACTTATGATTTTTTTTTTATCAATAGAATATTTAAAAATTGGCATATCTTGTTGTTTTTTTTTTCTTTCTTTTTTTTTTAAAACAAATACTTCAAATGAGAAAGTGTAAGATCATAAACAGTTTTAAAAATAAGGTTTCACTTCCTTGCATACAAAACAGTTACAGTTCATTACTTCTGTTACAAGCTCTGACAAAGACTGATACTAGTGATGGCTGTCTTGAACCAATCCCAGTTTATGTTGAATATGGTGCTCATTACACATCTCAGCTTAGTAGACTATATGACATTTCTGTAGTACTTTATCATTAACTCTCCCTAAGATGTGATGTTAACTCCAGTGAAGTACTTTATCATTAACTTTTCCCTAAGATATCATATTAACTCCACTGAAGTACTTTCTTCCCAAGCTATTATGTCTCTCAAAGTTTACCCTCTTACTTATGTATTGTATAACTGTAGTCTTTAAATACCTTCTTCTTTATCGTATTATTCACTTTAATTTAAAGTTATGGTTTATGGCTTATTGTCTGGGTCATCATCATTCCACTCTGGACATGTTCAAGGGTGCTCAGATCCCTCCCTTTAACATAACCATCATCATCCTGTGGCTGATAGCGACTGTCCTGTGTTGGTTGAAAAGTCCTCTCACATGTCCATATGCCTCTCGTTACTGGTCATGGCAGTCCGTACTCCCAGCTCTCTCAGTCTGAGTAGCAATGTGGATTTACTGCCCTTGAAGTCCTCCACTATGCCTATTTCTCTAAGTGCATTAAGAGTATCAGATCAATCCAGTGGTTGTTTGCCTGCGATGATGGCGGAGCCAGCCAACCTATCAGCTCTTTCACTTACCTGGATGCCCATATACCCAGGGACATAAATGAAGGTGACTCTGCTTTTCATGTGGTGCTTTCATTTAAGATATAAGATTACTTACATCTAATGTCTTCTCTAAAGTGCCTCTGCCTAATATATCATACAAGTATTATTCTTTAAAACGATTAACTTCCTATATAATATCATCTTCTAAGGTACTGTAACTCTCTCTCTCTCTCTGAGCCTTAAGTTCCCAGGGCACATGGGGCTTCTGCAAGGGTTTTCCACAAATGCCTGTCCTTCGCCTTTTTTTCTGCTCTTGCCCAGGTGAGCCCTCTATTGCTCAACATCCTTTCTGTTGTTCTTCTCCATGTCTCTTTTAGTCTGCCCTTACTTCTGCTCCCCTGCGGTGTCCATCTTAGTGCTATTTTTGGTAGTGAGTTGTCAGTCATTCGGAGCACATGTCCCAACCATCGCCAGTGTCTTTCCTCAATAATTGTTGTCAGTGGTTTCATCTGCATTTCTGCTAATAAGATGTTATTTCTTATGGTGTTTGGCCAAAATATTTTTCTAATTCTTCGTAAACAGTACTGTAACTGATTTCCCTTTATTATCTTCTTCCTGAAGTATTATATCTCTGCATTCACTAAACATGGGTCACTCTGAGGTTCAGAAATTAGATGTGCAGAGACATGACCACATCTAAAGTCACATCATCAAAACAGTTTAATTTGGTTAGAAATTCATTCATTCATTTGCATGTACTTGCGGAACTTTGCCTCCCTAACAGCTCTCCTGTAGGCTTCTTGGTTGTGAGCAAGATGGCCTGCTGCTGATGCATCCTTAGCTAGAAAACAAGAGTGAAAACAATTTGCTTTAAAATAAATCATTGTTAAAACTATTCAATTCAAATGTAATATCCACCCTCATTTATGCATGTGAAAGCTGGAAAACAACTAAAGAAATAGAAAAGAAATTAGACTCTTTTGAAAACAAATGCATAAGGAAAATACTCTGCATCAAGTGGAATGAATTCAAGAACAATGCAGAGATAAGACAGATGACTGAACAACAACCAGTCTCATGGGTGATCAGGAAAAGGAGATGGACATATGTTGGTCACTTGATGAGAAGAAATGATCAGAGAATCCCAAAACAAGCTATCAAGTGGAACACAACAGGCCAAAGAAAAAGAGGCAGACCGCGTGAAACTCTGAATAGGACATTGTTAAGAGAGGCCAAATTAACAGGTATAAAATCCTTTGATGAGGTTGAAAGACTCGCCGAAGACAGGAAAAATTGACGAACTACTTTGCGAGCCCTATGTGACGTTTAATGGCACGGGAAGGATATAAGATATCAGATATAAGAAAATAGTCTCATATTCCAAGAATGCAAAATGCTCATTAGTAGAAAATGAAATCTTACTGAATACAGCTAAGAACCTCATGAACTTTTGTACTAGATTGTAGATATTCAATTATGAGAGAGATAGGATAAATAAAATAACATGTAGGGCTGAAAATTATGAAACTGCAGACTGATGCAGCATTGGAAGTTAGTATCAGAAAATAGAAAACTGAATTAAGTGACTTGAAATGGGTTATCAAATCAAGAATAGAGAAACATTTTAAAATAGCTTTTTTACAACATAAAAAAATTCATTCATTCATTCATTCATTCATTCATTCATTCATTCACGTCCTTTCCAGAATGTTGTCCATCTCACAGCCTCCCTGAATACAATACAGTCTTGTGCAAGTTGACTGGCTGAAGAAAATACTAAATTATAAAAATAAAATATTAGAATGTCCTTGATAAAAAATACATTATTTAGAGCCTATAATACTTTACAGTTATGAGATTTGGACAACAAACCAACAAAATCAGAAGCAACCAGGGTGTGGCCTGAGAAAGATGTGACATATAACCTAGACATCCAATCCAAAACAAAAAAAAAAAAACAGCATAATAATTTCTAAAAGAAGGTATAGAACATTGACAGCCAAATAAAATCACAAAAAACTCACAAAGAAAATTATTTGATCATGTCATGAGAAGACAGAAGTTAGATAACCTATAGTCAAAAGAAAACTCAGGGGGAAAAAGAGAGACAGAGAGAAAAATATCTCATTAAGCTGATTAAGTCACACAGGAGGAGACAAGGCAACCAGTCTGATTAAGTCACACAGGAGGAGACAAGGCAATCAGTCTGATTAAGTCACACAGGAGGAAACAAGGCAACAAGTCTGATTAAGTCACACAGGAGGAGACAAGGCAACAAGTCTGATTAAGTCACACAGGAGGAGACAAGGCAACAAGTCTGATTAAGTCACAGAGGAGGAGACAAGGCAATCAGTCTGATTAAGTCACACAGGAGGAAACAAGGCAACCAGTCTGATTAAGTCACACAGGAGGAGACAAGGCAACAAGTCTGATTAAGTCACAGAGGAGGAGACAAGGCAGTCAGTCTGATTAAGTCACACAGGATGAGACAAGGCAGTCAGTCTGATTAAGTCACACAGGATGAGACAAGGCAACCAGTCTGATTATAATTACTTAGCTAAGATCGCAGAAAATGGAGAAAAATTATCTCCAACATTAATACATGGGATAAAAATAATGAACTGATGAATCCTGCAGCTTTCCAGTAGTTACTAGAAATGTTGACTTCTTCTTGTTTTAAGTCTCAAGTAAATAATAAAATGAATAGAATAAAAAATAATTTAGTTAACACTGAAAGATGCTACACTGGCTAATTTTTTTGAATGAGCATTAAAATCTATTAAATATTATAAATAATGGATAAAAATAGATTGTCATCATCATTATCATCATGTGCTGTGCCGACTGGCATTGGCTATTATGCTTCTCCAGAGTACGCGATCCTTCATGCAGGCCATCAGCTCAGTTGGTGATCTCCTTTCACACTATCCCATCAGATTGTCCAGTATCATTTCAATTGGTCTTTCTCTTGATCTTCTTCCTTCTATTTTTCCTTTTGTTATAATATTTTCAATGCCCCCTTTTCTCATTGCATGTCTTATGAAAGCACATTGTCTCTCTCTTATTTTTTTTTACAAGATTTTTTTGTCTCTCCAGCTCTTCTCATACATTCTTCATTAGTTATTTTTGCTGTCCAGGGGATTCGCAACATTCTTCTAATAAACCACATTTCTGCTGCTTCCAATGACTTTTGTGCAGACTTGCCTATTGTTCATGATTCACTTCCATATAACAAGATAGGTTCAATATAGCATTTTAGGACTCGTTTTCTAACATTCATTGATAAGGATGTGTTGCATAATATGTGTCTAATTCTCTGAAATGCAGTTTTTGCTTGGCCTATTCTGTTTCTAATTTCTATTCTCCATTTCCTATCTGAAGTTATTACTGCTTCAAGGTATTTGAATTTCTGCACCTGCTTTAGAATAGTTCCATTTAATTTTATACTGCATGCTGGTGGATTCTGTTTCTTAGATGTAACCATAGTCTCTGTCTTTTTTATGTTTAATGTAAAGCTTTTCTGTTCACTTTATCCAAGAGATTTTGCAGGTCTTGTTGGTTCTCAGCTATCAGTACTGTGTCATCTGCATACTGAAGGTAAAAATAGATTGTGCTTATCAAAACATTCTGCTCAAAAGACTTAATTACTGGACAAATTACCAACAAAAGTCACTGATCTTAAATAACTTTTCATTATAAGTGAAAATACCAATCCTTTATTCATTTGCATGTCCCTTGCTGAACTTTGCCTTCCTAACAACATTCCTGTAGGCCTCTCGGTTGTGAGCAAGATGGCCTGCTTCTGATGCATCCATTTGCAGATAATCAACGATGTCTTGCAGCCATCTTCGCCTTGGTCTTCCTCTCTTTCTTCTTCCCATTATGTACCCTTCCAAGATGGTCTTCTCTAGATTATCATGACGTTTAATGTATCCAAAATATTTAAGAAATATTTAAGAAATAACTCCCCAAAATATCCAATTAATATAATTCTTACACACTTAATGTCACATAGGGTCCACATGGTAGTTCGCCAAGATTTCCTGTCTTCGGCGAGTTTTTCAGTCTCATCAAGGGATGATATGCCCACTGAACTGATATAATATAGATATAATTCTAATGCTCAAAAATTCTTTTAAACAATGAACACTTAATTGTATAGCCATTACTTTTGAGAAATATTAACTGTTACATAAGAAGATGTTTTCTTTTTCACAAACCTTAGGTTTCTATAAGTTTAGTGTTCATGTATTTCATTTTCATGTATTTCCCAGTTATTTGGTATGCCAAGACAGTCATAACTCAGGAGAAAGTGGCCCAAAACCCTGATAACTATTTTTGCCAGTGCACAGCTTGGCACTTGAATGAACTGAAACAATGGGAAAGAGTGACTAGCAATAAAGGATATGTCCGAATACCATCTCAGCAGGGCTCATGTGAGTACATCATGTAGTACTTCAAATTTTAAATATAGGCTTCTTGCTGAAATATCACACATTATTTGTCCTGTTACTATATATAAAATTTGTTCCTACTATGCGTTATTTCCACCTGCATTTGCTTTTTCCCTTGCTTCTGTTTCTGTAGCAGTCTGATATTTTTTTACCAGATAGGGTTGCTGGCCCTATGCTGAACCCTCCTTAGTCGCCTTTTATGATGGTTGGGACATGTGCTCTGAATGACTGACAACTCACTACCAAAAATAGCACTAAGATGGACACCACAGGGGAGCAGAAGTAAGGGTAGACCAAAAGAGACATGGAGAAGAACAACAGAAAGGATGTTGAGCAATAGAAGGCTCACCTGGGCAAGAGCAGAAAAAAAGGCGAAAGACAGGCATTTGTGGAAAACCCTTGCGGAAGCCCCATGTGCCCTGGGCACTTAAGGTTCAGAGAGAGATGCGTTATTTTCCATAACTTATCAATAGTGATTTTTTTTGTATTTACACAGGTCATTGAAAATAGGGGCCTAGCACTGTATTCCCCAATATGCCTTAATGGCAAAGAAACGGGAATTTTATCTTTACTTTTACACAGTTTGTTGATGTGATGTGTATATATTACTTTAACATTTTTGTTTTTGTGTATGTAAAGATTAGTTTGTATCTTTTAATCATGTGCATTATTTTTTAAAATAATATTGTACAGTATGTTTGAAATTGGTGACCTGGTTAGCTGAGTAGTTCTTATTCTTCTGCGTTCGGGGTTGTTGGTCACTTCATATCCTGATCCCTGTCAACATGGCAAAGCCCACAGTCCTCTCCAGATCCTGATAGGGGCCCCAAAGCTTTTGCCCCAAGCTTGTGTCCTCTGGCCATGTCTCACGCCTCAGGTCTACATGGTTTAGGCACTCTTGTAGGATATGTTTTGGAGTCTGGACTCCACTGCCACATGGACACTCGTCTGTGTGAGACATTTTAAGACGATGCAGCTGGCTCAGTAGTCTGCAGTGGCCTGTCCTTAGGTGAAAGAGGATGGTTTGCTGATGTCTTTGTAGTTGGTGTATTGGATCTGGTTCATTGTTGCATTTCAGTTTCTTTTTCCATTCAGATCTGCACTGGTTACGGATTATGGTTTTTGCCTCTTGGTAGTTTGGCTGAGTAGTTAGGTGCTCGGTTTACAAATTCATTGGTACTGGGTTCAAGTCCACAGTGGGATTTTTTCTGGTACATGCCAAAATAGGCCCCAGGGTCCACCCAGCCTGAAAAATGGGTACCAGAGAAATCTGGGAAGATAAATGCAGACTGACATGATGCCGACCACATCAAACTTTCATGTGCCAATGGTCTTGGAAATACAGACCTAACACCCTATCCCCAATATGCCTTAATGGCATGGAAATGGAAATTTTACCTTTACCTTTACCAATATTTAAGATTGGTTTTAACATTTAAGGTCACTGTATCACTGTGTACTACAAAGTTGAATTTTTTTTGCAGTCAAATTTAATGCAACCATCATGAAATATAGATGTTGTGTTGGATGTAAAGTGCTCTCCTATGGCCTGCTGTAATTTCTGCTTCTCAGCAGATTGCACTACCATGAAGAAGACATTGATCATTACTTTACTGACCAAGTTAACAAAAATTAAACTCCTGAAACTGTGCACAGATACAAATACTGTACACGCATTATACATTTGTAAGGGTTCCTTTAACTTATGGCAGGGTTTTAAACCCATCAGATGTCATCTGCTCCTAACATTTGTATAATAATCATTATTCCTGCAGATATCGAAGAAGAGTTTGTCAGTGCTCCAGTTGATACAAGTGCTTACTATGAGGATGAAGCACAACTTATATGCCAACCTCCGGAGGGCAGTCCACCTCCCACAGTAAGGGTCTTATTTTTCTTCTGTCTATCCCTTGTTTCAGTGTTTCTCTTTGCACTGTTGTAATGAACTAGTTAAAAATACTTCTTTATGTAGCTCAGTCTGAGTTTTGCTGTCTCTCATTCTGATATTTTGGTAGCAGAACTATGTTGTCTGAAATATTTATTGTTTTATAACTGAATATAAATTTATTTTGGAATTGATACTAGTTTTTCAAAATCTGACATTAATACACTTTGAATAATTTTTGTGTGTTAAATGATTAAAATTGTTTAGATTTGATAGTTTTCTAGATGAATATGAACACTTTTTGTATACATTGCTAGTTTTTAGAATAGAAAAAGATTGATGTTTCTAAAGCTTTAATATTCTAAGTGAGTCACATTTCTTTTTTCTTTTATCTGCTTTTACATACTATTCATCAAAACTACATTTTCTTTATTTGAATTACATTTCCTTTATCTGAGTCACCTTTTTCTTTATCAGAGTCACATTTCCTACATCTGAGTCACCTTTTTCTTTATCAGAGTCACATTTCCTATATCTGAGTCACCTTTTTCTTTATCAGAGTCACATTTCCTATATCTGAGTCACAGTCCCTTTACCGAGTCACTTTCCATTTATTTGAGTTACATTTCTTTTATATGAGCCACATTTTCTTCATCTGAGTTACATTTCTTTTAAGTGAGTCAAGCTGCGTTTGCCTTAATATTTGTCAATCAATCATGTGCTGTATCGCATGCATAGGTGATCATTTCTCTCCACAATTCCCTGTGTTTAGACTTGATTATGAGATCGGCCAGTGACTTTCTTCCTAGCCACACTGACAGCAACTTCTCTCTCTGTTTTCCTCTGTCTCTTCTTCCCACAATTTTTCAAGTTGCCACAATGTGTTCCAATTTTCCTCTTCTTAGAAAATGTCCTACAATTCTCGCTTGTCTACCTCTGATCTTTGCTGTAATTTGTCTTTTAACTGCAGCCTCTCTTAAGACTTCTTCATTGGTTTTCTTAGCTGTCCATGGTATCTTCAACATACTTCTTATGAACCACATTTCCATGGCCTCCATTTCTCGTTGTACTCTCTTATTTATAGACTATGCTTCACAATTGGCTTGATGTAACATTTAAGTACTCGGAATCTTGTTTCCACTGATATGGATCTGTTTCACAAGATGTGTCTCATTTTCTGGAATGCTGACTTGGCCTGAGCACATCTGCTTTTTATTTCATTGTAACATTTCCCATCAGTTGTTATAATTGTTCCTAAGTACTTGAATCTATCAACTTGTTTCAGTTCTGTGCAATCGATAGTAATGCTACATTTTGGTGGTATTCTTTTCTTTGAGATGACCATCACTTCAGTCTTATTTTTATTCAGGCTGAGACCTTTACTTTTACTTTCACGAACCATGACATCCAGAAGAGCCTGTAGCTCCCCTTCACTTTTAGCAATCAGAACTGTGTCATCTGCATATCTTAAGTTGTTAAGATTGATATTCTTGGCAAGCTTTCTATATTTCTCATTATGTTTTCACTGTACAAAAGTACAGAAGAGGTCAGGAGATAGAACACATCCTTGTCTCACTCCTAATTTTATGTCTTGGAATGCTCCTATTTGGTTCTCAACCTTCATTGCTGCTGACTGCTGCCAGTATATGTTTTTGATGAGTTTCAGATCTTTCCCATCTATGTTGATGTCTTCCAGCATTGTTATAATTTCTGTGTGTCTCACTTTATTGAATGCTTTACAGTGGTCTATGAAGCATAAGTATAGGTCTATCTTTACTTCTATTGATCCTTCCATTAACGTTCTCAGTATATATATATATATGTCATTTCTTGTGCCTTTTCCTTTTTCCTAATATTTGTGAGATTATTATATATGGAAATTATCATCATGCAATATATATTCATTCTTTGCTCCAGGTGTATTGGCTGAAGGATGGAGTACGCATTGACCCTCTTGTAGATTCCAACTTTGTCATCCCAGATAGAGGAACTCTATTTATTGAGTATGTTCGTGTCACAGATGAAGGGAGATACACATGTGTTGCAGAAAATGAGGCAGGCAGAAGGGTGTCGGGAGAAATTCAGTTCACAGTTCTTGGTATGGATGCTGCGCAGTCACAAATTTATTTACTTTTGTTTCAGTGTTAAACCCTTGATGCTGTAGACAACAATTTGGGGACTGAAGGCATGTAGTACATTTGTCTTAATCATGTTCTGTACCCATTCTTTGGCGTTTGTTACTATGTAGCTCTCTCATGTCATAGAGAGATATAGAGCTAATGTTCATATTTTCCATCATTTGTCAGCACATGATAGGGTGATGTAGTAAGTGCAATACTTGGTTACCTTTCCTTCCCCAAATCTAGAAGGCTCCATTTCTATGTCTGAATAACTGGGACACCACCAGATGGACTTGTAAAACCAGTAACTTCACCATGAGAAGAAAATGCACCAACCACTATGCTACTCAGGTGAACTTGGACAGTTGTGCTGTGGTCTTTACCATGTCCCACTTGCATGCTGATCAGAGGGTCCTTGGTATGATTTCATGCTTGAGCGAAAGTTTTTTGAACCAGCTGACACCAGCATCTGCCCTCTCTGAAAAAATAAGTACCCAAGGTTTCCATAGAAAAACAAATGCAGCTACTGGCATCCCTACTTCAAATGCTGTAGTGTCCCAGAAAAACAAAGGCAATAACACTTCACACCTTTACAGCATGCAGACTGTGGGACATGAATTTTGTTTTACTCTTTTTAATACACAGATATTTGCATATCAGTTATGATCAGCTACGGCCAAGTTCACAAAGAGAAAAGGCAAATAAAGAAATGGTGGAATCCAATATGAAATAATGTATTAACTATCAAGAGAAGAGACTTAGCTTCAGAAGAGTTCAGATTTTGAGACAAGGTCTGAAATTTGGAAATGTTCATTATTTTTAAGGTAAGCCAACAGAACCTCTGGAAGTGACAACCACACGTGAACCAGAACCTGTGAGAACAACACCTGAAACTGTGAGGAGCACAACCCTTGACCTTGATACTACAGAGTAAGTTTCAAAAATCAACGTTTCCACACTTTTTGGCTTCAGATATTACTGTATTATTTACTATGACCTCTGCTTTGAACAGAGTGCATTTAACCATGTCACACGCAGCAGTATTCAGCAACTAACAGCTTAATGTAAATAAGTGTGGCTGTTATAAAGGGAAAGAATTTGTAATGTAAGATTGAAGTAATGTAAGATTAACTATATAAATTGATTGATCTTGTTTAATTTTATTTGCATTTATTAACTATAACTTTGCAGAATTTTTATTACTTTGCTATATAAACAAAGAACAGCAGGCAATGTACCCAAAAAAAAGGCAACCTCAGTGATTGCAATAACTGGAGGGGTGTAACCTTATTATCAGCTGTATCAAAGGTGTTTTGTAAAGTGATTCTGACTAGAATTAAGGATGTAGTGGACACTGCAATGAGAGTAGAACAAGCAGGATTTCGAAAAGGGAGAAGCTGTCTCTACCAGATCTTTACTCTCAGAATAATACTTGAAGAACATACTGAAAAGCAGAAACCATTCATCCTGAACTTTATAGACTTTAAAAAGGCATTTGATAGCATACACAGAGATTCATTGTGGAGAATTTTAAGACTATATGGAATACCATCTAAAATTGTCAACATCATTAGAGATTTCTACAAGGGATATGTTTGTGTAGTCAAGACAGAAGAAGGAATGAGCGAATGGTTTCAGATTGAAACAGGTGTGAAACAAGGATGTATGTTATCTCCCTTGATTTTTTGGAATTGGATAGACCTTGTAATGAAAAGATGCTGTGCAGGTAAAACTGGCATTGATTGGGAACATGGTACCCAAATAGAAGATCTTGATTTTACAGATGACATAACTCTTATCAGTGACAATGTGAAATCAATGCAAGAAAAAACAGATACCCTGTCTTCCTTGGCTAGCAAAATAGGTCTTGAAATTAACAAACACAAAATAAAAATTATGAAATTTCTCATTAATCAAGATGTTAAAATATACATAGAATATATATGGCTGTTGATGAAGTAAACCAATTTTCATACCTTGGCAGCTACATAGACCAGGATGGTGACACCAGGAAGAAAGTTAGAATTAGAACTGCAAAAGCAGCAATGTCCTTCAGAAATCCTGAGAACATATGGAATTCAAAAGTTATAAGCACAAAAACCTAATTAAGATTATTCATTTCAAATGTGATACCCACCCTCATTTATGCATGTAAAAAGCTGGAAATCAACTAAAGAAATAGACAAGAAGTTTGACTCTTTTGAAAACAAATGTCTCAAGAAAATACTTGGTATAAAGTGGAATGAATTTAAGAACAACACAGAGATACACTCATAAGACAGATGAGCAAACAACAACTCATCTCACGGGTGATCAGAAAAAGAAGATGGACATATGTTGGTCATGTGATGAGAAGAAACACTTAGAGAATCCCAAAACAAGCCATCAAGTGGAACACAACAGGTTGAAGAAAAAGAGGTCGACCACAAGAAACTCTAAAGAGAACATTGATAAGAGAAGCCAGTTTAATGCGCATAACATCCCTTGATGAAGTTGAAAAACTCACCGAAAACAGGAAAACTTGGCAAACAACTATGTGAGCCCTATGTGACATTTAACTGCACAGGAAGGATGTAAGATGCAAGATACAAGTAATATTCAAACTTTTTCATGGCCAGCTTAACTTTTATTATATATCCCCTTTGGACATCTATTTTCCTCACAGCTTTATGATCTTACTTATACATTAGCTGAAATAATATTTTTATGTTGAACAAATAGTTTATCAGTTTAACCGTAATTAATGTGTGAGAATATAAAATAAGTGTATTGTGTATTTTATTTGTATTTTATATTGTTGAATGTGTGGATGAGAAGTTATTCATAGAAGTTCTTCATTTCATAGTTATTGTTTTTCTTTATACATATTAACAGATTTTGAATGACTGTATTAAAATAAAAACAAAAGTAAGGTCTGTAAAATGTTATATCTACTCATTATATAACTACTGTATCTTATATCTTATATCTACTCTGTTTTACTGTATGGAGCGGAAACTCTTAAGCAAAAAGATAGAAGGATTAATGCAGCAGAAATGTGGTCCTACAGAAAACTAGGCCATGTAACATGGATCATGAAAAGAACAAATGCACAAGCTTTAGAACAGCTCCAAGGTCAACGTGAACTTCTCAAAGAAATAAAGATTAAGAAAACAAGAATACTTTGGCCATATCAGAAGACATAGCAATATACTGAAGACCATACTAGAAAGAAAGCTGGAAGAAAAAAGAGCAAGAGGAAGACAGAGACGTATATGGGAAGATAACATATGAGAATGAACAGGACACAGCCTGGCTGAGGGTACCATCAAAGCGAGGGAACAAAGGAACTGCAGATTCACTACCTCCAACCTTCGTTCTGGAGAAGGCACATGATGATGATGATGATTAGAATAAAAGTTAAGAGAAAAAGGGGCACAAAGTCAGACTGGTCTGTGTATCTCCATTCCTCGCCGACTGAAGATAAAGTTTGTTCATTTGTTCATTTTAACTTTTATCTTAATTTAATTATTTATTGTAGAAATGTTAAAAAAAGGTAAATGTAATTGGATTTTATGCCAAGGAGGCACATGGGGGTGTGGTCTTAGTGTCCATATTTTCCTTGGCCTGTCAGCAGACTAGAGGGTCATGTGGTCAGCAGACTAGAGGGTCATTGTCAGCAGACTAGAGGGTCATGTGGTCAGCAGACTAGAAGGTCATGTGGTCAGTACACTAGAAGGTCATGTGGTCAGCAGACTAGAGGGTCATGTGGTCAGTACACTAGAAGGTCATGTGGTCAGCACACTAAAGGGTCATGCTTTATCATCTTTCCTTCCCCAGCTCATAAAGGAGCCAGGTACCCATTTCTTCAGCTGTATGACTGGGACATGAAAATAGATGGGTAACTTGGACATGAAAATAGATGGGTGTGATACATGAAAATAGATGGGTGTATGATACCTGAATCACTACCAAAAATAGCACTAAGATGGACACCACAGGGGAACAGAAGTAAGGGCAGACCAAATGAGACATGGAGAAGAACAACAGAAAGGATGTTGAGCAATAGAGGGCTCACCTGGGCAAGAGCAGAAAAAAAGGCGAAGGACAGGCATTTGTGGAAAACCCTTGCGGAAACCCCATGTGCCCTGGGCACTTAAGGTTCAGAGAGAGAGAGAGAGATGATATCTGAAAATAGATGGGTGTATGAAACATGAAAATAGATAGGTATAAGATACATGAAAATAGATGAGTGTATGATACAACTTTACAAAAAGATAGAAAGAGTGAAGAAAGTGGCCAGAAACAAGAGTGACAGAAAGCAAGATGAGTATTTATAAATGGAGGACATGCAACAATCCAATATTTTGGCACAAACCTTTTTAAAGGATCACATACAAAATCAACACAATAGATAAAAACATGAAAAATGTATGAAAAATATGTAGACTTTGCCTTTTAGTCTCCTCATTGTAAGAAAGTCCAGCATGAAATGCCAAGGCGACTGGGACACCTCTAGTCAGATTCAAACTTCTTCACTATGAGATACTGGTGCATTAACCCCTTTGAACTCTAGCACCCCATTTACTTGGGTCTGTCACAAATGTATGGTGTGACCTTATGAAGGCAGAGTGGCATAAAATGTGCAACTTGTTTGTGATATGGATATGTGAAGACATAATATCAAAATACCTCATTATCCACAAAAAAAAAAAACCAAAACAAAAGAATCAAAGACCAAAAGACAAAAGGAGCAAATTCAAAGAAACTGGATTTTGCAAAATAAACATGCTTTACTGTTTTCATGACTGATTATGCTGATCAAATGTTTGTAGAATTAGCCATGAGAGAAAACAGCTCAGCTGAACTGTTCTTGGCAATTCCCACAAAACAAACCTAAGAACTGATGGAAATGAATCTTATAAGACTAAGTGTGCAATTTTTGTAGAATCAGAATTGTTTATTATCTTGTGATGACACTTGCTTTGTATTGTGTTATTGCTGTGTTATTATATTCCATCAGTTATGATACAACTTATCAACACCATGTCATTGTAGTTCTTCTTCTTCTTCTTCCTTCTTCTTCTTCTTTTTCCTTCTTCTTCTTCTTTTTCCTTCTTCTTCTTCTTCTTCTTCTTCTTCCTTCTTCTTCTTTTTCTTCCTTCTTTTTTCCTCTTCTTCTTCTTCTCCTTCTCTTCTTCTTCCTTCTTCTTCTTCTTCTTCCATTTCTTCCCTCTTCCTTCTTCTTCCTCCTCTTCTTCTTCTTCCTTCTTCTTCTTCTTCTTCTTCTTTCTTATTCTTCTTCTTCCTTCATTTTCTTCCTTCTTCTTCTTCCTTCATCTTCTTCCTTCTTCTTCTTCCTTCTTCTTCTTCTTCTTCTTCCTCCTTCTTCTTCTTCTTCTTCCTTCTTCTTTTTCTTCTTCTTCCTTCTTCCTTCTTCTTCCTTCTTCTTCTTCTTCCTTCTTCTTCTTCTTCCTTCTTTTTCTTCTTCTTCCTTCTTCTTCTTCTTCCTCCTTCTTCTTCTTCCTTCTTCTTCTTCTTCTTCCTTCTTCCTTCTTCTTCTTCTTCTTCTTCTCCTTCTCCTCCTAACAGTTTCAGACACTGACTTGTGTAGTTTTGAAGTAGTTGGTGGTCATCTGGAGGGTGTGGACTTCCCCATACAGCTTGTTTTGGACTTGCTTGGTGTTGGCCTTCTCTGTTGCTCATATATGGCCCAGTGATTCAAATGCTGGCATTCATGATTTTAAGTAACTGTAACAGGGGACCGTCATAGTTTGTCCGATTCCTTTGAGAGTATGTAAGAAAATGGAGCAGTGTGTCCTAGAAAGGTGCAATATCTGGCATTTTGGTAAACTCCACCACACCGGGGACAACATGGATCCCTTCCTCATCTTCTAGATTGTTTGTTTGTGACACAGTCGCAGTTGAAATGAGGTAAGCATGGCATTGGCCGGCCGTGGTTCACAAGGCCTGCTGCTTCTCCTCTGATTGAAATAAAAAAAAAACATTAATATTTAGCCTTACTGATTCATAGTTTTTGTATCTGGAGTATTTTATGTGTACTTGTTGTGTTTATTGTGAGAATTATCAGTGTGTTATATTCGTATAAGATACTTATTTACTTGACATTTTATTTCTTTTGATTTTATTTATTTAGAATTGTGCCCTGTTACACTCTTACTTTCTTTTCATTTACATCTGACTGGTTTAGCTTTCCTTGCAGGAAGTACAGGAAATAAACTATTTTTTTTAGGTAATTTGTCGAAAAATCTTTTTGCTATGTTTCAGCATACGCAAATATTTATCTTCCTAATTCAGACTGAGAGAGCCATTTTTTACCCAAGAGCCCAGTCAAGAAAACTTCATTGTTAGGGGTCAGCCAGTGACCTTGACTTGTGCAGCCATTGCTACAGAGAAGCTGATCTTTGTTGTAAGTACTTTGCTCATTTTTTTTGTTTATGATTATAACCTTAAGTTTTGTAGCAGGAAGCAGGTTCCTCTTCTGCATGAGATGTAAAGCGCAAGTGGACACATTTCTATGTTTCCTAAAGATGCAGTCATTCTATCCTTGCATTGGTTATCTGTTATTTCCTAGTGCTAGTCCTTCTGCTGCTTACAAATTGTGATGGTAATTGAGTTACCTGGATTCAGGTACGATAAACAATTTCCCTCTTTTCCTATCCACACAGAAATCATCATTTTCTTTTCAGTTTTCCAGTATCTTTGTAACTAATCCTATTCGTTGATATGAGAAACATTTACGGCTTTAATCTCGTATTATATTTCACATGAAATCTTTCTGTGATTTAGTTGAGGATCTTGTGTGGTAATTAAACTTCTAATAGTTAATGTGAAAAGACTAATGTACTGACGTCTTTTTGATTTCCACTGCCATATCCAGATCATTCATTGATTGCTATGTGTTGATGATCATTCATTGATTGGTTGCTGTGTTGATATGTGTTGGTGATCATTCATTGATTTGTTGCTATGTTGATATGTGTTGGTGATCATTCATTGATTTGTTGCTATGTTGATATGTGTTGATGGTCATTCATTGATTGGTTGCTATGTTGATATGTGTTGGTGATCATTCATTGATTTGTTGCTATGTTGATATGTGTTGATGATCATTCATTGATTGGTTGCTGTGTTGATATGTGTTGGTGATCATTCATTGATTTGTTGCTATGTTGATATGTGTTGGTGATCATTCATTGATTTGTTGCTATGTTGATATGTGTTGATGGTCATTCATTGATTGGTTGCTATGTTGATATGTGTTGATTATCATTCATTGATTTGTTGCTATGTTGATATGTGTTGATTATCATTCATTGATTGGTTGTTGTGTTGATATGTGTTGATGATCATTTATTGATTGGTTGCTATGTTGATGTGTGTTGATGATCATGCTTCTCTGTTTCATATCATCTATAGTTTTCCAAATCACATCTGCAACCTTTTATTTCCATGTGATTTCATCAGCCTGTATGAACTTGTACAGTTTCACTGGCGGCTAAAATGACTTGACAAGCTATAGTTTTAAGATTCCAGACCACTATTATGTACTAAATGTGAGAACTAATGATTTGTTGTCATTCAAAATATTAACCCTTTTGTTGCATCTTTTACTTAAAACTGTAACCTCAAAGTCTATATTAATCATTATCACTGTCATTCCCAGTGTAATGGAGAAACCATGAGGAACGTTACACAGTCAACTACTGATACATTTTTTGAATTAATACGAGGCAGCATTCATGAGATATCCCTTACAGTTACCAAGGAGATGGTATGTTGTAATTTGGTTACTCTCACTAAAGAGTTCCTAGGATATGTTTTATTTATTTTTTAATGTATTTATTTTGTTTTAAACATAATGAGATTATTTCTGTAAAGGCATTATTTTGACACTAAGTTGTAAAATTTGGAAGGGAAAACTATGGGGCATTTAATATGATTATAAAGTAAAAATAAGATGTATTTAATAGGCAGAAAAGAAGGCAAATTAAGAAATAGTGGAACAAAGAAATGAAATACAGACATAATACGAAAAACCTGACAACCAGACAGTAAAAACATTTTACCCAATCTTGAGGCATGTACGAGGGTCACACCGAAAGTCATGAGCAAAAGTTTTTTTTTAATCAGAATTTATAGACAGAGAAAATATAAATGTATCGTCTTTATTTA
Organism: Achatina immaculata; assembly: GCA_009760885.1. Classification (NCBI taxonomy): domain Eukaryota; kingdom Metazoa; phylum Mollusca; class Gastropoda; order Stylommatophora; family Achatinidae; genus Lissachatina; species Lissachatina immaculata. The sequence goes on from CM019694.1 coordinate 1,022,695, forward strand.
CATCCTTTTCTTCACTTTTAAACATAATCTCCATTTCTCTGCACACATTTTTCCCAATGCTCTGCAAGTTTGAAAATACCCTCCCAGTAGAATTCCATTCCAGCTGACTAATGGCACAGATGCACTGCTTTCTGGACGTTCTTTCCTATGGGACCCAGCTGGCACAAACTTTTCTATAGCCTAGGGTTTCAATCATTTCCTGTACTGCATTGCAAGATTTACAGTAATTTCAGAAACTGTGACACGTCTGTCTTCTTTAATGATGTCGTCAACCCTTTCCACGTTGTGTTCAGTGGAAGTAGTTCAAAGGCGACTGCTGTGAGGCATATCTTGTATGCTCGTGTTTCCATCTTTGAAATGTTTCACCCACCTCCTAACACCGCTAGCATCAATACACACATTTCCATAAGCAAGTTGAAGTTTTTGGTGAATTTCAACAGCGGGGATTTCCTCTTTAATGAAGAACTCAATAACAACACCTTGATGAAATAAAACTTCAGTAACTGCCATTTTGTTTATGCTCCACGTGGTCACGTGACACATGATGGTGATGTCATGTGACCTCTACATGAAGTTCAAAGGATGCAGGTTAAGGTGATACATTTATATTTTCTCTGTCTATAAATTCTGATTTTTAAAAAATGTTTGCTCATGACTTTCGGTATGACCCGCATATGACATAAAATGATTATGACTTTGACTTTCTTCACCAAAAAACCATTTTAATCTTCAATATATGACACTCCTTACATCCTATGGCATTTGCATGGCATAGTTTGAAGTGTTAGGGCCTTCACATTTCTAGGCCTCTACAGCATTTGAGATAATAATGGCAGCACTTGTCCTTGCCACCTTTGTTTTCCTTGGGAAACCCCAGGTAGCCAATTTATTTGAGGCTGTGCTGACCCTGGTGCCAGCTGGTTTGAAAAAATTCCTCCTGCGTGTAAAACTGAACCATAGATTTTCACACTGGCAGGCATGTGCACTAACCACTACACCAATATATCATACATAGAACATTAGACTTCAGAACTTATATTTCATCAAATATAAATGACATTAGACTTCAGAACTTATATTTCATCAAATATAAATGACATTAGACTTCAGAACTTATATTTCATCAAATATAAATGACATTAGACTTCAGAACTTATATTTCATCAAATATAAATGACATTAGACTTCAGAACTTATATTTCATCAAATATAAATGACATTAGACTTCAGAACTTATATTTCATCAAATATAAATGACATTAGACTTCAGAACTTATATTTCATCAAATATAAATGACATTAGACTTCAGAACTTATATTTCATCAAATATAAATGACATTAGATTTCAGAACTTATATTTCATCAAATATAAATGACATTAGACTTCAGAACTTATATTTCATCAAATATAAATGACTTTGTATATATAGTACAAGTGAAAACTGATAAATTTGTCATATGAAAATAAATGTTTTGTGAGAAATGATTAAAAGAATTGTCTTTGGACAGGTTGAAGCACACTCAGGATCTGAGTCGCTCATCTGTGTCTGTCGGGCTTATGGAAGGCAAGTTGCAGCAGAATATGTTGAGAGTTCCTTAGCTGTCATTCAAGTTGCTTGTAAGTCTATTAAGACAAAAGTGAATGTTAGAACTTGTGTTAACTTGTTGTGTGTAATGTGATATACTTGTATTGTCATTATCATCACTGTTATCTCCAAAGAAGAATTTGTCATTAAAAAAGATCTTTCTATGGCCTTGCATTTAAAAAAAAAAAAAAAACTTTTTTCTATGAGTAACCAATAAATTTTGTCAGTTTCTTTCATTTACCAATTTCTCTGGTGGTTTGTCCATTTTTTTTTTCTGCCAAGTATGTCTTGTATAACTGGAGGGGTGTAACTTTACTATCAGTTGTATCAAAGGTGTTTTGCAAAGTGATTCTAAATCATTAGAGATCTCTACAACAGATATGTTTGTGCAGTCAAGACAGAAGAAAAAATGAGAGAATGGTTTCAGATTGAAACAGGTGTGAAACAAGGATGTATATTATCTCCCTTGCTTTATGGAATTGCCATAGACTTCATAATGAAAAGATGATGCGCAGATAAAACTGGCATTGATTGGGTAATTGGGACCTAAATAGAAGATCTTGATTTTGCTGATGATATAACTCTTATCAGTGACAATGTGAAATCGATGCAGGAAAAAAAACAGATTCCCTATCTTCCTTGGCTAGCAAAATAGATCTTGAAATTAACAAAGACAAAATAAAAATTATGAAATTTCTCGTTAATCAAGATGTTAAAATATACATAGAATATACATGGCTGTTGATGAAGTAAACCAATTTTCATACCTTGGCAGCAACATAGCCAGGATGGTGACACCAGGAAGGAAGTTAGAATTGCAAAAGCAACATTGTTCTTCAAAAATCTTGAGAACATATGGAATTCAAAAGTCTTAAGCACAAAAACCAACTTAAGATTATTCAATTCAAATGTGATATTCACCCTCATTTATGCATGCAAAAGCTGGAAATAAACTAAAGAAATAGACAAGAAATTATACTCTTTTGAAAACAAATGCTTCAAGAAAATACTTGGTATAAAGTGGAATGAATTTAAGAGCAACACAGAAATACACTCATAAGACAAATGAGCAAACAACCTGTCTCATGGGTGATCAGAAAAAGAAAATGGACATATGTAGGCCATGTGATGAGAAGAAACAATCAGGGAATACCAAAACAAGCTATCAAGTAGAGCACAACAGGCCGAAGAAAAAGAGGTTGAACATGTGAAACTCTAAAGAGAACATTGTTAAGAGAAGCCAGTTTAGTGGGCATAACATCCCTTGATGAAGTTGAAAAACTCATCGAAAACAGGAAAACTTGGCAAACAACTATGCGAGCCCTTTGTGACATTTAATGGCATGAGAAGGATGTAAGATGTCTTGTTAGAAAAACATGCTGATGTCTTAGACATCTCTATGTCTGTATCTTTCACATTACTTTTTCACATCTCTTATAGTGAGCTCACTGAGACAGTTATAATTGTTCTTCGCCCGTTTGTCTCTTTCTGTGTCACAGACTTTGTTCATTATCACATGTTATCACTCACATCATGTTCATTATCACATGTTATCACTCACATCACTCTTTGTCAGAAACTCTTGATCAAGGTAGGAACGGTATAAATAACAATATGGAAGCACATTAGGGATATGGTGTTACCATTTTCACTAATATGTTCGCCTTGTGCACCATGACCCATCTCACTGCATGCTTCTGCTTGCAGGTTTTCACCTGCTACTAAATACTTTTTTTTTTTTATGTCACTTAAAACTTATCTCTGCTCTTCGTGATTATTTTTTCCCATTCTTGTCACATACATGTATTACAATTTATCTTCTTGGTGACTAAAGTTTCTTCATTAAATGATGTTTACATACAAATTAAAACAAAAAGAAGAAAAAAAAACTTGTTAAATAATGTTTTTTTTGTGTGTCAAATGTTTCAGAACATGGCATAACACACAATGTGACAACGCAGTCTCTGGGCATGTATCTTGTTTCCTGTCATTTTCTTTTTTTTTTGCACACACAACACTTTCTCAATGGGATCCTTCTTCTTGAGTGTTGATGATTCTGTTGTTGGGAAATGTCTCTGAAAAGTTGACTGCCACTGGTATGAGTGCCATTGTCTGAGAAATGTGATAAAAAAGCTGTTCTGGGACATAATTCCACTAAACACATGTGATCAACACAAAGAACTTTTCAACAAGTATTCATTACTTTCAACTTTTCCATTCTTGCCATCTGGCCAGTGTTCATGGCTGGGCATACGTGTTTTGATTATCTTGTTCATCACTGTCAGAAACTACATATTTCAATTTTATCTTCACTGTCACTATTTGTAATAAATTCTAAGAGTTTCTGTACAAATTCATTTTAAGGATAAAGTATAATAAATATTGTATAATATATTAAATCAAACATGACCATGATACACTATTGTAGCACATAATATAAAATGAATACTGGAATGCAAGGAACACAAGTATATATACTAATAGCCCCTTTTGTCTCATGAAGCAAAAATAACATTCATGCCCGCTTGTTGACAAGTCCCTCTAGCTGAAATCAAGCCACATATAGCTAAAAATAACTACTGTGATTCCTCCATTATTGAACCGCTATAGCAATAGTTTATAGCAGGGACTAGTAGAACACGGAGTTTATTAACACAGCATTAGCACCAGAAGTGTGGAAATTTTGGAGCATGTTAAGACATCATTATCAGTGATACAGCAGAGTGTCTAAACACATCCATAAGAATGAAAAGGTTTGCCAGTATTTTCCTTCATTTGCAAGCATACTAGAGGGTGACGTGGACAGCACTGGCTGCCTTTTCCTTCTAAAGGAATGAGCCTTATTCCTGTCTCCACCTCCGGGTAACTGGGTACCCTCCACTCAGATTTCGACCCTGATCTTTGCCATCACATGAGTACACTATTCAGCCATCTTCTCCGCCAGGATGTTCCAATATTTTCGGTTCATTTAGAAATGAACTTGTAGGATTTATTAATTCCCACATCAATACTGAAATGATTTTTCTCATATTTAACATCAGCTTTTCCTTAATTTATTGTTTTGTGAGTGGCAACAGAACTAATCTGTGTTTTTTCACACAGATTTTACAAAATCTTCATTTCACTTTGTTTTCTTTTATTCATTAGATCTGTGATTCTAGTTTTTTTTCTAAAATATTATTTAATAGGTCACTTTTTTGTTATTTGTTTTGTTTCATTTCAATACCAGATTTGGAAAATCAGTTTCACCGAGAGCCGTCAGACACAGAGGTGCCTTATTTAGGGAAGGCAGAGCTCCCGTGTGAGGCTCCCAAAGGAGTTCCAGAGCCTAAGGTACTTATTAACATTAAAATACAGAATAATATAATTGTGTTATTGTACAAATAAATTAAAACAGAGCTAAAAGCAGTTGGGGAATTTGGGATGAGAGAAACCAGTACCAAAGAAGGTTTAGCATTAAAAAGGACATAATGATTAATTTGGTAACAAGCCATAAAATGAAGCAACATTTCACAGCTGATGATAGTAAAAGATTAAATGAACATTAATGGAATAAAAATTTTGATGTTTGAGATTTGACTCAGTTATTACAACACAGTTAGTCAAGATTTTACTCAGTTATTAGAACACAGTTAGTCAAGACCCTAATCCTGTTCATAATGTACCCTCCCAGAATCAAGAACTTGGATTACATTAGTCTGACCAACTGAGCAGAAAAATCACTTTATTCCCAGAGTGGTGGAACTTCTTGAGACGACTTATTCCTGAATCAATTAGGAAAGCCCCCCCCCCCCTCAATCTAGCTGAGAATGACTAAGAGTCATCTGAACACTCACACCATCAGCAGCCAAATTAAATAGGTTAAGTACTTCAGATACCTAAGATGTGTGTTATAAAAGATGACAAGAATAAGGTAAATCCCCATTTTCATGCCACTGGGGATACACTGTTAGACCCATATTTCCAAGACCATCGGCACATGTGTGATGTGATCAATATCATGCTAGGCACATTTACCTTCCAAGATTTCTCTGGCACCCATTTTTACAGGCTGAGTGGATCCTGGAGCCTTTTTGATGTGGTTGTACAAGAAAAAAATCCCAGCTGCTGGGATTTGAACCCAGTAAAACCATATTCGTAGATGAGTGCCTAACCACTCAACCAATAAGTATTTGATAAGAACACGAGAAAATGAAATAAAACACATAATGGTCAAGGCTAAACTATTTGTACCATTGCCAAAAAAGGGTAATTTGAAATTATATACAAACTACAGAACTGTTGCCCTGATTAGTCATGCCAGTAAGATTCTATTAAAAATTATAATGGGTAGACTTCGAAAGAAAATAGAAGGACAAATCAATATGGTCCAAGCTGGTTTTAGACAAGGAAGAGGAACAAGAGATCATATATCCAACATAAGATTAATAATAGAGAAATGCAGAGAATTTAATGTGGCTGTATATTTACCACAGGGGAACAGAGGTAAGGGTAGACCAAAGGAGACATGGAGAAGAACAACAGAGAGGATGTTGAGCAATAGAGGGCTCACCTGGGCAAGAGCGGGAAAAAAGGCAAAGGACAGGCATTTGTGGAAAGCCCTTGCGGAAGCCCCATGTGCCCTGGGCACTTAGGGTTCAGAGAGAGAGAGATATTTATCTTTTATAAACTATTAACAAGCATTTGATTGTGTACAACACCAGAAACTTTAGGTAATAATGGAAAAAATGGGATTTCCAACACATGTGACACAATTAACATCACAGCTGTATCTAGACCAACAAGCAGCAGTAAGAATAAATGGTGAAACAACAGCTTGGTTTGACATAAAACAAGAGGTCCATCAGGAGTGCATACCATCACCTTACTTATTTAACTTGTATACTTAAAATATAATGAGGAATGTTAGAGAAGATGTAAACAAAAAATATTACAATGCCATTATAATTGGAGGTTATGAAATACCAAAGATTATGTATGCTGATGACAAAGTGTTACTGTCCACAACACAAAAAGGAATTGAAAAAACTAATTATGTCAGTCTGAAAGAACAGTGAAGAGCAAAACCTTTATCTTAATGCAAAGAAAACGAAATTAATGACAAATGACAAAACAAATAAGGCAGTTGAATATCAATGAGGAAAAATTGGAAGAGGTGGAGAGTTTTGAATATCTTGGATAATTACCAACTAATAATGGCAATACAATGAGGGATATACACAGAGATTCATTGTGGAGAATTTTAAGACTATATGGAATACCATTTAAAATTGTCAGCATCATTAAGGACCTCTACAATGGATATGTCTGTGCAGTCAAAACAGAAGAAGGAATGAGCGTATGGTTCCAGACTGAAACAGCCGTCAAACAATGTATACTATCTCCTTTGCTTTTTGGAATTGCAATAGACGTCATAATGAAAAAATTCTGCACAGGTAACACAGGTATTGATTGGGTACATGGGACCCATATAGAAGATCTTGATTTTGCTGATGACATAACTCTTATCAGTAATAATTTGAATTCCATGCAAAAAAAAACGGATATCCTGTCTTCACTGGTTAGCAAAATGGGACTTGAAATTAACAAGGACAAAACAAAAATAATGAAACTTCCCATTAATCAAAATGGAAAAATACATGTACAAGGAACAGATGTTGAAGAAGTTAGTCAATTTGCATACCTTGGCAGTTACATAGACCAGGATGGTGAAACTAGGAAGGAAGTTAGAATTGCAAAAGCAGCATCAATTTTCAAGAATCTTGAGAATATATGGCATTTAAAAGTTATAAGCACAAAAACCAACTTAAGACTATTCAATTCAAATGTGATATCCACCCTCATTTATGTATGCAAACACTGAAAAACAACTAAAGAAATAGACAAGAAATTATACTCTTTTGAAAACAAATGCCTAAGGAAAATACTCAACATCAAGTGGAATGAATTCAAGAACAATGCAGAGATAAGATAGATGACTGAACAAAAACCAGCCTTATGGGTGATCAGGAAAAGGAAATGGACATATGTTGGTCACGCGATAAGAAGAAACAATCAGAGAATCCTAAAAAAAGCTATCAAGTGGAACACAACAGGTCAAAGAAAAAGAGGCAGGCCATATGAAACTTTAAAGAGAACATTGTTAAGAGAAGCCAAATTAATAGGTATAAAATCCCTTGATGAGGTTGAAAAATTCACTGAAAACAGGAAAAATTAGTGAGCTACCTTGTGAGACCTATGTGACGTTTAACGGCACGGGAAGGATATAAGATATAAGAAGAATGAGGGATATTAAAAAGAGGACATCTATCGCTCTTCAAAAAATAAAATAACTAAATAAAGCTGTGGAGAGGAACAGACAGAACTACAAAAATGAGATTTTTAAGGGCATGCATCTTTCCCATCGCAACATATGCCTGTGAGACCTGGACACTTAACAAAACAGCTGAGAAACACATAAACGCCTTTGAATGTAAATGCTACAAAAGAGTCCTTCAAATATCATGAACACAAAAAAGAACAAAATATATCCATACTACAAGAACTTAATACTGAAGAAGGTTGGCTAGTAAGGAAGATTAAACAGAGAAAACTTAAATATTTTGGACATAATTAAACATCATGATAGTTTAGAGAAGAGTCTTGGAAGGATACATAATGGGAAAAAGAAAGAGAGAAAGACCAAAGTGAAGATGACTGCAAGACATCGTTGATGATCTGCAGATGGATGCATATATATGTGGAACCTTGCATATGTTGGCACTAGAAAATGTAACCACCCGTGCTGCGTTACCTGTCCTATAGTCTGGGAAACAAAAACAATCACCATTCCCAAAACTATCCTCACTCTCCATGAGGGATTCACATGTGAGTCATGCAGTGTGATATATGTCATTGTATGCAAAAGGTGCAGGATAACTTATATTTTGGTGAAACTGGCCTCAGATTAGGGGACCACATACAGAAAGATCTGTACGTTATCACCCAGCATGCTTCGAAACCAGTCCCGAATCATTTCAGTGGCCCCAACCACAGAGGCAAATCTGACTTTCTAGTAACAGCCATCATGACAGAAGCCACCTACTGCTTGAGAACTGCTCAGTCAGTCAGTCATTTGCATGTCCCTTGTGGAACTTTGCCTCCCTAACAGCTCTCCTGTAGGACTCTCGGTTTAAGCAAGATGCCCTGCTGCTGATGCATCCATTTGCAGATTACCGCTACATTCAGGAATATGGGATGCTGGAACCACATGATTTGAACTTGTTATTCAGCTACACCTAACATTCTCCTCTTCCACAATCCCTTCCCATAAAGTTCCACTCCCTTCTTACTTGTTACACGTAGTTCAGAACCTCCTCACAGCATCACGTTACAAAACCCTTCTTACATCCTTCCCATGCCGTTAAACATCACATGGGGCTCGCAAGGTAGTTCACCAATTTTTCCTGTTTTCGGTGAGCTTTTCAACCTCATCAAGGGATTTTATATCTATTAATTTGGCTTCTCTTAATAATGTTCTCTTTAAAGTTTAATGTGGCCTGCCTCTTTTTCTTTGACCTGTTGTGTTCCACTTGATGGCTTTTTTTTGGGATTCTCTGACTGTTTCTTCTCATCATGTGACCAACATACGTCCATCTCCTTTTCCTGATTACCCATGAGGCTGGTTGTTGTTCAGTCATCTGTCTTATATCTGCACTGTTCTTGAATTCATTCCACTTGATGTTGAGTATTTTCCTTATGCATTTGTTTTCAAACGAGTCTAATTTCTTGTCTATTTCTTTAGTTGATTTCCAGCTTTCACATTAATAAATGAGGGTGGATATCACATTTGAATTAAATAATCTTAAGTTGGTTTTTGTGCTTATAACTTTTGAATTCCATATGTTCTCAAGATTTTTGAAGGACAATGCTGCTTTTGCAATTCTAATTCTACCTTTCTTCCTGGTGTCACCATCTTGGTCTTTTAGCTGCCAAGGTATGCAAATTAGTTTACTTCATCAACAGCTGTTCCTTCTATGTATATTTTTCCTTCTTGATTAATAAGAAATTTCATAATTTTTGTTTTGTCTTTGTTAATTTCAAGACCTATTTTGCTAGCCAAGGAAGATAGGGAATCTGTTTTTTCTTGCATTGATTTCACATTGTCACTGATAAGAGTTATGTCATCAGCAAAATCAAGATCTTCTATTTGGGTCCCATGTACCCATTCAATGCCAGTTTTACCTGTACAGCATCTTTTCATTATAAAGTCTATGGCAATTAAAAACAGCAAGGGAGATAATATACATCCTTGTTTCACGCCTGTTTCAGTCTGAAACCATTCGCTCATTCCTTCTTCTGTCTTGACCACACAAATATATCTGTTGTAGCGATGTCTAATGATGTTGACAATTTTAGATAGTATTCCATATAGTCTTAAAATTATCCACAATGAATCTCTATGTATGCTATCAAATGCTTTTTTAAAGTCTATGAAGTTCAGGATTAATGGTTTGTGCTTTTCAATATGTTCTTCAAGTATTATTCTTAGAATAAAGATGTGGTCGAGTTAGCTTCTCCCTTTTCGAAATCCTGCCTTTTCTTCTCTCAATGCAGTATCCACTACATCCTTAATTCTATTCAGAATCACTTTACAAAACACCTTTGACACAATTGATAGTAAGATTACACCCCTCCAGTTATTGCAGTCACTGAGGTTGCTTTTTTTGAGTATTTTAGCAATGATTTCCTTTTTCCATTTGGATTTTTTCTTCTTTCCAAATTTTATTAATCATTCTTTGTAGTTGGCTCATGTTGTCACTGCTAATAGCTTTTAGCATCTCGACTGTTATTTCATCTTCACCTGCAGCTTTGTTGTTAGCCATTAGATTCACTGCTGTTTCAGTTTCATTCAGTGTAACTTCATTTAAGTTGACATTTAGTCATGGGACTGGTAAATCGGTTTCAAGATTTATTAATTCATATGGGTGTGGTCGATTAAGTATTTCTTGGAAGTGTTCAGCCCATCTTTGCTTTTTGTCTTTACTTTATGTTAATAGGTTGCCTGTTTTGCTAAAGACTGGTTTTTTTCTGGAGGTAATAGCAGCTGTTAGCTTCTTCTGTATGTTATATAGATTTTTGCTGTCTCTTGTTTTTGCTGCATTTTCTGCTTCTTTTGCCATATTGTCCATATATTCTCTTTTGTCTCTTCTAGCTGAACTTTTTACTTTATTGTCTAGTTCTTTGTATGTTGCTTTTGCCAAAACTCTTTACATTCAACATGGCTAATTTGGCTGCGCTTCTTTCATGTACGCTTTTCTATGTGTTATCTGATATCCATTCTTTTTTGCTTGTTGACTGCAGTCCAGCACTTGCTTTTGCTGCTGTGATTATGGCTGTGCTGTATGATTCCATAATACATCTATATCTGTCTCGTCTACCTCTTTGAGTGCTGCGAAATGTTTGGTAAGTTCTAGATTGAAATCACTGTTAGTATTTTCTTCTTGTAGGCTATGACTGTTTATCTTTCTGAGTAATGATTTCTTGTGTTGGGTTTTCAGTTTAAGTCTTATCCTCCCTATACACAGGTACAACCCCTCTGCCCTAACTATAAACACATACTTCACCTTCTCCTAGCGTGACACATACTTCACCTTCTCCCAGCTGACACATACTTCACTTTCTCCCAGCTTGACACATACTTCACTTTCTCCCAGCTTGACACATACTTCACTTTCTCTTGACTTGACACATACTTCACTTTCTCCCAGCTTGACACACACTTCACCTTCTCCTGGCTTGACACATACTTCACTTTCTCTCGGCTTGACATATACTTCACTTTCTCTTGGCTTTACTTCACTTTCTCCCAGCTTGACACATACTTCACTTTCTCCCAGCTTGACACATACTTCACTTTCTCCCAGCTTGACACATACTTCACTTTCTCTCGGCTTGACTCATACTTCACTTTCTCCCAGCCTGACACATACTTCACCTTCTCCTGGCTTGACACATACTTCACTTTCTCCCAGCTTGACACATACTTCACTTTCTCCCAGCTTGACACATACTTCACTTTCTCCCAGCTTGACACATACTTCACTTTCTCTCGGCTTGACTCATACTTCACTTCTCCCAGCCTGACACATACTTCACCTTCTCCTGGCTTGACAACTTTCTCCCAGCTTGACACATACTTCACTTTCTCCCAGCTTGACACATACTTCACTTTCTCCCAGCTTGACACATACTTCACTTTCTCCCAGCTTGACACATACTTCACTTTCTCCCGGCTAGATTGCCATTGTATCACTCACTCTTCCATCCATGGTTTCCCCACCCACCACCCTCAGTTACGACACACCTATCACATATCCCAAGTCTCCATTTAAATACTCTCTACACTCCACTATGTGCATTTCTGACACACAGTGTTGGACAAGCCACAGTTTCTTACAAGTTACAGCTAAGTGGTCTATTCCTTTTATTTGATTTTTTTAAAACACAGTATTCATGTGAATCTATACTTTATGGTCTATTCCTTTTATTTGATTTTTTTAAAACACAGTATTCATCTGAATCTATACTTTATCTCCTCTCTCTGTTTCTTTGTCCTGTGTGTTTTTGTATGATTAAGGCTCATACCGAAACGTCACAACTGTGTACTCATTAAGTAATAAAGCTGTTCCTACTTTTTTCCCTAGCTTATACATTAAGAGCAACAGCAATAGATTTAAAAGTTAGTTTCATTAACAACTGTTACAACTTTTGACAAGTCCCATTTTACATTTATTTGTATCTGCTTTCTCAAGGTCCACTGGTTAAAAGATGGCTTCAGGATTTCAGAGAATGAGAGAATTTATGTTGAAAGCAGTGGCACTTTGATCATCAATGGGTTTAGTGAGGCAGATGAAGACTCCTACACATGTGTGGCACAAAATGGCATTGAATCAAGGACAAGTCAGACAGTTTCAGTAACCCTGACCTGTATGTATTTTGTATTCATATCTTACTTTGTTATCTTTTCAGATGATGATTCTAGTCAGGTAATTCAGAAAATAAAATAAAAAACCATTTGAAGCTTATAAATTGAACACAGTATGTTACCAAATAATTTATGTAAGGAAGATAAAGAGAAGGGTTTCTGTGATAGATAATTAGTGATTAATGTAAACATGCAAATGATTTTGTTATTGTGATACAGAATATATATATGATGTATTAGTCACTATCTATGAGAGTCAGGAAGATCTTCGTTATAATTCCATGCTTTACACTTGTACACTGCACTGTCTGCTGTTTACAGCTGTAAATGGTGAAGTGGAACCTGTGACAGAGCCAGATGCAGGTGTCCCAGAACCAGAGACAACAGCACCAGGAAGGGACGAGCAAATTTTATATACTGGCAGTCCCTACATTTCAAAGGTACTAATACAAGGGAGATAAAATGCATGTTAAGCTGTGATATTCAAGCAAGTTGTGTCCCCATTAACATTTGAAACTGAGAACCAGGATGATTCAGTTAGATCCAGCTAGATCCAGCTAACTAGAGATCTATCTCCATGGGGTACTTTTAAATTCAGGTTATTGTACTCCTTTGGCGTGGATAATAGGATGGGGATCAAAGTGGTTTTAACTGCAGTGGGGTCTGCAAAGAAGCTTGTTTCTTGAGTTCATTTTAGAAAGTCTTTTAGCATAAAGTGTTGCGTCTTGTAACATAAAGTGCTGTCTTAGTACAGTGTAGTCTGAAGTGCATCTTCCCCTGTTTCAAAACTACTTATGGAGACAAGCAAATTTCTCCATCCAGATTTTTTTTAGGCCAGTTACTTCATTCCTTGTTTTCACTTCTTGACCCTACTCCCTCTGTTTGTCTTTGTTTTTGTCCTTTGGTTCAGTGAAGTAAGGTCTGCATGCCTGTCTATTCTAAAAATCTGCTCAAGATATCATTTGTTTCAGTAATACTTTTTAATCTTTCCCAGTCCCAAGTTATTAATTTCTTAATAAAACCATTATAGTTTCTCCAGTTCTACAACAAATTTTATACATGTGAGTAATTTAGAGAAGTAAATTTTATGAGTAATTATATACAGGGAACAAATAAGTCATTCGTTGTGTGAGGGATATTATTTCATATATTAAACTGTCTTTTATAAAGTAATCAAAATACCAGAACATTTCTCTTTCTCTCTCAAGATTCCTTCAAACAGGTGAAGGATATCATGCCCTTCCACAACCCCCAATCCCCTGTGTATCTCAACAGGCTTGTCACTGAGCATTTCCTGTGCCAGGATGCCAAACAATCAAACATCTTTTCTCTCTCCATTTACCTCTGTCTCTTTTATCTCAGATCTTCCCAGCTGCCATTAGGTGCTCCAGCCACCTGTTCTCCAGACATGCCCCACAAAATTAAATTGTCATTTTCTAATCTTCATTTTAATTTCCCTTGCTTCTTGTGCTTTGACATTTCAGAACTTCCTGATTTGATTTTGTTGTGTCCATGATACTTTCTGCATTCTTCGTATGAATCACATTTCATTTAATTCCAGCCTTCTTCATATCTCTTTACTTACCATCCAGTCTTCTTCATATCTCTTTACTTACCATCCAGTCTTCTTCATATCTCTTTACTTATCATCCAGCCTTCTTCATATCTCTTTACTTACCATCCAGTCTTCTTCATATCTCTTTACTTACCATACAGGCTTCACGTCCATATCACAGTACTGGTTCAATGTATCACTGTAGCACTCTCTTCTTGACTCTCATAGATATTAACTTTATTTATGGATTTCAACTTTTGAAAAGAGGTCCTGTCTTGTGCCAATCTGTTTTTTACTTCAGTCCTACATCTTCTGTCTGATGTTAGCAAGGTTCTTAAGTACTTAAAACTGTCAGTGTGGTTTAATTTTGTATATTTTACTTGTATGGTGCACCTTGGGGGTGGGGGGGGGGGTCCTTGGCTTTTCAGATGACCATCACAGTCTTCTTTATGTTGAGACTGAGTCCTTTTTTCTTACTTTCCCTGATGACTGTATTAGGTAGGTACTGAAGCTCCCTTCACTCTTAGAGAAAATTGTCATTACAATAAAACACAACAGAGAAATGACACTAAATAAGTTTTCTTTCCACTGCACTTCTTTGCTTTTTTGAAACTGACAGAAAGGATTGATATTCAGGGGTTTTGTATGTAATGCAATATGTAATTAAATATCACAGTAATTACAAAAGATGTAATTAAATTTTTAATTTTTTTCTGTAAATTTTTTTGTAGGATCTTCATGCATTCTATTACCTGGTTAAGAACAAGCGTCTAAGCATCACATGTCAGGCTTACGGTGTTGATTTCATCACATTTACTTGTGGGAATAAGGATGTGGAGGATCAGGAAACCCTGGAGAAAATGGAAGAGCAGATTCTTCCAAATGGGCAAGTGGGACTGGTGAAAGTTGTTGAAGCCTTGATTGATGTGCTGAAAGAAGAGCTTGAAGACCATGAACCTGGGGAGCAGTACTGGTGCCAGTGTTTTGCTCACTATCGTGCCCCTGGCAGTGAAGGTTATCAGACCCTGAACAGTTCTAGAGGTGTTGTGGAACTAGCATGTAAGTTCATTCATTAGCATGTCTCTTGCAAAGCTTTGTCTCCCTATCAGCTCTCTTGAAGGCCTCTCAGTTTTAAGCAAGATGATCTGCTGTTGATGCATCCATTTGTAAATCATCAACACTATGATTTGTTGCCATCTTTGCCTTGGTCTTCCTCTCTTTCTTTTTCTCATTACAGACTGTCTTCTCCACTCTCTTGATGTTTAACATGTCTGAAATACTTAAGTTTTCTCTCTTTAATCTTTTTTACTAACCAGCCATCTTCGATATTAAATTCTAGTAGTATAGACATATTTGTTCTTTTTTTTTAATCCATGATATTTGAAGGACTCTTCTATAGCATTTGCGTTCAAAAGCACTTAAGTGTCTCTCAGCTGTTTTGCTAAGTGTCCAGGTCTCATAGGCATGTTGCGATTGGAAAAATGCATGTCCTTAATTTTTGTAATTTTTTTTCCTAATTTTTGTAATTCTGTCTGTCCTCCAAAGCTTCTTTAGTTGGCATGTACTTGTAAATACCAGAAGTAAGTGATTTTATATTTCATTTGTCATCACTTCTGTAGTTAGCACAACTGTGACAGTTATGTTCTTCTGCTGTCATAGCTGAGCTAGTAAAAATAATGAATATGTGTGAACTTTACTTTCAGTTTTTAACTTCCCTGTATGCATTGATGTTGGTAGACTAGATGCAGCTTGTACTCTAGGAGGCCAAAAACTGAGGAAATTGTCAGAGAAATTCCAGAATATCAAAAACTAATGAAAACTATATAGTAAAGACAATTAGAACACACTGGACATATGAGAATATAGATGTTAGAGAATCTGGTAGTTTTTTGCAAAGCTCAAGTAAAGAAGAAAGGAAGGGAGACAATTTCTGAAGGCTATGTCTATTGGCACATACTATTCACATGTTGTGTTATCCACACTGACACTATATGTCACATCAGCCAACATTACTTATTACCTGTCCAGCTTTGCTGCCCACGTCATGGAACATGCTACGTCACCCATGGCCAGTTTTTTTAAAATTACCCTCTGGGGTTCCCATTGCCCATAGAGCCTGTGAACTGCAGATAATCAGTATATTTTAGAGCAATCAATTTGACTTATGCGCAGATGACATGGGCAGTTGTGTGACAGATGATATGCTCAGTGGCTCTAATGACTCTAGTGATGTTCCAATAGACACACTGTTCTGAATGAGCATGTCAAGGGGACATGAAAAAAAAAGGCTCAGATCCAATTTGAGGCACAAAAAATTAGCATGGTCACCAACAGTAATTAGCATAGCACTTAAATGGTGAGTAAATTTAGAAAATAAGTTTTGATTTGGTTAGCAAAAAAAGTGATACAAAATAACATTTCCTTTTTCTTGTCAGAAAGTAGAATATGGGCTCAGTATTTGACATATAAAGATTTCAGTGAAATTTCAAGAACATGGTGCAATATGATGTATTTAAATTTTCATGCTAATTTTGAGATGTTTGTAAACAATGCTTTGGCATGGCAATATTAGAGATTTTTTACTTAGTAATTTTAGTCTTTAGAAAATATTTTCTCAGTTTTGACTCTTGTTTGCAAAATAGCTCCAATTAAATGAGTATTTTCCCTACTCTTTTATTTCAAAGAAATTAAATCAACTATGCAAAACAAACTGTGGAATTTTTTTCTGGTACACACCAAAAAGGAACCGGGGTCCACCCAGCCTCTAAAAATGGGTACCAGAGAAATCAGAGAAGGTGTGGTCATGTGTGATACTGACCACATCGCATTTTCATGTGTGCTGAAGGTCTTGTAAATATGGGCCTAACACCCTATCCCCAATATGCCTTAATGGCATACCATTTTTTATTCTAAACAAATTAATGGTTATCTCACTCCTAACGCACGGCCACATACACATAATTAGTGATCTGCAAACTGAAGGGCCATGATTACTAGAATATGGGCATTTACTTGAGCAAATCTGGTATTTATGATTACAGATATCAATATACTGGCTGTAGTCAAGCAGTGGAAATACTTTTATTTTTAATATAAAGTAAAGAGCAAGTATAATCCAGTAACAAAGCTATCTTTTTACCACCAATGAAATTGTAATAGTCAAAGTATTTTGTTGTACCAGATCTGAAGAAGAATTTCCAGGAAGAACCTGAGAGTCAAACAGTGACAGAAGGATATAGTTTTACCATCTTATGTGAACCACCAGCTGGCAACCCAGAACCGACTGTAAGCTTCAGGAATGATTTTTCATCTTTTAAAATATACGAAACATTTGTGCGAACAAACTTTCCTATTAATCTGATTTGCAGATCCTTTGTTCTTATAAAGAATATTAATTTGTAAGCTGGCAGGTTTGCAAGTGTCAAAAAGTCAAAGTTAAAAAGACGACATTTGCCAGAATTAGGCATATAGGAAAGTTTCATGTTGTTGCATTACAAAGACTATATCACTTGTAATATTTTAACTTGTAAAAACTCACTAGTTTGGTGTTTTTTCTTGGAGTTACTCTTACTTAGGTTAAAGTTTTGATATTTGTGACAAGGTATTTGTAATTTTAAGTTTTTGTAGATTTTTTTCACAAACCATGGCAGTTGGTTAGCCCTAGTTCTGTCTACTGTGAAAAAAAAAGACAAGCCAGGATCCTTTGTTTTCTTTGACACTGAAATCAAGTTGATAATGTGCCAAATGGCAGTACACCATCTCGTCATCTCATACCACCACTCGTGTCTAATGTGCATATCATAGTTGATGTAGTAACGCTGAAGCAAAGCCAAGGAACATTGCATCAATCATAAATTATAAAGCAAGAGGAGGGGTTGTTGATAAAGACACTGTAAGCATTCTGATAAACAGTATTAGCATATGTTTTCTAGTGGGTTTATAATGACTGAAATAATTCTTGGGCTCATAAAGATGAAAATTTCTAGGCTGTTTTCAAAAGAGAAGATGAACCGAACATATTACATTTTTAAAAAATTTTGTGTTGATGATTTTTCGTAAATTTATTTCAAAGTAATCATAATTATTTTTTCCTTTGGTGAATGAAATGTCTCGGCTTTTCCTTAAATTTAATTTTAACATTCATTTATGAATATTGGGTAGCCTACAAAACAAATATTCCATAGTGACATTGCTAAATATTAGTAACACATCAAGAGCAAAATCCACATATAACACAAGTTCAGCACATTTAATGACACATCAACATAACCCAACAATATATATATTGAAAAAAATGGTAATCATACATCAGTGTTCAAAATGATCTTAAAATATTATAATGACATATTGTATGTATTACTGATTGCGTGATATATTTACTGGTGGTTACTGATAATTGACATCATTTCGTGCTGTCTCCCCACGGAAGGTTGGCTGTAACGATCTCTACTCTGCTCTGTTTTTTTTATCTTCTTAGAACACTCGGCCAAGCTTGTCCCTGTCAGTCTCTTGTTCTTTTCCCTTCATTGTTGGCTTCAAGTAGGGTCTTCAGTATAGTATTGTGCCTCTTGACGTGTCCTAAGTGTCTTAACTTTCTTGTTTTTATGATTTTCAATATTTCTCTTTTCACTTCTAGTTGGTTTAGCACTTCGTTGTTTGTTTTCTTTTCTGTCCATGGGATATGGCCTATTCTTCTGTATATCCATATTTCAAGGGCCTCAATTTTTTATTTATGTTGTTTTACTCAAGATCCAGGCTTCTGCACTATAAAGGAATATTGAGTAAATGTAGCATTTTACAATATGTAATCTTAGTTGCTGTGATATTTGTTCCTCATTGTGCTGAAGGTGTTTTTTGCATTTTTTTTCATATTCCAGTATGAATATCATTATGGAAAAACCACAACCCAAGACTCTGCACAAAATAAGATCATATCTGTTAGAAAAAAAAAAAGACTTCAACATATGTTTACAATGAGAAGATTAAACTCATATCACTCACACTCCTCTTTTCTGAACAACTATCAAAACAAACAAGCAAGGGAAACAAGCAAAAATGGACAAAATGAAGGTTTGCCTCCTAACAGAAATATCAGCTGTTTTGTCTAAACTTTTCAGATTTTCTGACTGACTTGCCTCCTACATTCATGCAAAAAGTATAGGGCAGAATATTTGATGGGGCCTGTGTGCCCAATTCTTGCCCCTTTGAAAGTAAAGTCGGTTCTGTTCCGATCTATACTTTTTATCTGCTTTTAGTATGCACAAAATAATCTATGTATTTTGGTAGTCTGAATCTGGAAAAAGTCTAGACTGTTATCAAACTTTTGTAACAGAGATCAGAAAAAAAAGTAAAAACAAATTTTCTCCTCTATAAAAAAACAATCTAACTACAACTGATCAGCCTGACCTTTGGTCAGTCCAGCCTGATTTTTTCATAACCTCCCATCAAAACATTCAAGCCAGGTTAACCATGAAACTTTCTTAACACACTTTTTTTTCAACAACTCATGCTAACTCAAATAACTTAAGACAAAAATAAACTCTCAACTTGACCTTTACACCCACACATGCATGGACAGAATATACAATATATATCTTTTACTCCCCTTTCTTAGTTTAGCTGTCCTCTGCCCATATGGCTTTACCCCCTTCTAATACTATAACACATTCAGAACAAAATGTGAACATTTTAATTGGCAGGAAGTTAAAGGATTGCCTGTTTAGAAGAAAAAAATCTATGATCTCACAGTGAAAGCAGAATTTGCTTACTGTTAAAAACTATGACTGAAAATATGAGATGGTATAAAATGAACTCACTGCGTATTCAGGTTTCATGGCTAAAAGATGGAGAAGACTATGAAACACTACTAAACATCGGTTCACCTGGCATGTTGTTTTTCCCTGAGGCTAAACCAGAACATACGGGAGAGTACATTTGTGTAGCAGAGAATGAAGCAGGAAGACGTACAAGTTCCCCTATACTTATAGAGGTCAAAGGTGAGTTTTTAAAGAAGTTTAAAAGATTTTATTTAAACTGTGTTATTAAAAAATCATTATACAGATATCATTTTACAAAATGGCATTTCCTCTCTGTTTATTTTTTGTCTCTCAAAAATTTGCACACATTGTTGTCTTGTTACTATTGGTAGCTTCTGTCCTGTCTTGTCTTATGGATATTTAAGTTATATTTGGAATTTTTTTTGGTGAATTAATTGTTGTATTTGTTGTATTATGTGTAACCGAAGAACATCAAAGAGAAAAAAGTAATTTGATAGATAATTATTCTTCATAGTTTGAGCAGAACCTTTTGGATAAGTGCATGGAACAAAATATTCAACAAAATATCCAAATCTAGAACATGTTTGAGCATAATGTGATAGTGACAGAAATAATGAACATCAATGGCTACATTAGAAAAGATAGGTAAATAATAAATATAAAAATGACAAACATAATAAGCAGTGTTTACAACATAAAAAAATATAGGTAAGCAATGAATATAACAAATGACAGACATAATAAATAATGGATAAAGCAGGAAACAAATATGTCTCAGTTACTTAAAGAGGATTGATTTTTGTATAATCTTTAATGCAATATTGGAAGAAGGAGAAGATAATTATCATATTTCAGACATCAGTTCATTATTTACTGTTGACTAAACTTTTTAAAATTTGTGTTTGATGTCTGAAGTAATGAACAAGCCTCAGAAAAATTGTAAAAAGTATTTTTTAAACTTGTTTTTAAGTAGATCTAGAATGTTATGAGTACTGAGCATAGTTTTGAAGCTCTACTCAAGTTAGTTTGATCAAAAACTTGTATCATTCTGATTTTAGCATACTGGCAATATTATGAGAATAAAAGATGAATCCTTACCATGAACAGCTTTGAAGTGGACTCCATAGAGTAAAAGAATTATGCGATGACCAAAAGAAACATGGATATGTACAGCAGAGGAAATACTAGTAAACAAAGGATTGCCATAGGAGACAGCCAAGAAGATAGCAAAGTGCCAATAGAAGTGGAAATCTTTTTGCAAATAGCAGCACCATGCATTTTGGTTACTGAATAGACAAGGGAGAAAGAGAAAGAATTTTAGTACATGTATTTTGTAACCAGTACACAGAGATCTTTTGCCTTGGAAGTTTCAAGGTTTTGGAGATTCCAGATATAAACGTGATATTTTTAAAATGTAAGATTTCACATCTGATGAAATTCACATGTTTTATTTCAGAAAAGGATGACTCACCAATTGACCAAGAGGGTAAGAAGTACAAACATTAGATTCTAATTTACAAAGTGAATATGTTGGAATCTTGTTAATTCATTCATGCTTAGCATGTTTTCCTAAATGAATTTTATGAATGCAGTTCATATTCTTATCAGTTCATGAGAACTTTTTAATTAACTAAATTTTCTGCTTATGATAATACATAAAGTGAGCATAAAGTAAAAATCTATGCTAGGTACAGACATGTAGTTTCTTGCAAATTTTACCCCCACTCATTATTTTGCACTTCAGCATGTGCTCTGCATGTTGCCTAAAGAATATCTAAGCAATATTCGATTTTTTTTTTGCTTTGTGTTCTCCAACATGTTTATAGTCACCATCTCTAAAGTTACTGTTATTCTTACCTCCAAAGTTTCAATACCAAGAGCTGGTGAACCGAACATTTTGTCCTTAGTACATCCCCTTTAACAGAAATATCAAGAGGGATAATGTCCATTTCATATTGTGTAACTGGCAAATGTGTTTCATGATACCACAAAACACACTGGGCTTTCTCTTTCACAAATACCAATTTGTACTGGTGAATTGCAGCACTATCTGTACCGAAAAGAAAATCTAAGAACAAGCCTACATAATGCCACAGTGTACATGTTTCTATCTAGCATAGTTTTTAAGACATGATTTTTCTCAATCAAGGAAGGACTTTATGATCACCCTGTGTTATTTTCTTATTCCTGAACTAACAGACTAATGATTCATATGTAGAAATTATGAGATTCATCTTATGTAGAAGTTATGAGATTCATCTTATGTAGAAGTTATGAGATTCATCTTATGTAGAAGTTATGAGATTTATCTTATGTAGAAGTTAGAGTCGATGACTAAGAAGACAAATGATTTGGAATGATATGTAGAAATCTGACAATACAAAAAAACTAGCTAAAATGAAACATTGTATTATAATGAAAAAAAACTAAACAAAAACCCTGCAGAATTCCACGCTTTCCATGCTGAAAATGACCAGTCTCAAAGACAACAGAACTGTCAGATCAAGTGAACCAGAAGTGGCCAAGAATCCACCCATCTTACACTGATCCTCCCTGAGTTATTTTAGCATTGCCAGTGAAGTCCAGGTCATTGTGTACCTTTTGGTAGTAAAGTTTACTAAAACGTCTGCTTCTTGTGTCTGCTCCAGGAGAGCCCCATAGCCCATTCCCCATTCAAATTAGGTCAGTCACTCACTCCATCCATCCATCCATCCATCCATCCATCCATCCATCCATCCATCCATCCATTCATCCATCCATCCATCCATCCATCCATCCATCCATCCACACGCATGCACATACATGTCTTTGAAGGGACTAAACATGGTTCAGTATGCCTTTTAGTGTCCTTATCATCATCAAGTTGCATGCCAGCAGACATTGACTGCCATGCTTCTCCATATTTCTCAGTTCTTGATATTTTCCATCAGCTCAGTTGGTGACTTTTTAATTTTGTCATTGCATTATTTTGTCCAAGAATTTTTTTTCTCTTAGCCTTCCCCTGCCTCTCTTCCTATTTATCTTTTCTGTTGTTATAATGTTTTCAAGTTCTTGCCATCTCATTATGTGTCCAATGTCCATCATTTTATTTAGTGTCTTGCAAGGCTCTCTCTCTCTCTTTCTCTCTCTCTCTCACTCACTCTCTCTCTCTCTCTCTGGTCCATACCAGTCAGGTGTTGGTTGTTATTGATTTCCACAACCATCTTTCTTTTGCTCTTTCTATAAGATGTGTTTTGGACTATGCTCTATGCAAGGCAGCAAATCATAACACTGGCTATAATTAACTAGTCTGCAATTACATCAAGGCCAGCAACTGACCAGCTAACATTTGTTTTAGAGTCAGTTGCTTCTGATGAAAAGGATAGAGAAGTTATGTGTACTGAAAATCCAGTGTTTGAAATATTCAAATTTTAACTTTAGATTTTGTTTTTTATTTTTTGTAACCTGCACACATGTAGCTCATTTCTTTACACTTGCTTTTCCATATCACAGAATGTAAGAATATATAACAATCAGGGAATTTGTGTAGTTCATTGAATTATGGGATGTTGCATGTGGTGAATAATTCATTTTTAAAGATTTGGAGTTAGTAAACTGAGTGCATTATATATCTGTTTCATTCTGCTATGTTGCATTTCTTCTAATGCACAATCTACAATAATGTTTGTATTGTTTATTTATTGGAAACTTTGTGAACTACATAGGTGTACTTAATTCAGAGCAAACAAGGCTGACTGTAGTTCTCAGAATGTCCTTAACTGGGTTAACACTTCTTTCCTTTTTTTTTCATAACTATACAGTTATCCTATTTTCCTTTTTGTCAAGATTTGATGGCCTTAAATTCTATTCCTTTTTTTTTCATCAAACTTTTGAATTTTATCTTTCCAATGTTCTTGTGATATGTTAAGGGAGAAATTCATAAAAGGAAATCTCACATTCTGTTCGGGACTTGCCTCCCTCCTGCTTGGTTTTTATGATACATTGTTATTTCTTTGCATGTGTGAAATTCACATCGGATAACCACTATAAATAAAAAATAAAATTGATCAAATAACGTTTGAAATCTGTATAAGTCTGCATTCATTCTGTGAAAAGTCTTTTCATTTAAACAACCAGAAACACATAACAGACAAGTAGGCAGGTGTTAAGGCATTTGTCTCTTGTGGCAAAAGTCAGCAGTAGCTGGAGGTATCCCAGCTGGAGGTATCCCAGCTGGAGAAAAAGGTGGATGACTTCTCCTTGGTCCAGGTGTAATAATGACCACATCACCCTCTGTGTGCCACTTTTCAATTCCTCTGTGTGCCACTTTTCAATTCCTCTGTGTACCACTTTTCAATGAAATTAAGGGGATTAACATATTTCCTCTACATCTGAGTGGTAACAAGCAGGACTAGTTTTTTTTTCGAAATAAATGTATTGTAATAAAAGTTATGCTGCTAATTAAAATATACTTCAATCGCAGTTGACAAATGGTCACTTTTCAGAAGCTGAAGAAAATATAGATGAAGAAGATGCAGGACCAAATGTAGATGAAGAATCACACAGAGATCCTGACTTAAATGTGAATGGGGAGACTGGAGTGAGGAAAGGTATGTGTCACATAGGGCTTTCAAGGTAGTTCACCAAGTTTTCCTGTTTTTGGTGAGTTTTTCAAGCTCATCAAGGGATTTTATGCCCACTAATTTGGCCTCTTTTAACAGTGTCCTCTTTAGAATTTCACATGGTTGACTTCTTTTTTTTTGGGCGATTGTGTTCCATTTGATAGCTTGTTTTGGGATTCTCTGATCGTTTCTTCTCATCATGGGACTGATATATGTCCATCTTCTTTTCCGATCACCCATGAGACTGGTTGTTGTTCACTCATCTGCCTTATCTCTGCATTGTTTTTGAATTTGTTTCACTTTAAACCAAGTATTTTCCTTAGGTGTTTGTTTTGAAAAGAGTCTAATTTGTTGTTTATTTCTTTAGTTGTTTCCAGCTTTCACATACATAAATGAGGGTGTATATTACATTTGAATTGAATAATCTTAGCTTGGCTTTTATGTTTATAACTTTTGAGTGCCATATGTTCTCAAGATTCTTGACGGTCAATGCTGCTTTTGCAATTCTAACTTCCTTTCTGGTATCACTATCATGGTTTATGTAGCTACCAAGGTATGCAAATTGGTTTATTTATACAACAGCTGTTCCTTCTACATATGTTTTTCCCTCTTGATTAATGAGAAGTTTCATTATTTATTTTTCCTTGTTAATTTCAAGTCCTATTTTGCTAGCCAGTGAGAAACATGAACGTGGAGTAGGAATTATGTTTGATGAAAAAAACGGCAAGGACAATTGTAGGATATTTGAACATCTCGGACAGAGTCCTGCTAGCCCAACTGAAAGGACAACCAATAAACATAAATATTATACAAGTGTACGCTCCAACATCTGAAAGTTCTGAAGAAGATGTACAAATATTTTATAATGTCATAGAGACAGCACTAAAACACACAAAGTCAGATGAAGTTACCATAGTCATGGGAGATTTTAATGGCAATGTGGTGTAGCCCAGACAAAAAGACTTTTAACCAGATAGACTACATATTAATCAACAAACAATTCCACAATGCATTACTGACAACAAAAACCATGCCAGGAGCTGACTGCAATAGTGACCATGATCCACTCTGTGGAGAAGTTAGAATAAAACTAAAGAAAGCAGGCAGAAAAGTGAGAAACATCAAACTGAATACAGAACTTCTTAAAAATGACCAAGAACTGCGAGAACAATACAAAGTTATTATAACAAATAGATACAATGCAATAGCAAAGATAAATAGTATAGATGAACAATGGGAAATGTTAAGAGATTCTATCCACCAAACTGTTAAGTAGATAATACCACCAAAAAAAGAAGCCTCTAAAAATAAATGGATGACAGACGACATCTTAGGACTGATGGACAAGAGGAGGAGGAGTAAAAATAACAAGGAAAAATTTAGCAAGATAAATAAAGAAATAAGACGCAAATGCAGAGAAGCAAAAGAAGTGTGGTTAAATGAACAGTGCAGACAGATAGAGGACTCTCATAATAAAGACAGCAAAAACATGCATAAACGAATTAATGAACTCACAGGCAGGAAAACAAAATATATCACAGGATGCCTGAAATCGAAAGAAGGTAAAATGTTAATGGGAAAAGAAGACATTGTGGACAGGTGGACAGAGTATATCGGTGAGCTATATGGAGGAGAAAGACCAGAATTAACACCAGATACTGAAAACTGTGATGGACCGCCAATACTTGAAGATGAAATCATAGATGTCATCAAACACATGAAGAAAGGAAAAGCGACTGGGCCTGATAATATAACAATAGAAGAAATAGAGGCACTAGAGGAGACAGGAATAAAAATAATAATCAAGTTACTGAATGATATTTACAACAGTGGTTATATTCCCAGTGACCTGATTAAATCCACGTTTATAGCACTACCAAAGAAACCAGGTGCAAAGGAATGTGACGACCACCGGACTATCAGCCTCTCATGTCACATAACGAAGCTACTTCTGAGAATAATTATGAGAAGAACAAGGAAAAAGATAAAAATGGAAATAGCAGATGAACAGTTTGGATTTGTTGAAGGAAAGGGAACACACAATGCCATTTATGCTTTACGAACACTAACAGAAAGAGCTTTAGAAGTACAGAAAGATCTCTATCTCTACTTATGCTTCATTGATTACACCAAGGCATTTGACAAGGTGAAACATAATGAAATTATTAAAATGCTTGAAGACATCAATATAGACGGCAAAGACTTGAGGATTGTAAAACATCTATACTGGTAGCAAGAAGCAGCAGTTCGAGTTGAAAATAGAATTGGAAAATATCAGCCTATAAAACAAGGGGTGCGACAAGGATGTGTACTATCTCCAGACCTTTTTTCTCTGTACAGCAAGAATATTCTAAGAACAATCATCACAGAACCAGGTAAGAACAATCATCACAGAACCAGGCATAAAAATTGGAGGATACAATATTAACAACCATCAGTATGCTGATGACACAGCACTGATAGCTGAGAACTAACAAGACCTGCAAAATCTCTTGGATAAAGTCACCAAAGAAAGTGAACAGAAAGGCCTTACTTTGAATATCAAAAAGACAGAAACTATGGTTATATCTAAGAAACAGAATCCACCAGCATGCAATATTAAATTAAACGGAACCATTCTAAAGCAGGTGCAGAAATTCAAATACCTTGGAGCAGTAATAACTTCAGATGGGAAATGCAGAACAGAAATTAGGAACAGAATAGCCCAAGCAAAGACTGTATTTCAGAGAATGAGAAACATATTAGCTAACACATCTTTATCAATGAATGTTAGAAAACGAGTCCTAAAATGCTATATTGAACCTATCTTGTTATATGGAAGTGAATCATGGACAATCGGCAAGTCTGCACAAAAATCATTGGAAGCAGCAGAAATGTGGTTTATTAGAAGAATGTTGCGAATCCCCTGGACAGCAAAAATAACTAATGAAGAATGTATGAGAAGAGCTGGAGAGACAAAAAACCTTGTCAGAAAGATAAGAGAGAGACAATGTACTTCCATAGGACATGCAATGAGAAGAGGGGGCATTGAAAATATTATAACAACAGGAAAAATAGAAGGAAGAAGATCAAGATGAAGACCAAGAGGAATGATACTGGACAGTCTGACGGGATGGTGTGAGAGGGGATCACCAACTGAACTGATGGCCTGCATGAAGGATCGGGTACTCTGGAGAAGCATAATAGCCAATGCCAGTCGGCACGGCACCTGATGATGATGATGATGAGTGAAGACAGGGAATCTGTTTTTTCTTGCATCAAATTCACGTTGTCTCTGATAAGAGTTATGTCATCAGCAAAATCAAGATCTTCTAGTTGGGTCCCATGTACTCAGTCAATGCTCATTTTACTTGTGCAACATTTTTTCATTATGAAGTCTATGGCAATTTCAGAAAATGAAGGAGAAACACCCTTGATTCGTTTCATGCCTGTTTCATTTTGGAACCATTCGCTCAACCCTTCTTCTGTGTTGACTGCACAAACATATCCATTGTAGATATCTTTAATGATGGTGACAATTTAGATGATATTCCATATATTCTTAAGACTCTCCACAATGAATCTGTGTATGCTATCAAATGCCTTTTTAAAGTCAGTGAAGTTCAAAATTAATGTTTTGTTTTTTTTTCAATATGTTCTTCAAGTATTATTCTTAGAGTAAATATCTGGTCAAGACAGTTTTGAAATCCTGCTTGTTCTTCTCTCACTGCAGTGTCCACTACATCTTTAATTCTATTTAGAACGACTTTGCAAAATACTTTTTGTACGTGGGGAGGTTAAATTTAATCTGCCTGAAAAAGGTTACAAGGATTTGAAACAAGACTAGAGAAACAGGGGAACCAGACTAGACAGAGGAACAGGGGAACCAGACTAGACAGAAGAACAGGGGAACCAGACTAGGCAGAGGAACAGGGGAACCAAACTGGAAGGAGAACAGCAGTAATCTCATAAACTATGTTTGTACGTTCACACTTATGAAGACATGATAATGGGTATGCAGATATTGGTGGGGCCCATGAAGCAGCTATTAGGAATAAGGATGAAACTAAAGTCATGAATGAGAAATCATATGTGGTTGAGTGATCAAAATGGTAAGTCACTAGATCATCTGAGTCAGATTTATAGACCAAATTATTGTTATTGTTCACCAACCCTGATGCTAGCGTGTTGGCTTTGGATCACTGACCGTCATATTGGAGAGCATCTTCATTCCTCATTGATCCAGTACATATGTACTTTCTGTGTGTGGTCTAAGTAAAAATATTTTTCAGTTTTTGTTTTATTCATTCATTTTCATATTCCTTATTCAGCTGGAATAAAGCATTTGAAAAGATTAAATTACAAAAAAGAAAAAAACACATGTACATTTAACAAAAAGAAAACTTGTCAAATTTTGTATTGAATTACAAAGATATTTCGCTTTAAAACATAATTTGGTTTGAAGAATCCTATATCACTCAAAATAAAACATTATGTAAATAATTTATACATAAAAATGTATGTTTCCATAAAAATGTAATGATTGTCTAACAGCATGTAGAAAATATGAAATGATTTCCTTGTGTAGATGTGCTTATTCACATGTAATAAGTAACAGTCTCTTCCCTTATGGGACAGTCCTGGATGTATTTGACATATTTTGAGTGCAGAAAAGTATTTAAGAATTAAACTTATAGAAAGTGAACTGAATAGTTTTAGTGAACTAATTTGCATGGTTTTGCCATAAATTGGTTTATAGTTCCAAAGAATCAGACAGCATTTTTGTGACATTTATTTCTGGTGTTTTATCTCATATTTTGAGTGCATGTAGCAGGTTTCTAGACTACTTGAACTCTCTTAATATATATTAATTTATTCATTACTGAATATTTAAGCACTGTTCTTAAATTTTAATTTCTTTCACTGCTCAAAGACATGCACTACATACTATCTAAAATGTTATTGCAGAGAAGAGTTACTTTAAGTTGAAAAAGATAGAGTAAAGAATGATAAATCTACATTTGAAATTATAAATAACTTTAATTGTTTTGAGATAAATTAGGTCTTATTATAATGCTAAAATATTATTGTACTTCTTGTATTTTAAAATCGATAACTATTCCTACACTTGTTTTTTTTTTTAAGATGCCATATAAACATAAGGGAAATTAAAAATACTGATAATACATGCTCATGTTGTTTTTGCTGATAAATGTGTTTTAGATAGATGCAAGATCTATTTAAAGCTTAGATGTGTAACAATGCAAATAATGTCAGATTTGCCAGAAACAAGAAATATTCCAAAAGCTGCCCAAAATGTACAAAATAATGGACAGTGGCCCAGCAAAATAATACTCTCAGACATCGTTTAACACCGAATAATAATTGAGTTATATGTTTGTTGTGAATCTAGGATGGTAGTTTGCACACCAGTCAAGAACTTAAAGCAATTTCATTGCCCCAGAAAAGACTATGAAAATTTGTGTTACAGCAGAAAAACTAAGTAGGCTGGTTAGGTTACAGATTAGAGCTTCTAATTCTTTTATATAAAAGTGAGATGAGGAGCCAAGAAGATGAGCTGAAACAGTGCAATATCTTGTAGAGAAACACATGAATGACATCAAGCTTTCTGTTTTTCAGTCAAAAAGAATAACTGAATACCAAACAAAACCATAAAGAAAAGATAATCAAATTTTTTTGGACATGCTATAAGAAGACAAAATTTAGAGAATCTCTGTAAAACTCTCAAGGATGAAGGTGAAGAGCATGAAATGAAAGATACTGGAAGTGAATGACAAAGTAGCACAGGAAAAAAGAAAAGTGGCTGTCTTGATTAGAGATACAAGAACCGCACAGAATGGAAGGGATATGACTGATAACACCACACAGAATGGAAGGGCTATGACTGATAACACCGCACAGAATAGAAGGGATATGACTGATAACACCGCACAGAATGGAAGGGATGTGACTGATAACACCGCACAGAATGGAAGGGATATGACTGATAACACCGCACAGAATGGAAGGGATATGACTGATAACACCGCACAGAATGGAAGGGATATGACTGATAACACCGCACAGAATGGAAGGGATATGACTGATAACACCGCACAGAATGGAAGGGATATGACTGATAACACCGCACAGAATGGAAGGGCTATGACTGATAACACCGCACAGAATGGAAGGGATATGATTGATAACACCGCACAGAATGGAAGGGCTATGACTGATAACACCGCACAGAATGGAAGGGATATGATTGATAACACCGCACAGAATGGAAGGGATGTGACTGATAACACCGCACAGAATGGAAGGGCTATGACTGATAACACCGCACAGAATGGAAGGGATATGATTGATAACACCGCACAGAATGGAAGGGATATGACTGATAACACCGCACAGAATGGAAGGGATGTGACTGATAACACCGCACAGAATGGAAGGGCTATGACTGATAACACCGCACAGAATGGAAGGGCTATGACTGATAACACCGCACAGAATGGAAGGGATATGATTGATAACACCGCACAGAATGGAAGGGATGTGACTGATAACACCGCACAGAATGGAAGGGATGTGACTGATAACACCGCACAGAATGGAAGGGATGTGACTGATAACACCGCACAGAATGGAAGGGATGTGACTGATAACACCGCACAGAATGGAAGGGATGTGACTGATAACACCGCACAGAATGGAAGGGATATGATTGATAACACCTATCAGCAGGCCCTCAAAGATAAAAGCCACTCTTCCACCCCTCTCCCCCATCTGTATGGGCCCCCTGGAAGCCCTTCAGACCCATCCTTGAAACAGGGAAAGCCCTCCAGAACCTAGAATGATGCACTGACTTGACACCCCCCTCCCCATAAATGGTGTGATGCCTTTTTTTAGTACTTTTTAATCATCATGGTGACCATGTCTCTCCAAAGTTTCCAGTTGTTCATGTTATTCATTATGTATAGACTAGGAAAAAAGTAGGAGCAGCTTTATTACTTAACATTTACAACGACGTGACGTTGCGGCATTAGCCTTCATCAGACAAACACAAACAGGATGAAGAATCAGAGAGAAGAGACTGTTGTGGTTCTCCCATGCCATTTTGTCAAGCCATCTGATTTTCTCTCTTGATCTACCTCTTCCTTTCCTGCGTCCAGTTTTCCTTGATGTCACGATATTTTCAATCCCTCAACTTCTCATTATATGGCTGATAAACCTTGATTGTCTCCCCATAGTGTGTTTATTAATGATCATTTCTCACTGGCTTTCCTTTGGCATTCCTCATTTGTTATTTTGGTTGTCCATAGTACTCTTCATATTCTTCATAGGAACCACATTTCAGTTGCCTCTAAAGCTCTTGTTGTTTTTGTTAGTGACCATGATTCGCTCCCATATAGTAGTACTGGCTCAATGTAGCATTTCAAGACTCTTTTCCTAATATCTATTGAGGAAGATAGACCGCACAAAATATTTATTTTTGCTACATGTGCCTGGCATTTCCTGTTTTTGATCTCTGTGGTACACCTACCGTACCATGTTATTGTTGTACGAAGATACTTGAATTTGTGCACTTGTTCTGATGTTGTTCCTTTGATTTTTTTTTTTACATTGCATTCTGGTACAGTTTTCTTTCTGGACATGACCATCATTTCTGTTTTCTTATTGTTTATTGACAGTCATTTGTATTCACTTTCCACTACTACTACAAGGTATATCTAGCATCTGTTGTAGATCTTTTTCATTGTGTGATATCAGGACTGTGTCATCAGATTATCTTAGGTTATTGATATTATGACCTTCAACTTTAGTACTTTTGACAGTTTAAAATTATGAAATCCCAGCTATGGAACAAAACCATATCGCTGCAGTTATTTTTAACTTTAAAAAAATCATTTAACTGGCTCATGATAGCAGAGAATTAAAAAAGAAAAATGATGAAAAATGAAGATAATCCAGTGTGGCCACTAAGGTTCTGAAGTTATGCAAATTTTCAGTTTTATTAATTGGTGTGCAAATATATTCTTAAAAAAAAATGCACTGTGCAAATATGCATCATATCATCAAATTACAGAGTGTTATTTAAATTTCTTAAAGAAAAAAGAGATAAAAGAAATCAGGAAACAGACTCAAGTAATTGTTGTATGTTTTTTTCAGTACAGAGTAACATCAAGAAGATGAAAAATAAAAGTAGCAACTTTATTTTATTTTATTTTATTTGCACAGCACATAAAATTTCATGTGTGGCATGATTTTTTTGTGTGCATGTACAATATAAATTTTTCAAAAATATTTCCAAAATAAAGAAAAACGAAATTTAAGCTGCATAAAAGAAAAATTGCGCTATTGATGTATAATTGTGTGGTATAATTATGTTATCTTAACAATGTTTTGTGGCCAAATTGTCTTTACTGGTAAGAGATGATCTGTGATAATTCTGAAGATCAAGTTTGTTTTCTGTCAGGATCATTTGCAAGGAGAAGTAAATATATTTTAGTTAAACTGACATTTCACTCTTGTTAAGGTGCTGTGTTTTCTGTAGGAAATGAACACACTAAGTGTGCACAAATGCTGACAGACTGTCAGACCTCTTTACCACACAGTGCAGATCAACTGGATATTTGTGCGTGAGTAATTTATTCATTCATAACTACATAATATTTTTTACATTCACACACTGGACACAGGCCTATGCGGATGAATAACTGAGTCTGAGAGAGTATTTCAAATGTTACTGTATATATGAGGACCTATCAGAAAGTTCATGGACTATGTACAAAATAAAAAAATCAATAAAATGGTTACCATATTTAAATTAAGTCACCATCACCTTTGAAATAGTTTCCTTGGGAATGTACACAGCAATCCTAGATGCTTCTTCCATGTCTTAGAAGCACAACAGAAGTTCTTTTCCTCAAGGCTGTCCAACGCCTCCTGTGATGCCTTTGGATGTCATCTAAAGTGTTGAAGCAGTGCCCCCTTAACTTCAGTTTCATTTTTGGGAACAATATGAAGTCGCAAGGGGCTAGGTCAGTTAAATACAGAGGCTATGGGATAACCACTATGCTGTTCTCCATCAAAAATTGTGTCATTCTGTGGGATGTGTGAGCAGGTGTGTTGTCATGATGCAACAGTCAATTGCATCTAAATCAAAGTTCAGATCTTTTTTGCTGCACATCTTCTCCTAAGCACTGATGAACATTGCAGTAGAAGTTGAAATTCACTATAGCATCAGTTGAAACAAATGCTAGGTGAGCACTGCCTTTGATATATAAAAAAAAGATATAATCATCATGCATTTTGTTGCACTCCAGACTTGTCATGCCTTCTTTGATCTTGATGACTGTGGGCTCTTCCATTGCCATGGTTGTGTTTTGTGTTTGGATCATGGCTGTAAACCCAACGTTCATCCCCCATGTAATGATCTTAGAGATGACTCATGACACACATCACGATGTCGCTGTTTTTGCTTGAGAGTCAAGGGCCTAGGAACGAACCTGCCAGCAACATAATGCATATTTAGATTTTCTGTACGGATCTCCTGACAGACTCCAAAGCTGATTTCAGCCATGTGACACAGCTCACTGATTGCTCTTCAACAGTCCTTTTAGATAAGTTTACAAATTTGTTTCAATATTTTGTGGTGTTTTGCTAGTGACTAGTCACCCTGACTGCATGTCATCATGCACAGACTTTTGACCAGCTTTGAAATGTGCATACCACTCAGTGACCTGTCTTCAGTCTGAACAGTGTTCACCAAAGATCTGATGAAACATTTCTAGGGCCTCAGTAGCAGATCTGCCAAACCTCACACAAAATTTGAAGCAAGCATATTGCTCGTAATTGTCAGTCATCTTCAATATCACAGAGAGGCCTTCATCGAAGGTCATGTAATCACATGTAAAAACTTAAGACATGCAGGTAGCGTTATGTCTCTTGACCTACTGAGTTAGCCCACTTGGGAGTCTAGAACAACAGATTTTTATGAAAATGGAACAAATGTTTACATCATGGCAATTACCGTTCAGGAACTTTCTGATAGGCTCTCATATAAGAGTGTATACATCTACTCTTGTATGAATGTGTAGTACATATTTTCATTTTTTTTCAATTTTGTAAAGCAAAGCTAGATAAAGATGTGCACTGAAGTTTTAAGAAAAGTAGCAAGGTCAGATAAGACAGGAAAGGGAAAAGAATGGAGTTAAGAGGAACAGTTTAGGAAAGTTTCCTGTTTCCTGCATTGTCTCTGTGATACATATATCTTACATCTTATATCCTTCCCAGACCATTGAATGTCACATAAGGTTCACATTGTAGTTCATCATGTTTTTCTGTTTTTGATGAGGTTTTCAATCTCATCAAGGGATCTTAAGCCCACTAATTTAGTCTCTCTCACCAATGTTCTTTTTTAGAGTTTCATGTGATTGCCCTCTTTTTATTTATCCCGTTGTGTCCCATTTGATTGCTTGTTTTTTTATTCTCTTATTGTTTCATCATGTGGCTGATATATGTCCGTTTTTTTTTTTTGATCACTGATGAGACAAGTTGTTGTGTGCTCATCTGCCTTATCACTGCATTGTTCTTGAATTTGTTCCATTGTATACAGAGTATTTTCCTTAGACATTTGTTTTCAGATATGTCTAATTTGTTTTCTTTTCCTTTGTTGTTTTCCAGCTTTTGCATACATATATAACCGTGGATATTACATTAGAGTTGAATAATCTTAACTTTATTTTCATACTTATAACTTTTGATTGCCATATTTTCTCAAGATTTGTAAAGACCAATGCTGTCTTTGCAGTTCTAACTTTTTTTCTTGTGTCACCAGCCTGGTCTATATAGCTACTGAGGCATGCAAGTTGTTTTACTATACTATGTATAGTACATCATCATCATCAGGTGCCATGCCGACTGGCATTGGCTATTATGCTTCTCCAGAATACACGATCCTTCATGCAGTCCATTAGCTCAGTTGGTGATCTCCTCTCACACCATCTCGTCAGACTGTCCAGTATCATTTCTCTTGGACATATCTTGGCTCTTCTCTCTATTTTTCCTGTTGTTATAATATTTTCAATGCCCCCTCTTCTCATTGCATGTCCTATGAAAGTACATTGTCTCTCTCTTATTTTTTTGACAAGATTTTTTTTATTTCCAACTCTTCTAAAAAATTCTCCATTAGATATTTTTGATGTCCAGGGGATTCACAACATTCTTCTAATAAACCATATTTCTGCTGCTTCCAACGATTTTTGTGCAGACCTGCCAATTTTCCATGATTCACTTCCATATAAAAAGGTAGGTTCAGTATAGTATTTTATGATTCGATTTCTAACATTCATTGATAAGGACGTGCTGCGTTATATGTTTCTCATTCTCCGAAATGTAGTCTTTGCTTGACCTATTTTGTTCTTAATTTCTGTTTTGCTTTTCCTATCTGAAGTTATTACTGCTCCAAAGTATTTGAATTTCTGCACCTGCTTTAGAATAGTTCCATTTAATTTTATACTGCATTTTGGTGGATTCTGTTTCTTAGATATAACCATAGTCTCTGTCTTTTTGATTTTCAAAGTTAGGCCTTTCTGTTCACTTTCTTTGGCGACTTTATCCAAGAGATTTTTGTTGTTGGTTCTCAGCTATCAGTACTGTGTCGTCAGCATACTAAAGGTTGTTAATATTGTATCCTCCAATTTTTATGCCTGGTTCTCCAATGATTGTTCTTAGAATATTCTCGCTGTACAGAGAAAAAAGGTCTGGAGATAGTACACACCCTTGTCGCACTCCCTGTTTTATTGGTTGATATTTTCCAGTTTTATTTTCAACTTGAATCGTTGCTTTCTGCTGCCAGCATAGATGTTTTACAATCATTAGGTCTTTGCCGTCTATGTTTATGTCTTCAAGAATTTTAATAATCTCTTCATTTTTCACCTTGTCGAATGGCTTGGTGTAACCAATGAAGCATAAGTAGAGATCTTTCTATACTTCTAAAGCTCTTTCTGTTAGTGTTCGTAAAGCATGAATGGCATTGTGTGTTCCCTTCCCTTCAACAAATCTGAATTGTTCATCTGCTATTTCCATTTTTATCTTTTTTCTTGTTCTTCTCATAATAATTCTCAGAAGTAGCTTCTTTATGTGACATGATAGGCTGATAGTCTGGTAGTCATCACATTCCTTTGCTCTTGGTTTCTTTGGTACTACTATAAATGTAGATTTAAACAGGTCACTGGGCATATAACAACTGTTGTAAATGTATAAGGTACAATGTATAGTACAGATCACTTAATTCATCCTGAGCACACTTTTTTGTACTATTTTGTTGTTTTTATATTAAGCTGATTTCTGACAAAATCCTTGTGGGTTTTTTTGCATTTTAATCTAAATGGTCTCAAGCTGACACATATTTATTCTTTTTAGAGCTTTCCCAGAATACTCGGACTGTATGGACAATTACATTTCAATATGCACCAGCGTAATCAGCAGAGATTCTATGAATGCTGTCAAGTTGTCTTATATGCAAATACAGGGGAGTTGTGAACAAAGTAAGATTTTAATACATTATGCCATACTGAACCCATCTGATAGTGATTTAAAACATTCCCAGTGACATGGCTTTCTTTTTTTTTTTTGCAACCTGTTGAGGTGTTACTGTTAATCCATACACAGACTGAAGTATAAATTATAAATCAATAAAGAGACTGAAGTATAAATTATAAATCAATAAAGAGACTGAAGTATAAATTATAAATCAATAAAGAGACTGAAGTATAAATTATAAATCCATACACAGACTGAAGTATAAATTATAAATCCATACACAGACTGAAGCATAAATTATAGATCCATACACAGACTGAAGCATAAATTATAAATCTATACACAGACTGAAATATAAATTATAAATCTATACACAGACTAAAGTATAAATTATAAATCTATACACAGACTGAAGTATAAATTATAAATCTATACACAGACTGAAGTATAAATTATAAATCCATACACAGACTGAAGCATGCATTATAAATCCATACACAGACTTAAGCATAAATTATAAATCTATACACAGACTCAAGTATAAATTATAAATCTATACACAGACTGAAGCATAAATTATAAATCCATACACAGACTGAAGTATAAATTATAAATCCATACACAGGCTGTTATTTATTTTTGAATAGAAATTCTCCACTTAATATTTTTAATTAGAGAAAAGTCTGAAACAGCTGTTAACTTATCTTGTAATTTTTTTTTAAAGTATGTGTGATAAAAATATTTCTGATAGAGGACATCATATGTATGTATGAGTTTTACTGGTCTGTTTTGATGGTTCACAGAACCTAAATGTGAAGAACTTGTACAGTGTGAGAGGATAGCCTCCCAAATTCCAAAAAGTGGACTGGAAGTTCAGATTTTGTGCAGGTATTTGTATTATTCCTAATACCACATTTCCTGAATTTCATTATAATAATATCAGTGACTGTGCTGCAAATGATCAAGAAGTATAGATTGAACATATAGGCAAGTTATGAACATTTTACCACTATTTTCAACATCTTTTTGTTTACATTAGCATTTTCTAGCATGCAAATTATAAAACCTAAACAGAGAAATAGACAAGTACATTTTGAAGAACTCTGTATATTAGTCTTTCTTGATATTCTACATGTTTGTCTTTCATCCATAAAGTAATGAATTGACAATCTACATGTTAGTCTTTCATCTATAAAGTCACGAATTGACAATTCACATATTAGTCTTTTATCCTTAAGACCATGCATTAAGAATCTACATGTTAGCCTTTCGTCCATAAGCCCATGCACTGACAAGATCCATGTAGAACACATTAGCAGATGAGTCTTGATTTTTAAGCACATGCTAAGCAATATTTCTGAATTCTGAAACACCCTGTAACATGTAACTCTTAGTAATGTGGCCTTGATATATAGATGGTCTGTCACATGTGTCGTGACACAGGCAAGATTGAGAATACTAGAACTAGATTACTGCTGTGAAATTTGTACTTTAATCGTTCTTTATCTTTATACTCTAGTGCAAAAGTTGACAAGCTTTGACCTGTGGTTGCAGACCTCTGATGTAAATGGCACAAATATTGTTTATAATTTTATTATGCTTATTATTATTACCC
The DNA here is from genome assembly GCA_009760885.1 of Achatina immaculata. Lineage (NCBI taxonomy): Eukaryota > Metazoa > Mollusca > Gastropoda > Stylommatophora > Achatinidae > Lissachatina > Lissachatina immaculata. Next base: position 1,061,327 of record CM019694.1, read on the forward strand.
TCATGTATTGCCTGTAGAGATAAGTGTGGCTCGCCAACCATTCATATACATCCACCCCTGAGTGAAAGAGGGTTATTGACCTCTGTTCTAGTGAACCGGTTTTTCTTAAATTTAGTTTTTGCATAATAATGAAGTTTTATATTTCTCTTTGTTGTTGTTTGTCACTTTCCATTGTGTCTTCATTTCTCTACGTTGTTTTATCAGTTCTAGTGTACCTGCTGTAATCCATCCATTCTTTTGTGTTTTCTTTACTGGAACCATGTCTTTAGCTGTTGTTATTAAGATATCTTTGGCCTGCATAGCTAGTTCATCTGGTGTCATCTCCTCCTGTACAGCCATCAGGATTTCAAAACGGTTCTTCACTTCTATACCGTATTGTTCTGGTATATTTGTAAGATCAAAGCGGAGTGATCTTGATCCCGTAACTGTCTTTTTTATCTTTATCTTCATGTCTGCTATTAATAACTCATGGTCCGTGTCACAGTCAGCACCTGGTAAAGTTTTTGCTGATGTTATACTTGATCTCCACCTTCTTTGCACTAAAATGTAATCTATTTGATTCCTAGTTTTACCATCAGGTGATGTCCATGTATAAAGTCTTCTTGGATGTTGTTTAAAAAGTGTGTTAGCGATCATTAGCTCATTTTCCATGCAAAACACCATTAGATTGTCACCTGCCTCATTTCTATGTCCTATGCTAAATTTCCCTACAACATGTCCTTCATCTTCTGCCCTTTCTGTAACAATTTTTGCATTAAAATCACCCATTATTAATACAATATCATTTTTCCGTACCTGGTCTATTGTTGTTTGCAGTGTGTCATAAAAGTTTTCTACTTCCTCTTCTTCTGCTGCTGATGTAGGTGCATATATCTGAATGATTGTTACATTTCTAGGAATGCCCTTAAGTCTGATTGTTAGGATTCTATCAGTTACTGGATTGTAGCCTAGGAATGCTTTTGATGTTGATTTGTCCAAATAAAAAGCCACTCCATTCTTTCCTCCTACTTCTCCACCAGAGTATATAAAGATATTATCATTCTTACTCTTAAAGTGTCCTGATCCTTTCCATTGATGTTCGCAGATTCCCAAAATGTGTATCTCCGTTCTTTTCATCTCGTCACTTATTACTTGATATTTTCCCTCATACATACTTCTTACATTCCATGTTCCTACTCTTATTTTTCTTTTTAGTTTGATGCAGGGGTTTTCCTTAGTAACACCGTCAGGATTTTGTCCGTCATCACAATTACTAGTACTGACCTCTGCCTTTCTGTGAAAGAATAGAAGAACATCAGAAGAGTGGAAGAGATAGTGAAATGTTTAAAGAAATGAAGACATTGACGAGAAATGTCACACCTAAGCTAAATGTAATTTGTGATGAGATGGGGAATACCTTGACAGAGACAGAGGAAATTCTAGAAAGATGGAAGGAATATTGCAAAGGAATGTATGAAACAACCGACTGTGGAAACAGAAATCAACTGTGTGAATTGTTATTGGAGGAGAAGGAACCTGAACCGACAATAGAAGAAGTTTTATGGGCAATAAAGAATCTGAAAAATGGTAAATCACCAGGATGTGATGAGATAACAGCTGAATTTATTAAAGCAGGAGGAAAGGAATGTGCAACAATCTATCATGCACTGTGCAAAAAGATATGGCATTCAGGTATTTGGCCAAAAGAATGGAAAAGAACTATATTCATACCACTGCCAAAAAAAGGTAACCTGAAATTATGCACAAACTACAGAACTGTTGCCCTGATTAGTCATGCCAGTAAAATTCTGTTAAAAATCATAATGGGTAGACTTCGTAAGAAAATAGAAGAAGTCAATATGGTCCAAGCTGGTTTCAGGGAAGGAAGAGGATCAAGAGATCATATATTCAATCTAAGATTAATAATAGAGAAATGCAGAGAGTTTAATGTGAATCTATATTTATCCTTTATAGACTATTCAAAGGCATTTGATTGTGTACAACACCAGAAACTTTGGGAAATAATGGAAAAAATGGGATTTCCAACACATTTGATACAATTAACATCACTGCTGTATCTAGACCAACAAGCAGCAGTAAGAATAAATGGTGAAACAAGAAGTTGGTTTGACATAAAACAAGGGGTCCGTCAGGGGTGCATATTGTCACCCTACTTATTTAACTTGTATACTGAAAATATAATGAGGAATGTTAGAGAAGATGTAGACAAAGAATATTACGATGCCATAACAATTGGAGGTTTTGAAATACCAGAGATTAGATATGCTGATGACACAGTGTTACTATCCACAACACAAAAAGGAATGGAAAAACTAATTATGTCAGTCCGTAAGAACAGCGAAGAGCAGAACCTCTATCTTAATGCAAAGAAAACTAAATTGATGACAACTGACAAAACAAACAAGGCAGCTGAAATATATATCAATGAGGAAAAATTGGAAGAAGTGGAGAGTTTTGAATATCTTGGATCACTGCTAACTAATAATGGAGATACAATGAGGGAAATTAAAAGGAGGACATCTGTCGCTCTTCAGAAAGTAAAACAAATAAAGAATCTGTGGAGAGGAGCAGACAGAACTACAAAAATAAGATTTTTAAGGTCATGCATCTTTCCCATCGCAACATATGCCTGTGAGACCTGGACACTTAACAAAACAGCTGAGAAACACATAAATGCCTTTGAATATAAATGCTACAGAAGAGTTCTCCAAATATCGTGGACACAAAAAAGAACAAATATATCTATACTACAAGAGCTTAATATTGAAGAAGGCTGGCTAGTAAAGAGGATTAAAGAGAGAAAACTTAAATATTTTGGACACATTAAACGTCATGATAATTTAGAGAAGACCATATTGGAAGGATACATAATGGGAAAAAGAAAAAGAGGAAGACCAAAATGAAGATGGCTGCAAGAAATCATTGATGATCTGCAAATGGACGCATCAGCAGCAGGCCATCTTGCTCACAACCGAGAGGCCTACAGGAGTGCTGTTTGGGAGGTAAAGTTCCGCAAGGGACATGCAAATAAATGAATGATAATAATGAATCTTCTCTTCAAGAAAACAGTTTTAAAATGAATTAATAGCTGTAGTTTGTGGAAGCTGTTAACCATCATTAGGCTGAGAAACTTCTTCTGTGTTTGACTCTACCAATATTTAACTACCATAACTGGCTACAGTAACATACACCTCTGAAATTGAACAGAATATGCCAAGTCAAAACATCTTTCACACAAATAAGAAACATCCTATGTAATTCTCCTCTGTCATTGACATCAGAAAAAGAATTATAAACTGCTACATTGAGCCCATCCTACTCTATAGAAATGAGTACTGGACAATCAACAAGTCAGTACAAAGATCACCAGAGGCAATAGAGATGTAGTTTCTTAGAAGAACATTAAGAATGCCAAAGAAAGCTAAGATGACAATTAGGGAATGTCTAATGCAAATGAAGAAAGGAACCTAATTAAATCAATAAGAAAAAGACAGTCGTTATTCATTGGATGTATAATGATAAAAGGAGGACTTGAAAACATAACAGGAAAGATTTAACGAGAAGAGAGGCAGGGGAAGATTGAGAAAAAAAAAATCATGGACAGTCATTGGCACAATAAAAAGTGAACTGAGCAGAGTGAAAGTATCAGGGACGAAGATCTGGGGAGAAGCATGACCACCAGTGCCTGCTGGCACGACACCTGATAGTGATGATAATGAACAACAAACTGCATTTATGTAACAATATCCAATATGTTTGCTCTTGTGGCATCTTATTAAAAAAAAAAAAAGGTAAAGGTAACCCTGTCAGCCTTAGAGGCACATAGGGATATGGGTGTTAGTGCCCATATTTTCCTTAGAGGCATATAGGGATATGGTGTTAGTGCCCATATTTTCCTTAGAGGCACATAGGGATATGGTGTTAGTGCCCATATTTTCCTTAGAGCCATATAGGGATATGGTGTTAGTGCCAATATTTTCCTTAGAGGTACATAGGGATATGGTGTTAGTGCCCATATTTTCCTTGACCTGTCAGCACACTAGAGGGTGATATGGTCAGTATCATGCTGGCCACCTTTCCTTCCCCAACTCCAGGGTACCCATTTCTACAGCTGGGTGACTGGGGTGCCTCTGGCCAGATTCAAACCCCTGACCTTCACATGAGAGACCAGTGCATTAACCACTTCACCACTCAGACACATCATCTTATAGCTGTCTTTCATTTCCTCCTCAAGTGATGCAGCAGTCTTGTACAGAATCACCTTCCATCTGGCATGGCTTTTGGTAGTTTCTTCACAGAAGAACAGGCAGTTCTTGCATTAGATCTTTTTTTTTCCAGTTTTACTCTGGTATGAATACAAGAGAAGGGCATTATGGGACTTGCATTGCAATTATTTCATCAGTTTCTCTCAACAGGGACCATAAAAACTTGAAACACTGTGTGGATCATGCAGTAGTTCAGTGCAGTTCAAAGCTATCTTCACAAGATGATAAAGTGATATCAGAATTATTGAAAATTGAGAAGTGGTTTTCAGAGTTTTGTGGAGAAGGTAGGTAATCATTTTAGACTTAATGATTTTGTAAATGTGAAATATTTATTTGATTATATCATTGGTTCTAAGTGTACTACTCTATGGAAGTGAATGCTGAAAAATCACCAAAACCATAGAAAACAAGTTGAATTCTTTCCAGACTAAATGTTTACGAAGAATTAGAAAAATATTTTGGCCAAACACCATAAGAAATAACATCTTATTGGCAGAAATGCAGATGAAGCCACTGACAACAATTATTGAGGAAAGACGCTGGCGATGGTTGGGACATGTGCTCCGAATGACTGACAACTCACTACCAAAAATAGCACTAAGATGGACACCACAGGGGAACAGAAGTAAGGGTAGACCAAAAGAGACATGGAGAGGAACAACAGAAAGGATGTTGAGCAATAGAGGGCTCACCTGGGCAAGAGCAAAAAAAAAGGCGAAGGACAGGCATTTGTGGAAAACCCTTGCGGAAGCCCCATGTGCCCTGGGCACTTAAGGTTCAGAGAGAGAGAGAGAGAGAGAGATATCATTGTTAATTGTCTTGTCCTCTTCTTTGCAACTAACACAATAAATATGTTGAGAAGGAGACAGTGGCTTGTGTGAAGATTCAAGAAATGAGCTTATGAGCGGACTGTGGGATACCCATGGCAGGCTTTAGCCTCCTTGCTTGTCTGAAGGAGCAGTTTACTATTTTGCTAGAAGCAACACCAGAATGGGCTCAGGGTAAAACAGAAGCCCAGGTGCAGGAACAGCATCACTCTAAACCACATGGCCCCTGTGGTCTTCACAGACAGGTCCGTGGCATGAGGCTTAAAAAGCTGATGGGGCTATGATCATCTACTGCAGTGGCAAATTGGTTGCAGGATTCTATGCAGCCACAACTTCCAGCATGAGAATGGAGGTGAAAGCTGCATCAGAAAGTAGATTCTGGTTGGTGGAGCAGGATGACTCACATGGATCATTGTAACAGATTCCCAAAAGCATGTTATGGAGAACTGAGAGACATTTCTTTCATAGGGAGTGGCTCCATCTTCTAGAGGGCTCTTGGATGTCCAGTTTAACATGCGGGAGTCAAAGACAGTGAGAAAGCAGACAAGCTGGCAGGCAAGGCATCAATTCAGGGTACCCTAATAATGGACAAAGAGGAGATTGCAAGAGCCTCCTTGGACAGGCTGTGAATGGAGGATGACATCAGATTGAATGACAACAATCACATCAGGAGGGCGATCACTTTGGGGGAGGAGAAGGGAAGTTGATGTTTTTCCAAGCAAAGTGATTTAGAGCATGTTACCCACAGTCAGTGTGTGACTGATTCCATGAGCAGGCGCACACCTCAGTGTTGGAACGGAAGGCGGAGCATACATGAGAGTTCCTGGAGTGTGGGGTGCCAGTCTCTGATTACAGACTACAACACTATGAAAAGGTTAGGCCAGGACTTGGCTAATTTTGATTCATTAGTCCATGTCATCAGTCTGGCATAATCATCTTTGGTCCCTTTTATATCATTTGATATAAATCAGTGACTGGTTGGCAGGTTTCACTGGTTGGCAGGTTTTGTTGATTGTTTGATGATACTCTGACTGAGAAGCTGAGCACTTTACAGTCAGTGTCATGATGAAGAACTTTACTGTCAGTGTCATGATGAAGAACTTAAAACACAGACAAAAGCTAGTTACAGTCAGTGTCATGATGAAGAACTCTACAGTCAGCGTCATGATGAAGAACTTTACAGTCAGTATCATGATGGAGAACTTCAAACACAGACAAAAGTTTGACCATGTAGGTCTAGTTCTTAGCATAACTAAAAAAAAAAAAAAGAAATAGTCTTTTTGGCGTGGTCAGCTTATATAAGGAAAATGTCGGTCCTCATTTTGTTGACCAGACAGAAGTAGCAGTCTGTTTCCAGGAGCAAAGTTTGAAAGACAGAATTATGATAAGTCATATTTTGCTGACTCTGATGGTTATATTGTCCCTCATGTATTTTGCCATATTTATTTTGTAGAGTAATGTAAAGTTCAGTGATTTAAGCAATCAGAGTGAAACCAACAACGTATACACATAAATAACTTTTGAAAGGCATCAGGTACAAAATATTCAGATTTTTTTTCACTTTTAAACATTTATTTTGCAAAAAAACCAAAAAAAAAACCATTAAATAAAAATCATCATCTACAAGTTCACTTTTAACAAAACAATTGTCTAATCAAAATGAGATCTAAGAATGTCTTTTTTTTTTTGAGAGACTGCGTATTTGACCTGAGTGTAGAGATTTCTGACATCAACAGGAATGCCTCAATTGATGTAAGAGTCTACATAACAGCAGGCACATTGTAGTTACAGTTGATAGTGAAGTGTCTTTTCATGTTCAAGTCATACACTAAAAATCAACACCTTCATATGGGCAATTGACCTAGCTGTAAATATGAGTGCCTGATACAAATGTGTTGGTGAAACTGCGTTAGAAAATATAGAACATTTGCCTTTACAGTGAGGCACATCATAATACAATAAATGCACAACTGTAAATGAATGAAGGTAAAATAGAGTGTCATGAAAATATCAGTCCCATGAAAATGCAGTGTTGGAGGTCATGACTGATGAATTAAAAAAAAATATAGAATGGTGAAAATGACTAACGACAAACACCTTAGAAGAATAAATCACTAAGAAATAACTAATGTAGAACAAAGAAAAAGAGGTCAACCACGTGAAACTCCAAAGAGAACGTTGTTGAGACAGGCTAAACTAGAGGGCATAAGAAAACAGAAAAACATGGCAAACTGCAATGTGAGCCATATGTGACATTTAATGGCTTGGGAAGGATGTAAGAGTATATGAAAGATGTTCCTGTATTGTCAATATAGTCTGATCTTGATTATAAAGAAAGCAGTTATATTGTTAATTCCTACATATGTTTTTTTTAATAGCATTTTTGTAGACTTGTGAAATAATCCATTGTTCTATGTCTTTGTGAAATAATTCCTTGTTCCATAACTTTCTGAAGCAGTTCATTGTTTTGTAGGTTTTTTTTAACCAATCCATTATTACATACCTTTGTGAAACAAGCTTTTGTTCTGCAGCTTTTTGAAATAACTCACTGTTCCACAGCTTTGTGAAATAATATTTTGTTATGTAGCTTTATAAAATAATCCATAGTTCTGTAGCTTTGTGAAATAATCTATTGCTCTGAAGCTCTGTGAAGCAAGTTTTTACTCATGAAATGAAAATGAGGTACTAGTGAAACTAGTTTTTAAAAGTTAGCATAGTCAGATAATAAAAGAAAACAAGGGGAAAAGTCAGAAAAATTAGTATATATCTTTTACAGTCCTCTTAACGTGTGCAAAAACTACAGTGTAAAAGAGATTTGCTTTCTAATACAAAAATGGTCTATCTGGTTTCTAGTTCTATCATCTGGAGATATTCACGTTGTTTTATGTATCTCTTTGTGTGGGAATATTGTGCCTCCAATGACCATGCCCTCTGTTAGACATATTTCAATTAATCTTTCTCCATTCTCATTAACCATGTCAATTCCTTCTTTCCCCATCACTTTTTCAACGTCGGTATTATCCTTCCCTACCTTAGCATTGAAGTCCCCCATAGCAATTAGGATGTCGTGTTTAGGGACTTTGTTGATGATTTGTTGTAGTTGGTGATAGAAGTCGTCTTTCACATCATCATCTGCATCATTCGTGGGTGCATAACACTGTATTATTGTCATTCTTCCGTGTCGTAGGTTGTATCGTGCTCTTATTATACGACTGTTCACTGGTTCCCATTCTACAAGGCTCTTTGCAGCTACATTTGACATAATAATGCCCACTCCGTCTCGGAATTTATTGTCATTTCTGCCTGAATGTATAATTAACTTACCGTTTTCCGCCGATCTTTTACCTGCTTCTGGCCATCGCATTTCGCTGATGCCAAGTATGTCTAGATGGTATCTCTCCATTTCTTTGATGACCTGGGTAGTTTTTGTTGGTGCTGCCATCGTTCTCACATTCCAGAATCCGATCTTTGTCACATGTTTGGGGCCGACGAATGAGCTCTTCGGAGTTGGCATCCCTGATGCTCGGTTGGTTTCTCTGCGAGTTTCCATAACGATATCTTTTTTTTCCCATCTGGAGTTGCCTCTTGATAGGTCTCAGGATAAGGTTGTTAGCCTTATGCCCAACTCTAGAACTAGAAACCAGATAGACCATTTTTGTATTAGAAAGCAATACAGAACATCTCTCATGGATGTAAGGGCTTATAGGGGTGCAGATGTCAACAGTGATCACAACCTGTGCATAGGGAAAATAAAACTAAAATTGAAAAGTCAACACAAGAAATCAGTACACAGAAAGATAAACATCCACAGCCTACAAGAAGAAAATACTAACATTAATTTCAATCAGGAACTTGCCAATCATTCCAAAACACCCAGTGAAGTTGAGGAGATAGGTATAGATGAGTTATGGAATTCGTACAGCACAGCCATAATCACAGCAGCAAAAGTAAGCGCTGGATTGGAAAAACCAAATAGAAAAGCATGGATATCAGATAAAACATGGAAGTATATACATGAAAGACGAGCAGCCAAATTAAACATGTTGAATGCAAAAGCGGATCATGAAAGAGATTCGGCAAAAGCAAAATACAAAGACATAGACAGGAAAGTAAAAAGTTCAGCTAGAAGGGATAAAAGAGAATACATAGACAATATGGCGAAAGAGGCAGAAAAAGCAGCAAAAACAGGAGACAGCAAAACTTTATATAACATACAAAAGAGGCTAACAGGTACTATTACATCTAAAGAAAGACCAATCCTTAGCAAAACTGGAACACTATTAACATCAAATAAAGACCAAAAGCAAAGATGGGCTGAACACTTCCAAGAAATACTCAATCGACCACACCCAAAAGAATTGTTAAACCTTGAAACTGACTTACCAGCCCCACAACTAAATGTCAATCTAGATGAAATTAAATTGCATGAAATTGAAGCAGCAGTGAATTTAATGGCTAACAACAAAGCTGCAGGTGAAGATGAAATAACAGCCGAGATGCTAAAAGCTATCAATAGTGACAACATGAGACAACTACAGAGAATGTTTAACAAGATTTGGAAAGAAGAAAAGGTCCATTCTAATTGGAAGAAGGGAATCATTGTTAAAATACCAAAAAAGGGCAACCTTAGTGACTGTAACAACTGGAGAGGAGTAACCTTAATATCAGTTGTGTCAAAAGTATTTTGCAAGGTCATTTTGAATAGACTCAAAGATATAGTGGATACTGCAATGAGAGAAGAACAAGCAGGATTTCGAAAAGGGAGAAGCTGTCTCGACCAGATCTTAACTCTCAGAATAATACTTGAAGAACATATTGAAAAGCAAAAACCATTAATACTGAATTTCATAGATTTTAAGAAGGCATTTGATAGCATACACAGAGATTCATTATGGAGAATTTTATGTCTATATGGAATACCATCTAAAATTGTCAACATCATTAAGGACTTATACAATGGATATGGTTGTGCAGTCAAGACAGAAGAAGGGATGAGTGAATGGTTCCAGATTGAAACAGGCGTGAAACAAGGATGTATACTGTCTCCTTTACTTTTTGGGATTACAATAGACTTCATAATGACAAAATGCTGCACAGGTAACACAGGTATTGACTGGGTACATGGGACAAAACTAGAAGATCTTGATTTTGCTGATGACATAACTCTTATCAGTAATAATGTGAATTCCATGCAAGAAAAAACAGATAGCCTATCTTCACTGGCTAGCAAAATAGGACTTGAAATTAACAAGGACAAAACAAAGATAATGAAAATTCCCATCAATCAAAATGGAAAAATACACATAGAAGGGACAGATATTGAAGAAGTCAATCAATTTGCATACCTTGGCAGCTACATAGACCAGGATGGTGACACTAGAAAGGAAGTTAGGATCAGAATTGCAAAAGCAGCATCAATCTTCAAGAATCTTGAGAACATATGGAATTCAAAAGTTATAAGCACAAAAACCAAGTTAAGACTATTCAATTCAAATGTAATATCCACCCTCATTTATGCATGCGAAAGCTGGAAAACAACTAAAGAAATAGAAAAGAAATTAGACTCTTTTGAAAACAAATGCCTAAGGAAAATACTCGGCATCAAGTGGAATGAATTCAAGAACAATGCAGAGATAAGACAGATGACTGAACAACAACCAGTCTCACGGGTGATCAGGAAAAGGAGATGGACATATGTTGGTCACTTGATGAGAAGAAATGATCAGAGAATCCCAAAACAAGCTACCAAGTGGAACACAACAGGCCGAAGAAAAAGGGGCAGACCGCGTGAAACTCTAAAGAGGACATTATTAAGAGAGGCCAAGTTAACAGGCATAACATCCTTTGATGAGGTTGAAAGACTCGCCGAAGACAGGAAAAATTGGCGAACTACTTTGCGAGCCCTATGTGACGTCTAACGGCACGGGAAGGATATAAGATATATAAGATAAGAAAAGAGATTTTGCAAAGAGCTGTGTAGACTATTGAAACAGTACACTGTTGTCCATCTTTACTTCACAGTACCATTTTTGCTGTAGTAATATATTTATTTTCATAAAGTTGAATCTATGCCTGTTTCTCTCATATTGTAAGAAAGTAATTCTTGTTTTAGTGAAAAAAGGAATATTTTTATTTTTGAAATTTGTATTTTGTTTTGTGACATTTCTTGGACCAAAGATTGTATTATTAAAAAAGGTAATGTTATATTTTGAGCAAAGATTTCATTATTAAAATGTTATGACAATCCCTGATTTCACTATTAAAGGTAAAGGTATGAGTTGTGAACCATTGTCTCTGCGCATGGTCAGACCATAAGTGCTCTGCTGATTAGTCAGCAGTTGACTAGAAACTGCCATCTAGTGGCGTCATCAGCATGAGCTCTGTAGCTAGTGGCGCCATCAGCATGATCTCTGTAGCTAGTGGCGCCATCAGCATGAGCTCTGTAGCTAGTGGCGCCATCAGCATGAGCTCTGTAGCTAGTGGCGCCATCAGCATGAGCTCTGTAGCTAGTGGCGCCATCAGCATGAGCTCTGTAGCTAGTGGCGCCATCAGCATGAGCTCTGTAGCTAGTGGCGCCATCAGCATGAGCTCTGTAGCTAGTGCCGCCATCAGCATGAGCTCTGTAGCTAGTGCCGCCATCAGCATGAGCTCTGTAGCTGTGGCTCATTTCTCTTCCATCCCAGAATGTTAACCCTGGTACCCATTTTTTTCTTGAAGCTGGGTCAACCCCCCCCCCCCCCCCACACCGGAGTTCTTTTTTAGTGAGTCATGGTCTGTGATGTGTGGAAATCAAAACTGAGTCACTCGGTTGATGAATGAGTGACTTATCCACTGTGCTAAACGCAGCTCCTGATTTCACTATTATTAAGTAAAATTATATGACAGACTCAGATTTCACTATTGCAAAGTAAAATTATGTGACAATTTCATATTTAATTATTAAAAGGGAAAATTATATTCTGAGCCAAGATTTGATTTTTAAAGATCAAAAAAATTTCTTTTAACCTATTATATTTTATTACTATATAATGAAGTTTATTTTTTTTAGGACCAGAAGTTTTAATTAAAAGATCATGACATTTTTTTTTATACCTAGAATTTAGCAAGAAACTTCAGATATCTATTTGTATTTCCTCTTCTGAAAATATTTCATGTAAGAAAAAAAAACCCTTACCTACTCGCAGTGATCAGGGGAAGTAAATCACTTGAGACATGTGACAGGATGGCCATCTGTGATGTCAACATGAAACAACTTTCTACAGACAACACCACCTCTTTTTGCACGTATGTAAAACATATTAATAAAATCTTGTAGTACATAGAAAGAGAAGATATGTTACTTTTATGACAGTACACATGCACATTGATATTATTGTGCATCAGCTGTATAATGTTAGAAAAAAAAATAAACAAAGCTGTAGGAAACTGACCTGGCTACCTTAGATTGCTTAGAAACTATATCATTTTAGAAGACACATTTGAGAATAAAACCAACTCAAGATCATTTAAATGCTACAGCATTTAGTTCTAAGAAATAGTTTAAAATTGATAAAAAAAAACAAAAACAGAAGACAGACAGAGGACTGTAGTTTATAGATCAGATTTCTGTTCCAATCACTGGATTCTGCACAAAAACTACCAACAAAAAAAAATACTCACTGTGAAGAAGAAAAACTTCAGTTACTGATATAAACACACAAATATAAAGATGATCAGATGAAGTTCAATATTTTCACATTACTTGAAAATACAGAAGTCAAAAGCAGGAGTTATTATAATTTTAGTTGAATTTAAATAATGATTACTAAGAATTGCTCAAATGTGAATGTTGTAGAAAATAATAAGCTTATAAATTGTGATGGCAGGAAGCATATGACTTGTTGAATACAACTGGCTATCGAGAAAACTTACTACAAAATAGGTACCTTGCAAATTGTTTGGAAAAAAACTGCATTTTATTTAAAGTACTGATAATTTATATGAAGAAATTCAGTATTTGTCTTTCATGATTCACCTTCTCATTACAGACTGATCAGCACTCTAATAGAATGCACCAATGATGCTGTCCATAGCTGTCATGTGGATGAGTTACGTAATAACCTAGAATATCTTCACTCAGAGGCTGTTCAGATAGGCTGCACAGAAGGTATTTGCAGAAGTTTATTTTGCTGAACATCTGTTATAAGCAGAGCTAAATTATTTTTCAGTTCAGTTTACAAGCCATCACAAGCTCCCAGTCACAGTTTAAAGTTGCAAAATTTCTGCCTTTGTGGCCTTGTTTCAAAAACTTGTGCAAGCAGTCATGGTTGAAGTATTTCAGGGAGATTAAATGTAAAGGTAAATGGTCAAATTCCTTTTTCCATGGCATTACAGCATATTGGGGATTTGGTGTTAGGCCTGTATTTCCATAACCTTTGGTACCCCCCCCCCCCCCACCACAACCCACACACCCACGCACACATGCACACACGTGCACACACGTGCACACACTCACATCTTACATCCTTCCTGTGCCGTTAAACATCACATAGGGCTTGCATAGTTGTTTGCCAAGTTTTCCTGTTCTCTGCGAGTCTTTCAACTTCATCAAGGGATGTTATGCCCACTAAACTGGCTTCTCCTAACAATGTCCTCTTTAAAGTTTCATGTGGTTGACCTCTTTTTCATCGGCCTGTTGTGCTCCACTTGATAGCTTGTTTTGGTATTCTCTGATTGTTTCTTCTCATCACATGGCCTACATATGTCTATCTTCTTTTTTTAATCACCTATGAGACAGGTTGTTGTTTGCTCATCTGTCTTATCTGTGCACTGTTCTTGAATTCATTCCACTTTATACCAAGTATTTTCCTGAGGCATTTGTTTTCAAAAGAGTCTAATTTCTTGTCTATGTCTTTAGTTGATTTCCAGCTTTCACATGCATAAATGAGGGTGGATATTACATTTGAATTGAATAATATAACTTGGTTTCTGTGCTTATAACTTTTGAATTCCATATGTTCTCAAGATTTTTGAAGGACAATGCTGTTTTTGCAATTCTAATTCCAACTTCTTTCCTGGTGTCACCATCCTGGTCTATGTAGCTGCCAAGGTATGCAAATTTGTTTACTTCATCAGCTGCTCCTTCTACATATATTTTTCCTTCTTGATTAATGAGAAGTTTCATTACTTTTGTTTTGTCTTTGTTAATTTCAAGACCTATTTTGCTAGCCAAGGAAGACAGGGAATCTGTTTTTTCCAGCATGGATTTCACATTGTCACTGATAAGAGTTATGTCATCTACAAAATCAAGATCTTCTATTTGGGTCCCATGTACCCAATCAGTGCCAGTTTTACCTGTACAGCATCTTTTCATTATAAAGTCTATGGCAATTCCAAAAGCAATGGAGATAATATACATCCTTGTTTCACCCCTGTTTCAATCTGAAACCATTCACTTATTCCTTCTTCTGTCTTGACTGCACAAACATATCCATTGTACAGATCTCTAATGATGTTCACAATTTTAGATGGTATTCCTTATAGTCTTAAAATTATCCACAATGAATCTCTGTGTTTGCTATCAAATGCTTTTTTAAAGTTTATGAAGTTCAGGATTAATAATTTCTGCTTTTCAATATGTTCTTCAATTATTATTCTTAGAGTAACGATCTGGTCGAGACGCCGTCAAAATCTTGCCTGTACTTCTCTCATTGCAGTATCAACTACATCCTTAATTCTATTCAAATCACTTTACAAAACACTTATGACACAACTGATTACACCCCTCCAGTTATTGCAGTCACTGAGGTTGCCTTTTTTTTTATATTTTAACAATGATTCCCTTTTTCCATTTAGAAGGGACTTTTTCTTCTTTCCAAATTTATTAAACATTCTTTGTAGTTGACTCATGTTGTTGCTGTTAATAGCTTTTAACATTTCAACTGTTATTTCATCTTCACCTACAGCTTTGTTGTTAGCCATTAGATTCACTACTATTTCAGTTTCATTCAGTGTAACTTCATCTAAGTTGACATTTAGTCGTGGGACTGGTAAATCGGTTTCAAGATTTATTAACTCATTTGGGTGTGGTCAATTAAGTATATCTTGGAAGCGTTCAGCCCATCTTTGCTTTTGGTCTTTACTTGATGTTAATAAGTTGCCTATTTTGCTAAAGTCTGGTTTTTCTCTGGAGGTAATAGCAGCTGTTAGCTTCATCTGTATGTTATATAGAGTTTTGCTGTCTCTTGTTTTTGCTGCATTTTCTGTTTCTTTTGCCATATTGTCCATATATTCTCTTTTGTCTCTTCTAGCTGAACTTTTTACCTTATTGTCTAGTTCTTTGTATGTTGCTATTGCCAAAATTTTTCTAAGATCTGTCTTTACATTTAACATGGCTAATTTGGCTGCGCTTCTTTCATGTTTTTTCATGTGTTATCTGATATCCATGCTTTTCTACTTGTTGACTGCAGTCCAGCACTTGCTTTTGCAGCCATGATCATGGTTGTGCTGTATGAATTCTATAATTCATCTTATCTCTGTCTCGTCTATCTCTTTGAGTGCTGTGAAATGTTTGGTAAGTTCCAGATTGAAATCACTGTTGGTATTTTCTTCTTGTAGGCTATGACTGTTTATCTTTCTGAGTATTGATTTCTTGTGTTGACTTTTCAGTTTAAGTCTTATCCTCCCTATACACAGGTTGTGATCACTGTTGACATCTACACCCTTATATGTGCTCTTACATCTGTCAGAGATGATCTGAATTGTTTTCTAATATCCATGTTGTTTTATGTATTTCTGTGTGTGGAAATATTGTTCCTCCAATGACCATGCTTTCTGTTAGACACATTTCAATTAATCTTTCTCCGTTCTCAATTCATTTATTGTATCAGTTCCTTCTTTCCCCATTACTTTTTTGACATTGGGGTTATCTCTTCCTACCTTGGCGTTGAAGTCTCCCATGACAATTAAGATGTCGTGTTTAGGTACTTTGTTGATAAGTTGTTGTAGTTGGTAACAGAAATCATCTTTTATTCCATCATCTGCATCGTTTGTGTGTGCAAAGCATTGTATGATTGTCATTCTTCCATGCCTTATTTTGTATCATGCTCTTGTCATACGACTGTTCCCTGGTTTCCATTCTGTAAGGCTCTTTGCTGCCGCAGATGACATAATTATACCCCCTCCTTCCTGATACTTCCCATCGTCCCTGCTGTAATATATTATTAACTTACGGTTTTCCGCCATTCTTTTCCCTGCTTCTGGCCATCGCATTTCACTGATGGCCAACACATCCAGGTGATATCTATCCATTTCTTTTATTACCTGAGCAGTTTTTGTTGTTGCAGTCATCGTTCTTACATTCCAAAATCTGATTTTTGTTTTGCATTTGGGGCCAGTGAATATCGATCGTTGTCAATCGCATGCAGAGTTGGTGACCTTAATGTTTGGTTACAACTGTTGCGAGATTCCATAATGGCACAGTTTTTCCCCATCTAGAGTTGCCTGTAGATGGGTCTCAGGATGAGGTTAGTAGTCTCACGGCCAACTCCTATTTTACAACGTATGGCGATACAGAAGACTCATATGCAAGTATGCCGGCAAGAGCATTAAAAAGCTTCCGCCATCTTGCACATCACCCAGAAATGAAATATATATCTTCTTCTTCTTCTTCGTTCGCACTGTCTGTCTATATCTGCAGTCCTGTCTCTTGGATAAATTTCACTGTTTTTTGTAATTCATGTATGGAACCATAGAGCTTATCTTCTTTAGTGGTTTCACTGGGCCAGTAATTATTTCTCAGTGTTTCATAGTTGGTGCAGTTCTGGAGGATATGTTCCACAGTTTGGGGCACCTGGGCACATGTACATAGATTAGTAGTACCAACCTTAAACTTTGTATACATATGACTTCGGAGTCGGGTGTGTCCTGTTCGGAGATGGAAGATGGTGACTTGTTCCTTTCTGTTTAGCATGTGATAGTCATCCTGT
The DNA here is from genome assembly GCA_009760885.1 of Achatina immaculata. Lineage (NCBI taxonomy): Eukaryota > Metazoa > Mollusca > Gastropoda > Stylommatophora > Achatinidae > Lissachatina > Lissachatina immaculata. Next base: position 1,078,385 of record CM019694.1, read on the forward strand.
GGTGGTGTTTGTGGCTTCTTGTAGGTTTTTATCATGCTTTTCTTCTGATTATAGGTGATTGGTATGTCTGGTTGCTCCATTTCAGTGCCCTCTTTGGCCAGGTGGTCAGCTTTCTCATTGCCTGGTATCCCACAGTGGGAGGGAATCCATTGCAAAGTGACTCCATGTTGTAAGCCAATTTTTGACAAGGCATCCTTAAGGTCTGGTAGTTTGTTGCACTGAAGAGCCTCCAGTACTGATCTTGCATCTGTGAGAATTACTACAGGACATGTATCAATTCTGGAGTCTGATAGTTTTTCAACTGCAGCAATAATTGCCCTAACTTCTGCATCAAAGTTGTTGCAGTATTTTCCAGTGGGTATGGAAATCTTGTCAGTGGTGTTGTTTGGATATTCAATATGTGCTCCTGCCCCTCCATTCTTTATGGCATTGTGTGCAGATCCATCTGTATACACGTATCCAGGTGTCACATGGATATTTGTCATCTAGAACACTAAGTGTGGCTGTTGATCTTACAAGACTGCTCTGCATCTCACCATTCTGCACACCTTTCACTTCAGTCTGAATAGTTATTGTGTATAATCTGCTTCTTTCCATGGTGTATGCTCTGGTACAGATGATAATGGAGCGACTACAGTGGAAGGTCAGGTATCAGCTTACGCATATGCTTGGCCTGATGAATGAAGCTGCTTCTTTTAAGCCGTCCTAATGCCAAGTTATTGAATCTCTCCTTCAGGGGATGGCTTACAGAGCTAAGGAATTTTTCTCCCATGGTCATGACCTTTGTGTCTCTACGTTCCTTTAGCGCTTGAACACCAACTATTTTCTGCATTTCTACTATTGGTGTGGACCTCATGGCACCTGTGATAATCCGTAGTGACTGATTTTGAACCTTGTCTAGATTATGCAGCGTAGTGTTTGATGCTGTACACCAAGATGTTGAGCCATATTCTAAATTTGGTAGAATACTTTGCTGATATACATTCTTGAGGATTCTTTCACTAGCTCCCCATGTGGTTCCACTCAATTTTCTTAATATGGCTAGTTTTCTTCTGGCTTTTGCTTCTGCACTGTTGATGTGTTGCTTCCACGTCAGTTTTGAGTCAAGAGTCACTCCTAAGTAAGTGGGTTGGTTGTCCATCCTTAAGGGTATTTCATTTACAAAGATCTTACCTGCTTTCTGTTTAGATGAGAGGGTGAACAGAGTGGTACTTGATTTCTCTGTGTTGATACTTACACACCATTTGTTTGTCCATGATGTCAAGATCTCTGCTGCTCTTTGGAGTCTCTGTGTAGCAACTGTCGCATATTCATCTGTACACCACATGACCAGATCATCTGCATACAGTGCCGCTTTGATTCCATAGGGAAGTTCCTTGACCAGGTCATTAATGAATACAAGGAATAGTGTAGGCGAAAGGACTCCTCCTTGTGGTACACCGTGTCGCAGAAGTACTTTCTGGCTGTTGTGTCCATCCATTACTACTCTAGCTCTTCTATTGTGTAAATAGGACTTTATCCAATTGTACAGTCTTCCATTCACATTGCAGTTTCTTAGTTTCCACAGCAGACCTTTTTTCCATACTTTATCAAAGGCTTTCTTCAGGTCTATCCATGCTGCTAGTACAAGGTTTTTCTCTTGGATGAAATATATATATATAGGGTGACGTAAAAGACATACTTTGATATGAGTCTTTTGCGTTGACACATATCGTAAAACGGGAGTTGGGCATAAGGCCTAGAAACTTATCCTGAGATCCATCTAGAAACAACTCTAGATGGGGAAAAACCAACTGTTATGGAAACATACAATAAAATCAATCAAGCATCAGGGACACCAACTCAGATGAGACCAGACAACTATCAAAAGAACACATTCATTGGCCTCAAATATGTGACAAAGATCAGATTCTGGAATGTAAGAACAATGGGCACACCATCAAAAACTGCTCAGGTAATCCAAGAAATGGATGGATATCAATTAGATGTCCTGGGCATCAGTGAAATGCAATGGCCAAAAACAGGGAAAAGATCAGCAGAAAACCGTAAGTTAATCATCATGTGATGAGAAGAAACAATCAGAGAATTCTCAAACAAGCTATCAAGTAGAACAAAACAGCCCGAAGAAAAAGAGGTCAATCGTGTGAAACTCTAAAGAGGACATTGTTAAGACAGGCCAGTTCAGTGGGCATATCATCCCTTGATGAGATTTAAAAACTCGCCAGAGACAGGAATCTTGGCAAACTACCATGCGGACCCTGTGTGATGCTTAGTGGCAAGGGAGGGATGTAAGATGTAAGATATATATTAACTGTGGCAAATATAAATGTTAGGGTGATTTTAACCATGGTGGATGTACATGATTGTTTCATTTTAATCATAGTTCATGTAAATTTTAGATTTATTTTGACAATGTTCAATGTAAATGTTAAGATTGACTATAACCATGGCTGACGTAATGTTCACATTATTTTACTGTTAACTATTATAACCAGATTTTGGCATCTTTTTCTTTAGGTTATGATATGAAAGCATTCAAAGTTGAACATCCATGTTCTGCAATAATCATTTCTTTTTCTTTTCTTGTTTTTATTTACCCTTTTCAGATTCAAATATAGTTCCATGCTGAAAGTTTTTTCTTCTTATGTGATACATGATTTTAATTTCTGGTACTGAGAGTATGTGAACGGTGGGCCTCACTCTGAAACTGGAAATTATCAATTTCTAAAGCAAATTTTCATAGCATAAATGTGTTAGGTACCAGTTTTTACAGCCGAGTCCACCTGGCAGGCAGATATTAGTGGACCTTTCATCTTTACATTCATGACTGTATTTGTGTGAAGATTTAAAAATTATACATTATCCTATGAGACATATTTCTTTTGTATAACATTCATAATTATTTCATATACACACATACTCCTAAATATAACATTCATGATTGCTTATTACAAATTTCATTAATATTTTTCACAATATTAGTGATTGTTAGTAAAGTGTCTTTGATTGTTAGTAAAGTGTCTTTGGAATTTGACACTCTTGTCTATCACCAGACGTAAAAAAGGGGGAAGATGGTGAATCAGAACCAGGAGCCAAAAGTGACCCTGAACCTGAGGTCACAGTCGAGAGAGAAAATGAAGGTATGACAGAACCTGATGATGATGAAACTAATGAGGGGGAGGCTGATATAACTGAAGACAGTGGTGGAAGAGTAGGTGGAAGCCAAGAAGGTAAATGCAATGTCAACAATTATTACGATGACTTGGGGGGGGAGGGGAAGCATTTTAGATTAAAAAGTGAATATTGGGCAAAGATGATGTTTGAGAGATAACTCAGTTGTCAGTAGCAATGAACAAGTGTTGGCCAAAACCCTATTCCCACCTCTCAGTGGTGCTCCTAATAATTGTCTGATGTGGTCCTTCAGCCTGGCTAACATTGTTGGACTTCACATGATCCTGTGGTGGTGGAGTCAGCCAAGAAACTGCAGAGACAGCAGGAAGCAGAAAGGTTCTTAATTAGATGTTCAAACAGATCAGGTCAGATAGTACCATGCCAATAGGCAAAGGCAGTTATCTCTCTCCATCTTACTCAATCTTCCACATCTCAGATCAACTTGATTGCTAATTTTCCTGCCAAATCATGCAGTCATATTATCCAGGTACGTCTGTCTTCTCCTCTGTCTGTGTCTTCTGCCACTTAACTTTCCAGTCAAGACCAATTTTTTGATACCTTGACATTTGCTGATGTCTGATAAATTTAGTCTTTTTCTTATGTGTGACACTAGTCTGAGATATTCCTTTGCCTGCCGTAATACTTCTTCATTTGTCTTTCTGTCCATTGTATGCGAAGCTTCCTTCTTAAGAACCGCATTTGTTCACACGAACTAGAGTAATTCTCTCTACATCCAATATGATTATTAACACAGTTTCAGCTGCTAACAGAAACAAAACTGCAGTTCCAGAGAGATAAGGAAGCAGAGGGTTTTAAGGAAAGAAATGACAAGAAAAAGAAAGGACACTTGAGTGCAACAAACAAGACAGACCAAAGATGGTGAAGGAATAATACACATGGAAAAAAATGAAACACTGGCTGCATTTTACAACAGCAAGATGTAAACCAGTATATGTCTGTCACACATGTGTATGTCAATATATATCATTCAGTTTATTTGACTGTAGTCACACATCAGTATGTATGATTGACTGTAGTCACACATCAGTATGTATGATTGACTGTAGTCACACATCAGTATGTATGAAATATAAGTTACATGTGTATGAAAACAGTCAAACAAAGCTCTCAGTTTCAGTTTTATAATACTCCTATTTGCATTTCACTTAAATTGTTTACTCTACTCACCTGGGGGTGTATATTAATCATTGTTACTCATTTCAATTTATTTCAGCTGCTTCCAAAAACCCTGATAATGGATCCACCACTTTTAGCAGATCTGTTATGCTAGTCTTCACCTTACAAATCCTGATTGTAGTTAATGTGTCACTAAGATAGAGGGCGCTGGAAGTATAGGGAGATAATTTGAGAAAAGTTTACTTTTGTGTTTGGAATGAAAGAAAGAATGATGGTCTTAAGAAAATGCAAATGAATGATTGTTTATTGCTCATTTTGAACAACTAGTTTGTTTATTTTATTAATCTGTTATTGTGTGCCTTCAGTATTTATGGCTTGGGGGCCATTTTTATTGTAGAACTTTGTGAAAATTGTGAACATCTGTGACTGTATACATGGTATGGTTATTCTAAATGCTTCTGTGCACTCTTTTAACCTTTTTATTTCTCTCTGGGCTTTTGACCATGAATAATTACAAAAGAATTAAGAATTTATGTGCAGAATTAATATACAAAAGAAATCTATAACTTACTATAAGGAAGTTTAAAGAATTTTTTACAGAGTTTCATATAAACTCTAAGCAGTGCATATATATATGCATAGATAAGAGAGAGAGACAATGTACTTTCATAGGACATGCAATGAGAAGAGGGGGCATTGAAAATATTATAACAACAGGAAAAATAGAAGGAAGAAGATCAAGAGGAAGACCAAGAGAAATTATACTGGACAGTCTGACGAGATGGTGTGGGAGGAGATCACCAACTGAACTGATGGCCTGCATGAAGGATCGGGTACTCTGGAGAAGCATAATAGCCAACGCCAGTCGGCACGGCACATAATGATGATGATGATATGCAAATTGACTACAGTTGTTAGCTAAGTATGATGAAAAGCATAGTTAAATTTTAAAAATTGGTTCTTGGTTACAGCTGAATTAATGGGGTTGTAGTATGGTTGTGGTATCCCAAAACAAGCTATCAAGTGGAACCCAACAGGCCGAAGAAAAAGAGGCAGACCGCGTGAAATTTTGAAGAGGACATTATTAAGAGAGGCCAAATTAACAGGCATAAAATCCTTTGATGAGGTTGAAAGACTCTCCGACGACAGGAAAAATTGGCAAACTACTTTGCGAGCCCTATGTGACATTTAACGGCACGGGAAGGATATAAGATATAAGATAAGATAAGTATGGTTGTGGTATCCCAAAACAAGCTTTCAAATGGAACACAACAGGCCTATGAAAAAATGGTTGGCCACGTGAAACTCTAAAGAGGACATTGTTAAGAGATACCAAATTAGTAGACATAAAATCCCTTGATGAGGTTGAAAAACTCACCAAATACAGGAAAACTTGGCGAACTACCATGCAAGTCCTATGTGCTGTTTAACAGAAAGGATGTAAGATGCAAGAAGTATGTTTGCAGGCAAGAGTTAAATGAAGGGAGTTGTAGAAAAGTAGGTCACAATTGAATCACAGTGATTGTAGGATCTTCTCAGTGAATGATAAAGCAAAATAACTAATGCATGGTTAACCAAAGATGATAATACACATACTGAGCTCTTATGATGTATGATACAATTGGATACCATAGTATAGTTAACTTTTATGAATTCTCCAGTCATTTACATGTCTTATTTCCTACTATGTCAGTATGCTTTTTTTCTTAGTTAAACTAAATAAACAACAGATGTAGCCTAACTCAATTAAGAATGGAAAAGTTATTAGTAAATCTTTGCAAGCACTACAGACTGATGATGGAAGTTCATTTCCTCATATAGGAATTTATATGGGAGTCTCATCTTTTTCATTTCAGGCTATTTCTGTACCTTTTTTAACCCAACGACCCACGGTCTTGGTCAGAAGGTTAACTAAAGTGATAATATATTGCTAGTTTAACAATGATATTTATTTCATATCAACAGTTAATTCTGAGTTCAAATGGTTGAAGTTATAAGGAAGATTAAAACGTATGTTTAGTGCGTGATTTCAAAAACATTAGCAAATGCTGAAGTTCAGTTATTAAAAAATAGTATTTGAATGTTTCTGCAATGTAATGTTCATACATTTATTTATTACTGTATGCTTCACTCACTAATTTGTTTACTCGCACTTTAATTTACTACATACTGAAACTATATGCATCAGTATTTATCAGTTCACTGTTTTAATTTTACATTTACTTTCAGTTTGTTCTTTGTGCTAATATACATGTATACTTAATCATTTTGTTAATTGTTATTGTCACAATGAAATTTGTTGATGTTTATGACTGTTATTTGATGATCTTCCAGTGAGAAGATGATATGAATAGGTTTGTGAAGAATGAATGATTCATTTAAACTGCAGCAGATAGAACATTGCAGAGCTGTCTGTGACACATGTACATTGTGTACATCTTGTAGCAGGAAATGCTCATAGATAAAGATTTAGACTCTCTCATTTTTCATTGAGGTTGTTTCTTGTGACAGTTAATGCAAAACTTTAAGTGGCTCACAAATATTATTATGACATGATTTTAAAAATCATAATTAGCCAGATGACTAAAATTTTAAAAATTGCATTCTGGTTGACATAGTTCAGGTTGACCACATAAAACTCTAAAGAGGACACTGTTAAGAGAGGCCAGTTTAGTGGGCATAACATCCCTTGAAGAGTTTGAAAAGCTTGCAGAAAACAGGAAATCTTGGCAAGCTACCATATGAGCCCTATGTGATGTTTAGCAGGGAAGGATGTAAGATGTAAGATGACATAGTTCACAATATTTCAGACCTCTCATACAAAAGAGTTCTATATGAAATATTCTGAATAATGCTCATCTTTACAACATTTTTTAATGAAAGCCAGACAAATTCATTTATAAAACACAAGTTTCATTCTAATTGAATTAAACCACACACAAGATATAGATTGCAAAAGTATGTAGTAGCTTTCATTTTTCATATTTTATTTAGCTATTTAGCTTATATTTAGTTTATTCTTTTTTTTAACAGTAGTTTAAAATTGCAAGTATGCCCATCATAGAATAAACTAAATGAATGACAGTATTTGTTCCTGCAGGCTAAAAATTAAGGAGATAGAATATTATGAGTTTGTGAATGTTTCAACATTAAATGATTGGTCTTATGCAAAAATTTACATTTACTCAAATAAAAAGACAGATAATTTGTTTAGGTTATTTTCATAATTTAAATTACCTCTTGTCTAAATATATTAGTATTATCATTTAACATGTTTCTGTTATTTTATAACAGTCATTAAATTTTTTAACCAAACATTTAAGAATTTAGTATTAGATGTATGAATTTTTGCTTAATCTTCACATTTGTGCCTTTGAGTTTATTGTAGAATAATGCATTTTGTGCATCACTGTTTGGAATTTACTATTCTAATATAAGCATGATTCACATTTTATTAAAAACTGTATCTAAAAGTTATGGAAATTTTCTCAGTTCTAGCTAAATATTATTTCCAAATAACTTTATGAAATGCAATGAGTGTAGAGATCATGTTGTCACTTTTATTTATCCTTACTGTTGCTGGTTCTGTTTGCTTGCTGTGTACAAAACTGTTCTTCATTTAGTTTTGTCCTTATGGTTTCTCTATCCTTGATATTTCATAATCCTTCCAGTCTTGGATATTTCCTACATCTTTAATGCTCATTTTATTTGCTTTAGAACCTATTTTTTAGCATATCTACCTGGATTATTGTTTCTGGAATGGAAAGTGTTTTTAAACTATGGTTAATTTTGAAAATGTGACATTTTGTATTTATGAGAGCTAGAAAGAACACTGAACTTAACATCTTAGTTAAATTACAGTGGATTATAAACATCTTGAAACTTAACAGATTACCCTGGTTGGGTCATCTATAAAGAATGGAAGAGAACAGACAAATTAAAATGATGTTTGTACGAGAGATGAAGGAAACAAGACCAAGAGGTAGACCAAAAGAGATATGGAGAGATAATATGGAAGAGAATATAAAGGAAATTTGTGTCACCAACTGGAGAGAGAAGATTAGGAATAGAGAGGAATGGAGGCAAACTTTATCTGCAGCAATGGCTCGGAAAGCTGAAGAAGAAGACATTATGTATTTGTTTGCACTTTTGTGTGATATAGAATGCCAAAAAAAAAAAAAAGGTTGGTCATGAAAAGTTCAGTGGGTGTCAGCAAAATGACAACATAATTTCCTGCATGTGTGCATTTCCCAACATTTTAAATTAATCTGTCAGAATCATTTTTTAAACATTTTTTTTTATGTTTTCAGAGAAAATAATATGTTCTTGTAACTTTTAATAACAGATTTTTTAAAAATAAATTTTGTAACTTATCTACTCCTTAATTGTGTCAGTTACAGCACCTGCTGTTTTTTTTATTAACTTTTCTGTCATTTATAACATATACTGACTTTTAAAAAATTGTGTATGTGCTGTCATACCCGGACTTACTGTATTTTATCAAGGATGGACTGTGCATCAGTTATTTCAGTAATAACTCACACTTACATCTGCATTACTTCTGTGTTCTTGATGTAAGAAAGTCTGACATAATATTACCAGCAAGCTTTATGTACTTATGAACAGATTTGTACACCTTCTATTACAACTGAGACAGGAACTGGAAAATGTCAAAGTAAAAAGCCCATCCATAGCACAGTGTGTTATTTTCAGTGCCACGTATGTAACTGAAGTGGGAGATTACTCTGGTGTAAAATGTTTTTAAAATGCTAATTTTAATGAAAATTTTAAATTCTAGCTCATTATCCTTTTATAGATTTAAAAATAAAATGTTTATTCTATCTAGCTAGTTTATTTGAAAGTCCTTCTATAGCTTTGGCACGTCTTCCAGCAAAAAATTCAACTCTTTGTAAATATTCTGTCTAATAACTGCCAAATTGTCCGTCATTTTTCATATTCTGTTCAAAACTGCTTGTGTCACATCTAATAAGAGTGTAAATTAATTCTAATTCATCACAAAACTGAAGAAAATGGATTCAGATTGTGTCTGTTGGAGATGCTTGATGAGCATCTTTACAAGGTCACTTAGTTTATACATCAAAGAGATACACATGTTTACATGAACGTGATATATGAAGCAGATATGCATACGTCTGTTTGCAGCAGAAACTTTAGTATTCTGGATGAGTGGAATTTATAAACTCCAGTTCTGGTCAGTAGCTGAAATACTGCAGCATGACGTCATATAGACTGACGTGGGATTCAGCTCATTGTGTTGGGATGTAACCTCAACATAGAAACTGAACGTAATATTCAGTTAAATGTCACATTAATACAGTCAAATGCTAAATCACAAGGCAACGTTGAAGTATCTGTGTGTTATTAAAAAACTAGGGTTTTTTTTCCACATGTTTGACCAGTTCTCAGTCACATAGTTTTGTGCAATTTATGGGAAAAAAACCCTTCTAGCAAATCCCCTTTTAAGTCTAAAATTTCAAGGACATTTATCATGACTGATGAAATGTTATAAGGGTCAGCAAATCAAACCTGGATGTAATCCCATGCTTTAATCCTGCACTGGTCCAGAAGAAAAGACTTCTGTACTATCTTAACACTCTGAACAATTGGAGATTAATTTGTTCCATTAAGGGGTGAAATCTGCTGAGAAACAAGCTTCTCGAGTCCACTCTGGAAATAAGAAAGCCACCACAGACCACTTATGTGTTTCATAAATCATTGGCTATGTAAGACACAAGAGCACAGTAACAAACTAACCAGCATCTTTTGTAAAAACTCACAGAACATTATGAGTTTTCAGCAGCACTTCTGTATTTGTAGAATCCAATATTGCTTTCAATTACTCTGTATTTAGTATATCAAACATAATTACATTCTGAAGTTTAGATGTGTTGGGCTTGTCTTGGGTTATCTTAAAATTTTGTTTCAGATTTTTTTTTTTAATGGTGATGTTTTTGACTGCACCTGTTGATAGTTTCTTGTGATGGTGAGAAAATAGGATTTGAAATGCAGTTTAAAGTGGTCAGCTGTCATTTTTTTTTAAAAGTCACAAATCAAGAGCATCTTCAGCAATGTAATAACCAAAAGAAAATCTTTATTTTGAATTAATTTAGGTCCTTCAGCCTCTTTAAGTAATGCTGAATGCGTATAAACTATTGTATGTTTGTGATTAATTTGTTATATAAGCCTAAAAGGATATAACCTTTCATTATAACAATGATAATCTGCTGAAACAGGAGGAAGAAAGTGAAAATCAGAGTACCATGAAAACCTGCCAGAACTGTGTTCTGGGTGGGGAACAGTGCGCTAGAAAGAACACTGAACTTAAACAGCTTATTTAAATCACAGTGAATTATAAATGTCTTGAAACTGAACAGATTATGCTGGTTGGGCCTTGTAGGAAGAATGGAAGAGAATAGGCAAAAGAAGATGATGTATGTACAAGAGATGAAGGAAACAAGATCAAGAGGTAGACCAAAAAAGAGATGGAGAGACAACATAGAAAGGATATAAAGGAAATTGGTGTCACCAACTTGAGAGAGAAGATTAGGAACAGAGAGGAATGGAGATGAACTTTGTCTGCAGCAGTGAGCCTTAATGGCTCAGAAAACTGCAGAAGAAGGAGAAGCCAAAACTTTATGCAAAACATAAAACAGTGGTACAGAATACACAGACAATGCCACAGAAAAACACATTTAAAATGTAAAAATGAATTTTAATTCCATAATATAAATGTATTAAACAGAACATGACAAAAGCATGATACATGATATAAAAATACCACCCTCATACACTGATGTCAATGTTAGCAAATCAGTTATCTAAGTCCTGAGAAACATCTTTTCACAAAGAGACATACTTCAGACATCATCAAAACAATACAGAATTTACCAGAGATGCAGCCATCATAATCTAATGTGGAATATTTAGTCTGTCATTCATTCAAAAAATATGTTTATTGTAAAATAGTGTAGTAACACACCATAAAGAAAATACTTACACAAAGTATTTATATACAATATAACATGTTGAAAACTACATGAAACAGAATCTGCAACTGAACATAGAAATAAGAAAACTGTTCAGCACTTGCTGCATATTTGAAACATTAAATATCTTAAGCTACAAATAAATAATCAGTCTAAAAAAAAGCCAGGCAATACCCACTTACTGATTTCTAAATAAGAAAATTGTGTGTGTGTGTGTGTGGGGGGTGGTGTAGTGGTCAGTTTGGCTGTAATTAGAGGAGAATATGTGGTGATAGATTTTTTTTATTTTTAACTGAAAAGGTTAAGAGTGAAGAGAAAACAGAGGGGATAGAAGCAGTCAAACATAGGAGAAAGTGGCACTTTAAACCAAACATAGGAGAAAGTGCCACTTTAAATCAAACATAGGAGAAAGTGGCACTTTAAACCAAACATAGGAGAAAGCGGCACTTTAAACCAAACATAGGAGAAAGTGGCACTTTAAATCAAACATAGGAGAAAGTGGCACTTTAAATCAAACATAGGAGAAAGTGGCACTTTAAATCAAACATAGGAGAAAGTGGCACTTTAAATCAAACCAAACAGCACAGGAAAGAAAGAGAGTAAAGCTGATTAGAAATACTACATGACAGTGCATTATTGCCAAGATCAAGCAGTGTGGGTTCAAATAAAGGAATGTACTGAATGTCAGTGCCCAGTTAACCTTCATTAATTCAAAAGTAGCTGCTTTTATTTATTTATTTTTTAATCTGCCCCCTAGTAAACCAGGTTGTGGTCTCACATACATGAGACCAATTTCTAGGTGAATGATAATTTTTCCTTAATGCATTGGTAGTTACATGTATAATATATTTAGATACACCTTATCTTGCAGTCAGTTATTGTCCATTTTCTGATTCTGACTTCGAGTCTCAAACTGATAAGAACACTGCCATATTTAAACTGTTAGATGAAGGAATGATTGTGAAATAAACCTCATTAACTTGGTTAGATTTTAATCATGGACACAGCTGCTGAGATCTGACACCACAATCACTATCATAATCACCATTCCATTTTAAAATATCATTACACAAAAATACAATCTACATATTATCATGTGATTCTACAGGGTACATCAGGCACAATGTGTCAGTACATGTTAGTGCTACTCCATAATTTTGTTTCTTTTCTTTCATCATTCCATCGGGGTTGCATACTGTTACCTTACTTATTTAACTTGTATACTGAAAATATAATGAGGAATGTTATAGAAGATGTAGACAAAGAATATTACGATGCCATAACAATTGGAGAGATTAGATAAGCTGATGATATGACACAGTATTACTGTCCACAACACAAAAAAGAATGGAAAAACTAATTATATCAGTCTGTAAGAATAGTGAAGAGCAGAATTTTTATCTTGATGCAAAGAAATTTAAATTGATAACAAATGGCAAAACAAATAAGGCAGCTGAAATATGTATCAATGATGAAAAATTGGAAGAGGTGGAGAGTTTAGAATGTCATGGATCATTACTAACTAATAATGGAGATACAATGAGGGATATTAAAAGGAGGACATCTATCGCTCTTCAGAGAATAAAACAACTAAAGAATCTGGAGGAACAGACAGAACTACAAAAATAAGATTTTTAAGGGCATGCATTGTTCCCATCGCAATATATGATTGTAAGACCTGGACACTTAACAAAAAAGCTGAGAAACACATAAATGCCTTTGAATGTAAATGCTACAGAAGAGTCCTTCAGAAATCATGGACGTAAAAAAGAACAAATATATCCATACTACAATAACTTAATATTGAAGAAGGTTGGCTAGTAAGGAAGATTAAACAGAGAAAACTGAAATATTTTGGACACATTAAACGTCATGAATTTTGGGAAGACAGTCTTGGAAGGGTACATAATGGGGAAAAGAAAGAGAGGAAGACCAAGGCAAAGATGGCTCCAAGACATCATTAATGATCTGCAGATAGATGCATCAGCAGCAGGGCATCTTACTTACAATCGAGAGGCCTACAGGAGAGCTGTTTGTGAGGCAAAGTTCTACAAGGGACAAGAAAATGACTGACTTCTTTCATAATTCATATACAGAAAATTTGTTTGTTTTACTTGTCTTTGACAGACAGTGCTCAAAAATATTCTCACTGCAGAACTTTAAACATAAGCACCAATTATTACTTGGTATATAATTATGTGAAAAAATAATCACTATTAAATATTAAATTTGAAACAAGAAAAACTTTCATGTCAGCCTATCAAATCTAAATTTTATATTTTATAACTAATGCCTACTGAACTCTTTGACCAACTTAGCCATTTCGTGCATGGCCTCATAAATTCCTTCTCCATTTACTGCACATGCTCCTTGCACATACCACTTCCTGTCTTGTACTGAACGCATTTCAAGTTTGTCAGCAACCTCTGAAGTAGATAATGCACCAGGAAGATCCTGTTTGTTAGCTACAATAACCACGGGCACTCCAGACATATCAGGGTCTTTAATCATGTCATGAAGTTCATTTTTTGCCTCTTCCATTCTTGAAACATCAGCACTGTCAACAATGAAGAGCAGGCCCTGGGAAATGTAGGACAAAAGGTGAACAGTTTGAATAGCTTGTGCATTTATTTATAGTAAATCCTCCTATGATTCATATTCATGCATGAATTTCATCTTCTAAATAAAAATTTCTTATATACTTAATATATCCAAGTCAAAAATAAGTAATATTTTATTACAAAAATCATCATCATCTCATCATCATCATCAGGTGCCATGCTGCCTGGCAATGGCTATTATGTCTCCCCACAGTTCCTAATCTTTCATGCAGGTCATCAGTTCAGTCAGTTGTATCTCACACCATCTCATCAAACTATACAGTATCATTTATCTTGGCCTTCTCTTGACTCTTCCTCCCCTTATTTTTCCTGTTGTTACAATAATTTCAGTGTCCCCTTCTTCTCACTGGATGTCCTATGAAAGTACATTGTCTCTCTTGTATCTTTTTAATAAGATTTTTTTTTTGTTTCTCCACTCTTCTCATCATCATATATTAATGAATTTAATATCCCCATTTAAACTGTACTTATCTTTCTTCATTAAGTTTTGTAAGGAAATATTCATATGTTTAATTTTTTTAACCTGAAATATATTTTACATTCTATTAGTAATTTTACATGATATCATTACATTATTTTCTTTCATCAGTTATTACCTTACGCTTTACATAATTCCACAGCCATCCATTACTTAGGCCAGTATCTTTGTCATCATCCTCTGCTACCTGCTTTTATTCTTATCACAACATATTCTTACTATCTTTTTCATCCACACAAAAAAAAAAAATCTTGGTTATATTAGAGACAGATGAAAGTGTATGGTATCCTTTAACAAAATGATACAAAAAGTGAAATAACAAAAGAGAAGAAAAGAGAATGAGAGACAACAGTCACAAAGTTATGTTTCATAAATTGTCATTTATAAATGATATCAGGAAAGATAAAATGAGAAATAAAAAAAAAAAAACGTTCAGAATGACATTCAGCAAAGATTAGAAAAACACTTTTTCAAACTCATGAATTTTTCTTTTTTTTATTTGACTGTGAACAAAGAAGTGTTAAATGAAATGAAATGATCAACATAAAAAAAAATAAATAACTTTAGAAGCTGAGAACTAAAACATTTTGATCAGTTCAAAAGGAATAGTATTAAACTGAACTCCATACAAGAGGAAAAAAACAGATGGCAATGATGTATAGATAGATCAAAAATATCAACAATGGACAAGAAGCAAGTCTGCTAAGTATGTCATCTCAGAAAGTGACAAAGCAAGCATGAGATATGGTGCAGCCATCCTTCTTTGTGCAAAAAAAAAAAATTAAATTCATCTTAAAATATTTCATAACTTAAAGCACTGAAGTATTCATATGTTTCTTCTGTGGAGAAAACCTCCCTCCATATTTTTGTTTGAACTTTCAGCAATGATATCATCAGTTTTGCTGTAACCATTTGTCCTACAAGTGTGTTGGTGTAGAAGTGACATGTCCTACCTGAGTGTTGGTGTAGAAGTGACATGTCCTTCCTGAGTGTTGGTGTAGTAGTGACATGTTCCACCTGTGTGTTGGTGTAGTAGTGACATGTCTTACCTCTGTGTTGGTGTAGTAGTGACATGTCTTACCTCTGTGTTGGTGTAGTAGTGACATGTTCCACCTGTGTGTTGGTGTAGTAGTGACATGTTCCACCTGTGTGTTGATGTAGTAGTGACATGTCCTACCTGTGTGTTGGTGTAGTAGTGACATGTCTTACCTGTGTGTTGATGTAGTAGTGACATGTTCCACCTGTGTGTTGATGTAGTAGTGACATGTTCCACCTGTGTGTTGGTGTAGTAGTGACATGTCTTACCTGTGTGTTGATGTAGTAGTGACATGTCTTACCTGTGTGTTGATGTAGTAGTGACATGTCTTACCTGTGTGTTGATGTAGTAGTGACATGTTCCATCTGTGTGTTGGTGTAGTAGTGACATGTCTTACCTGTGTGTTGGTGTAGTAGTGACATGTCTTACCTGTGTGTTGGTGTAGTAGTGACATGTCTTACCTGTGTGTTGGTGTAGTAGTGACGCCACAAGGCACGAATCTTCTCCTGTCCTCCCACGTCCCACACGGTGAAAGTTACTCCCTTCACTGGGGAAACCGTCTCAACATTAAAACCAATTGTTGGAATCGTGCACACTGTTTCATTCAGCTTCACCTGCAGATGTGAACAAAGGATAAATGAAGCATAAATATATTGTACTTAAACAGAAAAGCAAATGGCTGGAGAGGCTTAGGAATTTTAAAAAAAACAAGACAAATGTACAGTCTGACAAAAGAGCATTGTAGAAAATCAGCAATTAAAATAGACAGATAAGGCACAGTCAAACAGCATAACATTTAATGATTCTAATGATACTGATGATGAGATTTACATGGCCACTAATTAGCATTGTTATAAAAGAAGAAGAAGCAGGTGATGGTTGGGACATGTGCTCTGAATGACTGACAACTCACTACCAAAAATAGCACTAAGATGGACACCACAGGGGAACAGAAGTAAGGGTAGACCAAAAGAGACATGGAGAAGAACAACAGAAAGGATGTTGAGCAATAGATGGATCACCTGGGCAAGAGCAGAAAAAAAGGCGAAGGACAGGCTTTTGTGGAAAACCCTTGCAGAAGCCTCATGTGCCCTGGGCACTTAAGGTTCAGAGAGAGAGAGAGAATTAGCATTGTTAATAAACTGATAATGATAAACTTAATTTATCATTTATGTGATACAAAGAGCAAGAAAACTACAGACTGAAACAGGACTGGTCACATGTGGACTAAGCTGTCACCACATTCCCATCACATCTTCCAAGGTTAGATCTTAAGTGAATGTATTAGTGGTGATGCAGTTATCATGATCAAAAATTGTCACAACACAATCTCACAAACATGCAGTGCTCCATGTAACGAGCTGCTGTGATACTACTTGCACCCAACAATACAGGGATGATATGTTCCATGATGTGCTTTTCAAGAAGCTATTAATAATATTTTGACCCTTACCCTTAACATATCTGAAGGGGGCCAAGTAATGTTGCAACAGTCTGTTTACTTTGAGGACAATTTCAGGAAAGGATATGGTAACAGACAAGCCATGGCTCATCCACCCTCATGACATTTCTCTGTCTCAGTCACATTCTACCATTTTTCTACTGACATTCATACCCTTAAACACTCAGAATGGCCCTTATTTAAATATCACTAGTTTTCTTTAACATACTGAATAAATAACTATCAGATGGGGTTATAAGAAACAAGTAATGAATGCTTCAGAATAACATAAGATATATTTACAAAAACTTTATGTAAAGTAAGTGAAAATAAAAGTAATACAGCAAATGCACTTTCGTTATGATGCACGCACTTACTTTATAGAGGATCGTTGTTTTTCCGGCTGCATCAAGTCCCAACATAAGAACTTTTGTAGGAACTCCAGACTGGAAGCTCATGATTGCATCGTATACCTTGGACAAAAGAATTCCCATGACGAAGAAGCTGAGCGAAGTTCAGTTTGCTTCTGTCCAATAATTTTCGTGCGCCTGGTATTACTACTATTACTTATTCCGCTTATAGCAAACAGATTAGCAGAACTATCCAACTTTTGAGTTTAGTGAACTATGTATACCAAGTTATCAAGTTGGCCAAATGGTTTGGTTTGAGTCCAAGGTAGGCAAGCTTTCGTTTTTATACAATGCAGCCCGTGTGGACTGACACATTTTGGAATATATCATATTTTGAAACATGCAGCGATTCCACATGTGCTAGAGCCACGTGTTGGTTATTTTTAATATGTACAAAGGAACTATCTCGGAACGTGTAAGATAGGCAAGATTTAACTCCAACACGACGCTGCCATGCTGTCTGTATTAGCGTCACAGGAAACAGCTGTGTTTATAAATAACAACCGTTGCTTGGTGACGTGTGTGCTATTAATAGGTAAAGATTAGCTACTCTTACGTGAAAGACGAGCAGCCAAATTAATCATGTTGAATGCAAAGACAGATCTTGGAATAGATCTGGCACAAGCAACATACAAAGGACTAGATAATAAAGTAAAAAAAAAAAATTCACCTACAAGGGATAAAAGAGAATACATGGACAATATGGCGAAAGAAGCAGAGAAAGCAGCAAAAACAGGAGACAGCAAAGCTCTATATAACATACAAAAGAGGCTAACGGGTACTATCGCATCCAAAGAAAGAGCAATCTTTAGTAAAACTGGCACCCTAAATTAACCACCACCTAGGACAGTGTTTCCCAAAGTGGGTGATAAAATCTCCCCCCCCCCCCCCCAAAAATGGGATTTTGGAAAGAACGAGGGGTGGTGAAGGAAAGAAAAAGGATCAATAGGGGGAGGGGCAGTGGAAGAAAAGGGGGTAGTGGGGGGGGGGCGCCGTAATACCTTCCTTTGATAATCCAAACGGGATCGAAGGCGGCAGGGACTTCAAAGGCCCCGATCGGATGTACTGATCCTTTTATGTCCTGCCGCCAGGGGCCGGCCCTTCTTCAAAACGACGAAGTAGCTATCACAAGCTGAACTTCCTGTCTCGGAGTTCAAAACAAAAACAAAAACACCACAAGCAGAAAAGAAATGTAGACAGTATAGCATGGGGGTATCTGAAATATGGATGTATAACAAAACCAAACAACCAGCAACAACTATTCTGTCTACTGTTTGAAAAAAATATTTTCTAATGTAGTACATGGGGTGGGGGAACGACGTTGAGGATGTATTTGTTGAGTTTTTTCCCTTGACGGCCCACGCGGGCCTTACAGAACCATAGGCTTAGTCTAATCCAGCGGTTATCAACGTTCCAAGTCCCAGTCTCCATTTTTCACCCAACGCTGCCCCCTCCATACTTCCCCTGTGTTTTAAATCATCACCCAGAAAGGATTTTCACAATTATTCATTCTGTCATGGAGAAAATTCCTTACAGGAAAAAAAAAAAAAATTCCACCTTCTAGACTTGAAATTCCTATCCCAGGTGCCACGACTCCATGCTGAGAATCACTGTACTCAGACAGTCAGTCTCGTTACTGCTCATATTCTTGTGTACTTCTTTAGAGGTATGATAAAAACCAACTGCCCATCTGAGAAATGTGTTCGAATTCGTTACGTACATTAACAGACTAAACTAAATCTGCCCTCACTATTGTCTGAGTTGCTAGTTCTGCTAGCGTGGGAGGTTCAACTGAGAGATCAGTGCTCTTATTTCAGTGCTGATGTGACTGTATGTACATATCAACTGTTTGAATTTCACTCATTCTGTCACACAGCAACAGGCAGCAACAGAGACTTGTGAGACGTCAAGACTATCCTTATAAATCATTTATTATATTCAAGCTCATTTTCACGTTATTAATCCATTATACTTTCATGTACTGATTCCACATCACAGCTTAGCAGTCACATGCTGATCTGTAAGCTGAGATGTCTTGACTGATCTGTGACCTGAGATGTCTTGACTGATCTGTGACCTGAGATGTCTTGACTGATCTGTGACCTGAGATGTCTTGACTGATCTGTGACCTGAGATGTCTTGACTGATCTGTGACCTGAGATGTCTTGACTGATCTGTGACCTGAGATGTCTTGACTGATCTGTGAACCTGAGATGTCTTGACTGATCTGTAAGCTGAGATGTCTTGACTGATCTGTAAGCTGAGATGTCTTGACTGATCTGTAAGCTGAGATGTCTTGACTGATCTGTGAACCTGAGATGTCTAGACTGATCTGTCTGAGAGATGTTTCTGTTAGCGCCTGTTCAGTTTTGCAAGTTTTGTTATTCGTTGCCCATCTGACTATAAACTGACAAATGCTGCCATCAGCCACATTTCACTGCT
Organism: Achatina immaculata; assembly: GCA_009760885.1. NCBI lineage: Eukaryota > Metazoa > Mollusca > Gastropoda > Stylommatophora > Achatinidae > Lissachatina > Lissachatina immaculata. The sequence continues at coordinate 1,098,128 of CM019694.1, forward strand.
CCAGTTTTAGTACCTGATCAGTCAAATTATCTGTTTAAGTTCTGATAACCAACGTAAGGTAATACCAGGTAATTTAAACTACACTAACTTTCGGTGTCATAGTTTTATCAGAGATGAAAAGACCGCTGGCTTCCTGGCTCAGTCCAAAAATTCCGCCTCTGCGGTGTTAAATGTTAGGCAGTTGCTGAGAGCAGAATCCTTGATTAATAACTGAGTTCTGTTAACTGTTAAAATTTTTCTAGTCTCCCTTGGTGAAAGTACTCACTCCCCCACTAAGAGAAGCCATTTGACCTGTCATGACATTTTGATTATGAGAAACCACTCAGATCGCCACTTCCTCCTACTCCCCGCTAAGGGAGGAGAGGAACGATCCTCAATAGACCTCAGGATCATCACAAGAGCAGTTATGATCCCAGGACCAGCTTCACAAGTTTCAAGTCTCAGTCACTCTCTTATGACTTCTTTTACATGAATTACCGGAGAACCCCTTCATCTCTTGTACTCGATCTTTGTAGAGTTTTCTAGACTTCTCTGTGGCACGTGTGTACGTGCATTGGTACACCGTATACGTGAACATCCGTATGTGGTATACATAACATCTTCATGTGCTCTGGCGGTAGGTCTCTACGATTATACTCCCCCATTTTGTACGGTGGTCCTGAGAATTTCTGGTCAGATCCGAATGTAGGGTGTTAGTTTCCCTTGCTGGTTTGTGCACGGTTAGTTTCCCTTCTTGCCTTCCGCTGCCGGTTTGTGCACGGTTAGTTTCCCTTCTTGCCTTCTGCTGCCGGTTTGTGTACGATTAGTTTCCCTTCTTACCGTCTGCTGCCGGTCTGTGCACGATTTTATTGGCTAGGCTTTCTCTGAAGATAATATAAAGACTGTGGGTGAGGGGAGCAGGTAGGAGGGGGTGGATTGGCTGTACTTGCCCCCATTGCTGTTTATTACATATTCACAGGTGACTGTTCTGTCTTGAGACCATTCCACCACCCAGCACCGGGTAAGGATGGCAAATCAGCGTGGACGTTAATCTACATACAAACAATGGACGTTAATGTACATACAAACAATGGACGTTAATGTACATACAAACAATGGACGTTAATATACATACAAACAATGGACGTTAATGTACATACAAACAATGGACGTTAATGTACATACAAACAATGGACGTTAATATACATACAAACAATGGACGTTAATGTACATACAAACAATGGACGTTAATGTACATACAAACAATGGACGTTAATGTACATACAAACAATGGACGTTAATGTACATACAAACAATGGACGTTAATGTACATACAAACAATGGACGTTAATATACATACAAACAATTTTAATACTTTCATAAGCCAGAATTTTAACGTCATAACAATAGTAAAGCAGAGAAAAATCTTATCTTTCCTTGTATTTACCTGAAATAGATGAAGCTTCTGTACGTATTTCTATTCCCTTTGTCCACCATCTGCTCCCCCCCCCCCCACCCCGAACTTCGGCTCACGAATAACCAACATCAAAGAAGGTAATATAAAATATGTGATAAAAAAGGTGGGACTGAAGCTGTAGGAATATACATGCTTTAATAGTTACAGAATTATAGAAATATAGTGATTTAATAATTATAGAATTATAGAAATATAATGGTTTGATAACTTTCTGATCAATCAAACAATCAAGTGCCGTGCCGCGTGGCGTAGGCGATCATTTCTCTCCACAATTCCCTGTCTTTAGACTTAATTATGAGATCCGCCGGTGACTTTCTTCCTGGCCACACTGACAGCCCATCCAGTAATTTCTCTCTCTCTCTCTCTCTCTCTCTCTCTCTCTCTTTCTGTCTTCCTCTGTCTTTTCTTCCCTCAATGTTTCCAGTTGCCACAGTGTGTCCAATTTTCCTCTTCTCAGATAATGCCCTATAAAATTCGTTTGTCTGCTTCTGATCTTTGCAGTAATTTGCTTTTTAACTCCAGCCTCTCTTAAGACTTCTTCTTTGGTTTTCTTAGCTGTCCATGGTACCTTCAACATTCTTCTTATGAACCACATTTCCATGGCCTCCATTTCTTACTGTACTCTCTTATTCATGGACCATGCTTCACATCCATAAAACAAAATTGGCTCGATGTAACATTTAAGTACTCGGAATCTTGTTTCTATTGATATGGATCTGTTGCACAAGATGTTTCTCAATTTCTGGAATGCTGATTTGGCCTGAGCAGATCTGCTTTTTACTTCGTTGTGACATTTCCCATCAGCTGTTATAATTGTTCCTAAGTACTTGAATCTATCAACTTGTTTTAATTCTGTGCCATCGATGGTAATGCTACATTGTGGTGGTATTCTTTTCTTTGAGATAACCATCACTTCAGTCTTTTTTTAAATTCAAACTGAGACCGTTACTTTTACTTTCACGAACCACGATGTCCAGAAGAGCCTGTAGCTCCCCTTCACGTTTAGTAATCAGAACTGTGTTGTCTGAAGTTGTTACGGTTGTACCCGCCAATTGATATTCCTGGCAAGCTCTCTATATTTCCCATTATGTTTTCGTGTACAAGGAGAAGAGGTAAAGAGATAGAACACATCCTTGTCTCACTCCCAATTTTATGTCTTGAAATGCTCCTATTTGGTTATAAACCTTCATTGCTGCTGATTGCTGCCAGTATATGTTTTTGATGAGTTTCAGATCTTTCCCATCTATGTTGATGTCTTCCAGCACTCTTATAATTTCTGTGTGTCTCACTTTATCGATTGCTTTACAGTAGTCTATGAAGCATAAGTATAGGTCCGTCTTTACTTCTATTGATCTATTGATCTTTCCATTAATGTTATATATATATATATATATATATATATATATATATATATATTTGGCTTTACTTGTGCCTTTTCCTTCGACGAAGCCACACTGTTCTTCAGTGATTTCTGGTTTTATTTTGCCCCTGACTCTTCTCGTGACAATACGAAGCAGGATTTTGATAACATGGCTCATAAGACTAATGGTTCGATGGTCTTCACATTCAACCTCACCTTGTTTCTTTGGTAGGACAATGAAAACTGATTACAAAAGGTCTGATGGGGCATAGTTTCTGTTATAGATGCCATTCAGCAATCTGGTAATTATTTCTATGCCAAGCTCTCCTAATGCTTCCAATTCTTCCTTGGTGATTTTATCTGGTCCTGGTGCTTTGTTGTTCTTCATGTGTGTGATGGCTTCTTTCACTTCTGCTTTGAATATAGGAGGCCCTTCATTATTATTTAATATATCTATGTCGCCTCTATTGTCCTCATTGAGTTCTCCAGCGTATTCGCACCATCTTGCCATTATTAATAACTTTCTGATAAATAAGTATAAAAATATATCGCATCAGAGGGGATAGGAATAAACAATATCAAACAACATATAAAGGATTAAATTAAGCACATGAATTATCACCCAGTTTTCATCGCTTGTAAGACGTTGTGTGTCTGAGGCAGTCATTGAGTTTTTTTTTTATGCCACAGAATCGCTGAAAGTTTTACAGTAAATCTGTACCTTAAGATAAATGTAAACATTTGCGTTCCATTTGTGACAGTCATGGAAATATTTCCAGCGTAACTATGTCTTGCAATAAATTAATACAAACATTTGTGTCCCATTGCCGTAAGTTTAGAATCAATGGAAGATTTCCACACAAATTCATGTGACAAACTAATAGAAGCGTTTATGCTCCATTTGCGACAACGGTCGAATGAAAATGACGTTCCCTATGTTGCACCAACGCATGGACTTTGGTTTGAGCGGCAGACTAAATCCACAGATACCTTCAAACCTGGCTAGTCTCTCAGGAATACATTTATCGTCATATGAGGTCTCTTGGTCCTCCTCGACTTGCTCGAGGTCTGTAAGGGTTTGGCTAAGTGAGCTGCCCTCTGATTTAGAAGATCTCCAAGTCCAAATTGGGCATTCCTGGCACTGCGCAACAGAATCAAGATTGCTGCCTCCCGACCGAAAAACATCTCCTCCTGTTTTCCATATTTCATAGCACTTTGTTGAAGGTTTGGAGTTTTTATCTGCACTGCCAGGGTGCCGACACGGCGCAACTCCAGGGAGCTTCTTTTCATGGCTGAAACTTTGTGGATAATCCACATTCTTCTGGCAAGAGTCATTCGCTTTTCCAGTATTGCCATCTCTTCTCAAATACTTAGGATCGATTCCAGAGCGCAAAGAAAAAGTGTCAGAACATTCGCAGTCCCCGTCTTGGTAACACCGTGAAACTGGAGCAGTTACCCTTTCGTCTGTTTGTATAACGTCGGTTGATCGGGAGTTGTTGGCAGTTAATCTTATGTTCACACTCTCTTCCTGCATTTGTTTGCCCTTACATGGCATACTGTAATTCATCTGGTTGTAAACGTTGTTTGTAAGTGGACTGTTGTGTTCAGGGGCAGGATTTTCGTGTACGATTTTACACGGACTTTCCGTAATTTTTGGGTGGAATTCTTTTTCCACGCATCCCATGTGAAGATAGTGCACTGCTCCCTTATCTGACGTCACTTTTATGTTGACTTTCTTGAGATAATCTTCGCGAATTTTGCGATTTAAACACTGTCTTTTCTGCGCGCTTTCAAGGGAAAGAGGAGGAAAGTCGAGCGACTGGTGCATATCTGGAAAGTGAAATGATCACACTGGTTTTCTACTGCATTGTGATATTCTGTATGGAATAAACCACAAAGCCGGACAACAGTTTAGTTTGAACAAACCTGCTCGAAGCGTTTCGCTCTAGAGAACGTATGTAAAGAGCTAAATGTAGCACTGGCTTCTATCTGACTTTACACTTTACCTGCGTGAAGTATTGTTTGATTTTAGTTATTTCTACTGTTTATTACAAAATAGCTTCATTAGATATGTTTCGCTCTTTTAATATCGTAACCAGATAAGATAAGGCAATGAAATAACAAGACGGGGTGTTGTTAGATTCTTCACCGTCTTGTGTACTGATTTCCTAAAGACTTATTCGAATGTTTTCAGCGTTAAATCTGCCCTTTTCTCTTTGGTGCCAGAGTATTAAGAGCTACTATAATTGATCATGAACTTTGTTCTGTTGGAGGCCAAGGTTGAGAAACACACGTTCACCGTAGGCGGATACTACTGTACTGGAAGATGAGATGTTACAGACAACTGACTAACTCGAGACAAGACAGAAAATTGTCTTCTCTGAGAAACATTTAGATAACTCGTCTCTCATGCGGTGCTAAAACTGTGGAGTCTGTTGCATTAGGAAGCCGTGAATTATTATTTCCTGCAAAAGGGATAATTTCATCTGGAGAAAGATCACAGTTCAAACATCACATCACATTGAAACATCAGTTTCAAATAGTAGATGTAAAGTGCAACTCCAGATTACGTTGGCCAATAAAATTGTACAAGGTGTCGAAAAGATCAAGGCGTAGCGTTAGATGCACATTTTTCTGAACAACCAAATCCCTGTCGTCTAGAATAGCAGATATCATCCAAGACTTCGTTTCATAAGAAATCGTTGCTGTATATCATGCTTTCATATTCTACCTCTCCTTTTTTCTTGATGCTGCAGCCTCGTTTATAAAGCGGAGAAAATTGAATGTCGTTACAGAAGATCAGAATGATGAAACAGTAATCAAGTTTGATGTTCTGAACTAAATATAACTTGTTCTGCCTTTTGTTACAGACAACTGGTAGAGTCAGTTGGTTTGTAGCCCTTCCGGTGCGAGTACAGTAGCAATAGTTCTATTAGTGGCACGGGAAATCCCACATTTGTTTTCGTTTGTTTGTAACTTTTAGATGTGTTGCCAGTCTTGGAGATGAGGAAAAAAAAAGAAACAAACATGACTTTATTTCAGTGTAGAAATTAGTTCAGTAACAGAATGGTTTGTTAAAGCTAGTTCAGTTTCTTTAATAAAATCAATCAGTCAGTTAGTTAGTCAGTCAGCCAGTTAGTTTGTCAATCAGTCAGTTAGTTAGTCATTCAGTCGGTTAATTTCGTCATTGTAGCACTTCCAACATGCTTGTTGGCCCTCAGATCTCCTTAACTTAACCCCTATTGGGCATCGACTGACAGCCCCAGTTCTGTGTGGACTTTTTCCTAGGAGTCTACCACACTCTATCCCAGACAGATCTTTCATTCTGTGCAAAGATTCAGTGTCGAAAGTTTCTATCCAAACAGACTATGTGGAGGTAGTTTCAGATTGTATGAATATTTTTACACTTACTGGCTTCTTTAAGGAAAAGGCAGAATGCCAACTTCTCGAAGAACTGGTTTGTTGTTTGAAGAACTGAGGAGACGCCTCAGCTTACATAGCTGTGTTGAGAAACAGTGACAGTTAATCTTCGGGCTACCTGACTGTGTTGAGAAACAGTGACAGTAAATCCTTAGCCTACTTAGCTGTGTTGAGAAACAGTAACAGTAAATCCTTAGCTTACTTAGCTGTGTTGAGAAACAGTGACAGTAAATCCTTAGCCTACTTAGCTGTGTTGAGAAACAGTGACAGTAAAGCTGAAAGCAGATATCACTGACGGCGACTGGGAAACGGCAGAGGTAGTCCTACCGCGTCACAGAGGCACCTAGATGAAGTCATGTTTGTGTACATGTTTTCCTTGATTTGTCTGCATCCCATAAGGTGATGTGATCAGCTGCACGCCTGGCTAACTTTCCTTGATGAGCTGTAGAAGAGTCAGACACCAGTTTCCGAAACCGAATGACCGAAACGAACCCGCGGACCGTCTGGGAAAGCGTGTTAGTGAGAGATGTTGGTGTACGTAGCCTGCTTTTCTTAATATCAGTGCCGCATTCAGATTCCTCGTAGTTAAGTCTAAAGTCAAGCCTCTCAAGCCATCACCCTCTAGACGAGAGTGGAGACGACTAGCTACTCCACTTTTTGAACACTGACCCAGTCACACAAATGGGTATATGCCCTTTCAAAGAGCTCCGATGTGAGGCTTCCAGTTAAATAGTAACAGTTGTAACAATAAGCATTTTGAGAGTAGATTTAGCTACACTGAGCAGGGGTAAGATGTGTACGGGTCTACATCTAGGAATAGGGACCAGGAGTAAGATGTGTGTGGGTCTGGATCTAGCCGCAGGTACCAGGGATAAGATGTGCCTGGGTCTAGATCTAGCTGTATGGACCAGGAGTAAGATGTGCCTGGGTCTAGATCTAGCTGTAGGGACCAGGAGTAAGATGTGTATGGGTCTAGATCTAGCTGAAGGGATCAAGGATAAGATGTGTTTGGGTCTAGATCTAGCTGTAGGGACCAGGGGTAAGATGTGTGTGGGTCTACATCTAGGTATAGGGACCAGGAGTAAGATGTGTGTGGGTCTACATCTAGGAATAGGGACCAGGAGTAAGATGTGTGTGGGTCTACATCTAGGAATAGGGACCAGGAGTAAGATGTGTATGGGTCTACATCTAGGAATAGGGACCAGGAGTAAGATTTGTATGGGTCTGGATCTAGCCGCAGGTACCAGGGATAAGATGTGCGTGGGTCTAGATCTAGCTGTATGGACCAGGAGTAAGATGTGTGTGGGTCTAGATCTAGCTGTAGGGACCAGGAATAAGATGTGTGTGGGTCTAGATCTAGCTGTAGGGACCAGGAATAAGATGTGTGTGGGTCTAGATCTAGCTGTAGGGACCAGGGGTAAGATATGTGTGGGTCTAGATCTAGCTGTAGGGACCAGGGGTAAGATGTGTGTGGGTCAAGATCTAGCTGTAGGGACCAAGAGTAAGATGTGTGTGGGTCTACATCTAGCGGTGGAGACCATACACATCTTACTTATGGTCTCCACCGCTAGATGTGTATGAGTCTAGCTGTAGGCACCAGGAGTAAGATGTGTGTGGGTCTACATCTAGCGGTGGAGACCATACACATCTTACTTATGGTCTCCACCGCTAGATGTGTATGAGTCTAGCTGTAGGCACCAGGAGTAAGATGTGTGTGGGTCTACATCTAGCGGTGGAGACCATACACATCTTACTTATGGTCTCCACCGCTAGATGTGTATGAGTCTAGATCTAGCTGTATGGATCAGATATAAGATGTGTGTGGGTCTAGATCTAGCTGGAGGGATCAGGGATAAGATGTGTTTGGGTCTAGATCAAGCTATAGGGACCAGAGGTAAGATGTGTGAAGAAGTACAATAAATAGAGTAGGGAGATCTGTAAATTAATAGTCGTGTGCAAATTCACAGAAGAGATTATCTCGCCCACAAGCTCCACAGGGCGAGAAGCTCGGGTGGGATATGAGGGAGAAAAAAACAGTACATGGTTGACCGAGAGGTATGAAGAGAGAAAGGCCGTACTCTTAGAGTCTTGTGTGTAGACCAACAATCGTAAGGGCAGGTAATCTTGTGTATAGACCAACAATCGTAAGGGCAGGTAATCTTGTGTGTAGACCAACAATCGTAAGGGCAGGTAATCTTGTGTATAGACCAACAATCGCAGGGGGAGGTAAGAAATCTTAGGGTATGGGGACCAGAGAGAGAGAGAGAGAGAGAGAGCAAGGGACAAGAAAGGAGAATGGTGCCAACTGTGGATGTGTTGTTGTTTCAGTTATGACGAGAAAAAGCTGGAGAGAACAAGCAAGGCAGGAGAGAACGAGCAAGGCAGAAAAGAACGAGCAAGGCAGGAGAGAGCGAGCAAGGCAGGAGAAAACGAGCGAAATCATGAGAGAACGAGCAAGGCAGAAGAGAACGAGCGAAACCAGGATAAAACGAGCGAAACTAGGATAAAACGAGAGAAACCAGGATAAAACGAGCGAAATCTTGAGAGAACGAGCAAGGCAGAAGAGAACGAGCAAGGCAGGAGAGAACGAGCGAAATCTTGAGAGAACGAGCAAGGCAGGAGAGAACGAGCAAGGCAGAAGAGAACGAATGAAACCAGGAGAGAACGAGAGAAATCTTGAGAGAACGAGCAAGGCAGAAGAGAACGAGTGAAACCAGGATAAAACGAGTGAAATCTTGAGAGAACGAGAGAAATCTTGAGAGAACGAGAGAAATCTTGAGAGAACGAGAGAAATCTTGAGAGAACGAGAGAAATCATGATAGAACGAGAGAAATCTTGAGAGAACGAGACAAATCTTGAGAGAACAAGCAAGACAGAAGAGAACGAGTGAAACCAGGAGAGAACGAGAGAAATCTTGAGAGAACGAGCAAGGCAGAAGAGAACGAGTAAGGCAGGAGAGAACGAGCGAAATCATGAGAGAACGAGAGAAATCATGAGAGAACGAACAAGGTAGGAGAGAACGAGAGAAATCATGAGAGAACGAGAAAAATCATGAGAGAACGAGAGAAATCATGAGAGAACGAGAGAAATCATGAGAGAACGAGAAAAATCATGAGAGAACGAGAGAAATCATGAGAGAATGAGAGAAATCATGAGAGAACGAGAGAAATCATGAGAGAACGAGAGAAATCATAGGAGAGCGAGAGAAATCATGAGAGAACGAGAGAAATCATGAGAGAACGAGAGAAATCATGAGAGAACGAACAAGGTAAGAGAGAACGAAGGAGGTAGGAGAGAACGAACAAGGTAGGAGAGAACGAGCAAGGCAAGAGAGAACGAGCAAGGTAAGAGAGAACGAACAAGGTAGTAGAGAACGAGCAAGGTAGGAGAGAACGAACAAGGCAAGAGAGAACGAACAAGGTAGGAGAGAACGAACAAGGTAAGAGAGAACGAACAAGGTAAGAGAGAACGAACAAGGCAAGAGAGAACGAGCAAGGCAAGAGAGAAAGAACAAGGTAAGAGAGAACGAACAAGGCAAGAGAGAACGAACAAGGCAAGAGAGAACGAACAAGGTAAGAGAGAACGAGCAAGGCAAGAGAGAACGACCAAGGTAAGAGAGAACGAGCAAGGCAAGAGAGAACGAGCAAGGCAAGAGAGAACGAGAGAAGGTAGGAGAGAACGAACAAGGCAAGAGAGAACGAGAGAAGGTAGGAGAGAACGAGAGAAATCAAGAGAGAACGAGAGAAGGTAGGAGAGAACGAACAAGGCAAGAGAGAACGAGAGAAGGTAGGAGAGAACGAGAGAAATCAAGAGAGAACGAGAGAAGGTAGGAGAGAACGAACAAGGCAAGAGAGAACGAGAGAAATCATGAGAGAACGAGAGAAGGCAAGAGAGAACGAGAGAACTTAAAGATAAAGTTACTGAAATGTGCAGTCCGAGTTCGGGTCTCCTGTCCGTAGCACTGTTGGTTGGTCTGTACCGAGCCTCTCCCTGCTTCAGGAAGGCCTCGCAGACCAACACCCCAGCCCAGAACCTGCAAATAAAGCTATGGGAGGCCCACTTCTTGAGTGTAGTGACTTCCAGACCCCACAGCATTCGGTGAGGACTCTTGAAGCTGTTTTGTCATGCCATTCACGCCCTCTACCTGACTAGTGATAGCAACAGGGCCCTACATCCGAGTCCCGCATCACTCGCGGGGTCTCATCAGTAAAAGTGATGTTCAGCACTCAGTTATGTAATACCAAAGGTTGTGTGCCTTTTGTTGTTGTTGTTGTTGTTGTTCTTGAAAAAGGTGAACGTTCAAGTGACGTCAGGGCATTGACAAGAATTCCAAATTATTATTAATACATTCACCTTTTAAAATGTAAATTTTTCCATTCTTCACTTTGAGTATGTTCTCGCTTCCATTCTTATCGTTCTTGTTGCTGTCTGATGAAGGTGGATGCCGAAATATCAGTTGTTGAGGTCTGGTTAACAGTTAACTATGATATAATTTTGATTGTTCGATGCCAGTAGCGGATTAGCTTAGGCTGGGCCCCTGGGGGCCCTGACCGGGTTGGGGGGGGGGGGGCCCGGCGTCAGGGGAAAAAAAGGCAAATACAGAAAATTGTTCTTCATGACAGTCACCTGTAACTGTTATTGCTGGATAGCAAGTTATGTTATGTTACGTTATGTTATCCAAAAGACGGTGACGTGTCAGTTTGTGTATAGTTTGTGTAGGTGGCCACAGATGGGGGAGGGGGGTTTCTGTTTTACAAATGTTTTTACTTTTTTTACTATAGGAATAGCAAAAGAACTGCCTGGTTTTATTGTTTTTATTATTTTATTGTTTTTCATTGTTTTTATTGTTTTTTGTTTGTTTGTTTTTATTGTTTTTTAAAATTGTTTTCATTGTTTTTGCGTTATTTTTGTATGTGATCGTTGTTTCCGAGGATGCAGACATTTGCCGAAATATTGGATTGCTGTATTTTCTTCATGTATGCATGCTCATCTTATTTTTCTGCCTACTTTCGTCTTTCTGTCTTCTTGTAAAACTGATACAGCGCTGTCTACCATTATTACCAGAACCAGTTTCAGCATAGTCGTCATTTCTCATATTCGGTTTGTGTGATACAGAGTTAGGAAGGACCATCATCTGTACACCCTAGATACATTCATACAACACGTATCTCCTCTTCGGTATCTCCTTCATAGTACAGTAACTGATTACACACGTCTTGTAGATAAACCTTCTAGAGCTTTTGATTAATCGTTCATTCTTTGCCACGCAAAGTTTAATCATCGCTCTTTCATTTATAACAGCGCCGAGTCACATTTTGTCAGTTAAGTCTTTTGTCTGACCAGCTTCTTTGACAGCATTGAAGATGGCCTGTCCTTCTATGATTACAGAGTCGACCAGATGATTTGGTCTTTCATTTCCCCTGACACCTTCGCGGCTTGGCACAAGAATGAATGTCGGTCGATGGATCTGTGACATCTGCAAGGATTTGAAGAACTGTTGTCTTATGGAGCCAGCTTGGATTTTCACGTTGGAGTCACTCAAAATGCATGCATACCTGTAGTCTTGTGACTTTAGCCAGCACAGAGCTTATGTTACAGCCATAGTTTGCGCTGTGAGGGTAATTCTTCTTGCAGCAAACACGTGCAGGCCCAGCACATCTCTTGCTTTGAACGACTGATTCATCGATATTAAACAAAAAGAAAACAATGTCATCTCTGATGTTTTCACTAATTAGTTAGTTCTTTGACTTCAGTATCTACTACAACAGACGCATGTTTCCTGCATCTCCTGTCGAGTTTAGTATGAACTGACAGAACCACTTTGAAGTTTGGTGGTGCAGGTACCCATTCCTGTCCAAGATCTATGTTATCAGGAACATACATCTCATGGATTATATCCGCTGCACAGCCCAGCCTTGATTCATCTCTTTTGGGACTGCTCCCTTTTGCTCTAAAACGGTCCACTGTGGAATAGGTATGTCTTGTCTGCGTTTGAGCCAATCAGGCCATAAATCAAGAAATATATGGTATAGATCAGAGAGGGTTGAGCTAATCAGGCGGTAGACGGTATATATCAGAGTGGGTGGAGCTAATAAAGCGATAGACGATAAAGATCAGAGTGGGTGGAGCTAATCAAGAGATGGGGAATATAGATCGGAGTGGTCGGAGCTCTTATTAAGTTTAACCTATGGACCTCAGTCATTCATTGACATGTCCTTTGCGGAACTTTGCCTCCCTAATAGCTCTCCTGTAGGCCTCTCGGTTGTGAGCAAGATGGCCTGCTGCTGATGCATCCATTTGCAGATCATCAACGATATCTTGCAGCCATCTTCGCCTTGGTCTTCCTCTCTTTCTTTTTCCCATTATGTACCCCTCCAAGACGGTCTTCTCTAGACTATCATGACGTTTAATGTGTCCAAAATATTTAAGTTTTCTCTCCCTAATCCTCTTCGCTAGCCAGCCTTCTTCAATATTAAGTTCTTGTAGCATAGATATATTTGTTATTTTTTGTGTCCATGATATTTGAAGAACTCTTCTGTAGCATTTACATGCAAAGGCATTTATGCGTTTCTCAGCTGTTTTGTTAAGTGTCCAGGTCTCACAGGCATATGTTGCGATGGGAAAGATGCATGCCCTTAAAAATCTTATTTTTGTAGTTCTGTCTGCTCCTCTCCACAGATTCTTTATTTGTTTTACTTTCTGAAGAGCAATAGATGTCCTCCTTTTAATTTCCCTCATTATATCTCCATTATTAGTTAGTAATGATTTAAGATATTCAAAACTCTCCACCTCTTCCAATTTTTCCTCACTGATACATATTTAAGCTGCCTTATTTGTTGTGTTATTTGTCATCAATTTAGTTTTCTTCGCATTAAGATACAGGTTTTGCTCTTCACTATTTTTACGGACTGACATAATTAGTTTTTCCATTCCTTTTTGTGTTGTGGACAGTAATAGTGTCTTCAACATATTTAATCTCTGGTATTTCATAACCTTCAATTTGTAAGGCATCATAATATTCTTTGTCTACATCTTCTATAACACTCCTCACTATATTTTCAGTATACAAATTAAATAAGTAAGGCAACAGTATGCACCCCTGACGGACCCCTTTGTACCTCTTTGTTTAAATTGTAATGTTTCATAAATGCAAACATCGTTCCTGATGATACTCGAAGGAATATATATATATATATATATATATATATATATATATATATATATATATATATATATATATATATAAAACAGCCTTCTGTCAAACAACTAGTAAAGGGTCAGCACTCTGAAATTTTGTTCTTCATTGTGCGAAGTGTACTTTTTTTCTGTCCTGTCAAACAAAATGGCGAAATTTTCAGAAAACTTTAATTTTTTTTCCTCTTTGTACTTGTAAATTCCATCATTTAAAAAAACATGAAAATGTTCATAAAAATAAATTTCCTTCTTTCTATGTTCTTAACTCACCAAAAAACTACCTTATGACATAAACAAATAAAGAAAAAGTTACTGGGAAATTAATTCAGGATACAAAGGATAATGTCAAGCCAAGTTGTTTCAACATTTATTCTTACTGCTGCCTGTTGGTCTAGATAAAGCAGTGATATTAACTGTATTAAATGTGTTGGAAATCCCATTTTTTCCATTATTTCACAGATTTTCTGGTGTTGTACACAATAAATACCTTTGAATAGTCTATAAAAGATAAATATAGATCCACATTAAATTATCTGCATTTCTCTATTATTACTCTTATATTGAATATGTGATCTCATGATCCTCTTCACCTGCGGACCTAGTATGTATTTATTATGCCACTTTGCGCATATTACACGCACAAAGTATCGGGAATTTATAATGTAGACACCGTGAATATGGTGCAAGAATTTCCTGCCATCTCAGTACATGGCCGAAAGCTGACAAGTTCCAGTCGTGGCCGATCATATCACTATGTGTCAGAGATTAAGAAACTGGCAACCAAGCAATGGGAATGTCCGTCGGCTGCACAAACATTTCAAATTTTCTGCCCAGAGGACAAAATACATGAAGAACCTTGCCTATACCAGAACTTTGCGTGAGATTTAACGATTACAGCATCAAGCGTTCATTTTCCGCGTTGCCACAGCCAGAAACAGCTAGCTCATTTCTGAAGATCCCTCAGTATTACAAGAAAAAGCACCCAGCCCTGTATCCTTTGCTTAAAGTGACGCGTCCGTGTTCAATCGTGTTACAAGGAACTGCATGTTAGAGTGAAAAACTAACTTCAGTGACGCAACGTTAAAGCCATATTTTACCATTAGCTGTTCGGGTAATCCTATGATACTTCGTATATTAACTGCGCTGCAGCCCCTACTTATCTGTCTATCAACAATGTGCACTATATACGACTGGACTGGCTTTCCCGGACACATCAGTCACAGACATAGTGGAAATAAGCATATCTCGCTCCGTTGTAGATGTTCCTTGTGTCAAGTGCTAAAATTCGTTACTATTATATTTTTAGTCTAAGTTCTTCTAGAGTGGAATCATAAAGGAATCGAAAGTTCCTTGAGCAGTCGGTCTGATCTATCTACAGGATTCCAGCAGTCACAATAATTAGAAGTAAGGGACATTGTCATCAGACGCAAGGGGGCACAATCATCAGTCACAGGGGGGCACAATCATCAGTCACAGGGGGGCACAATCATCAGTCACAGGGCGGCACAATCATCAATCACAGGGGGCACAATCATCAGTCACAGGGGATACAATCATGAGACGCAAGGAGGCACAATCATCAATAACAGGGGGGCACAACCATCAGTCACAAGGATTTTTTTTCCTAAAGCGTAAGGATATTATCAGTTATTACATTCTAAGCGGGATACCAATGAAGTCTCGAAGACGAGTGTATGTTAAGGATGAAATTATAACAGACAGTATTTACATCAGAGCAACTTAAACAATGGAGGGAGATCTTGCGAAGATTTGAGTACTCGCTTCAACAAAGAGTCAGTCATTTGTGTAAAGCCGGCCACTGAGATTCTTGTACTGCGCTGTCCTCTGTCCTACAGCAGACCACTGAGATTCTTGTACTGCGCTGTCCTCTGTCCTACAGCCGGCCACTGAGATTCGTGTACTGCGCTGTCCTCTGTCCTACAGCTGGCCACTGAGATTCTTGTACTGCGCTGTCCTCTGTCCTACAGCAGACCACTGAGATTCTTGTACTGCGCGGTCTTCTGTCCTACATCCGGCCACTGAGATTCTTGTACTGCGCTGTCCTCTGTCCTACAGCTGGCCACTGAGATCCTTGTAATGTGCTGTCCTTTGTCCTACAGCAGGCCACTGAGATTCTTGTACTGTGCTGTCCTCTGTCCTACAGCCGGACACTGAGATCCTTTTAATGTGCTGTCCTCTGTCCTACAGCAGGCCACTGAGATCCTTGTAATGCACTGTCCTCTGTCCTACAGCCGGATACTGAGATTCCTGTACCGCGCTGTCCTCTACCATTCAGCTGGACACAAAAGTTCCTTTACTGCGTTGTCCTTTGCACTGCAGCCGGACACAAAGCGTTTTGTACTGTACTGTCCCCTGCCTTTCACACCCTTACAACATGGAAAAGTGCGTAAAGACTTCTCAGACACGGGACTGTACTCCTGAGCTAGAATGTCCCTCTGAACAGGGAAAATCTGTTGTAGTGACATTCAGTCCTCGGCCAACCTGCAGACCGACAGTTCAAGGTCAGACCGGGAAGTTACAAAAGGTCTTCATGCGACTGACGTTGGAGGAGGGCGAGGAGATGGAATTTCGGCCCGATTTGACGAATTTTGAAAATGTTCGGGCCAAGACAAATTTAATAAGAAATGTGGAACTAGGAAGCCCTCAGATCAGACCAGACTGTTTGGGGAAAGAAACTGAACAAACCTGTAGTATGAACACAGGGACACAACGAGAGAAATCGGCCAACTTTACATCAGGGACTTGTGTACAAAATGCTGATTTTCCACGCAGTGAAACTGTACTATGCGCACAGCGGAAACAGAACAGGGATGTAATGTCTTTACCGACCAGTGGCAGACAATCAGCACTGGGGAAGGAACCTGTTACCTGCGGCTGCACGCATCTGGGGGAAAATCTAGGAAGTGCTCATTCAAGCTCGATGAGGATCTTCGATGAACAAATGAGAACAAATCTAGGGCTCCAGCCTCTGCCAGCTGAACCCGCTTGTTCCGATGTCTCAGTACCTCGACCTAGTTTCGGTGGCCAAGAAAACCCATTGAAAAATACGCAGAGTAAAGGGGGCCCAATTCTTTCAGTGGAATCACAGGGTGGACGCCTTTTTTCAATGGGGTCACAAGGTAATCGTGATGCTTCGATTGAATCACAAGTTATTCGTCAAAATTCAGTCAGTGATGAAAATATAAATGAGTTTTTAGACGCAGCCAATATTACAGAAAGGGTGTACGACACGCTGCCTCCAGTCAATATTACTCAGCGGAAAAGAGGATCAATGCCAGTTTCACCTGGCAGAGTAACCTTCAGTCATAACGAAGAAATTCAGTACACATATCCAGAAACGGTGATAGAGATACAGCCATGTTGTTCTAGTGCGACTAGACAAGGGTCGCGAACTAGCTCAGTCAGCAAACCAGTATGTCAGGATGTCTCTAGTGGTCCGGCAGTCACAGTAGAAGTACCTCAGCCTTCCTCCATCAAGAGAGGATGTTTGAAAACATCCTATTTCAGTGGTGAAAGTCAAGGAGTTTCATCCGCATATTCATCGCTTAGTGATGCTCAAACTAGACAAGGATCTGGAAAAGCGTCACCCGGCAGAGCTTCATGTAAGGCTTTCCCCGAAAATCCGGAAGCTAGAACTTCAAATAGCTACATGCTGCAAGGAAACAGAACGCCCAACTGTAACATCAAGGAAACCTCACAGAGACATGAACCAACGGACATAAAAATGAATTTACAATCCCTAACGGAACCTATCCAACCAACTTCTGAAAGGCAGAAGTCTCACACTTCAGTTCCTGAGACACACAGTCAAAGCGGTTGTGCGGTTTGTGGATCTTGCGTAGCACCAGACAGGAACAACCTCTCGCAACATGTTCAGGACAACAACGGCATTCCAAGGGAGGACATGTCATGCATGTCAATCCTAAATGCTCCGCGAAGTAAGAGCTGTCTGCCAATCAGACGACCTAGAGCAAGCTGGTCGCAGTCAGGAAATACTGTAACAATTTCGTCTAAGCGCAAACAAACTTAAACAGATCTTCTGTTATAATCTCATGAAGACAGTATTTTCTGCAGTTTTTTTTTACATAAAAGCAAAAAAAAAAAGGATAATTCAAAACATTTGTACATCATCGATTCAGCCGAGAACATTCATGTTAGAAGATTCACATGCGATAAGTCTGAACGTTTCACGGTTATAACTGTTGTGTGAAATGCGGTCGTTATGTCAAGATGAAATAATGATAACATTATTATCTGAAAGCATGCACCATTGTGGCTGCTAGCACGTGGTGTTATTGTATTATATTTATTTATTATCTGCCATCGACGTTCACATGACTCCCAGGTTGCAAGTCTTTCAGCGATGACAGAATTTTTCCTAAACCATGATCTACTCATGGCCAAACAGATTTTTAGACTTAGTGTATAGAAACTGTTGAGTCACTGGAAAATTGAAAGCGTTCTATTAAAGGAAAAAAACCCCATCTGTCTTTACACAATCATACAGAACTTCAATATGTTTTTAAAAAAAGACAGTTCTTTTTGCACAGTCACCAAGATCCTCAACATGATTAAAGCATAGCTGTGTGTCCACACACTCATACAGATCTTCAGTATGTTACAAATAAAACAGCTCTGTTTGCAGAGTCATAGGGAACTTCAATATGTTTAAATAAAACAGCTGTGTTTACACAATCCCATAGAACTTCAGTGTGTTAAAAATAGTTCAGTCTACACTATCACTCAATATATTAAAAATAAAACAGTTCTGTTTGCAGAGCCATGCGGAACTTCAGTGTGTTAAAAAAATTCTGCCTGCACAATCATACAGATCTTCAATCTATTAAAAACAGTTCTTATTATACAATCATACAAAACTTCAATATGTTGAAAAGCAACTCTGTTTACAGTCATACAGAACTCCAATATGTTGAAAAGCAGCTCTGTTTATACGTGTAATAAACACATGTTGTGATTTATTATAATTTCTATGATGATGATGAGAAGATCGAATTGGATAAAACTTTGATGTTACTGTTTCTGTTCGAATGGCTTCAGAGATGTTACGAGTTTCAATAAATCAAGCCTCTGCACAAGTTGGAGATTCCAGTTAATTCAGTCTAATAATGGTTCAGATACAGTAGTTGGTAACACTATTTGACTAGTGAATGCATCTCCTTGGTTCTTCAAGAAATCACCTAAATAATATTTCACAACATCAAATCTATCATATTCTAGATGCAATACTTCAGCAATGTTCTCAACTTCAAAATACTCCACACGTGATGCGAGGACAATTCTAAACGCTGTACTATCTTAGATCTGCAACACGTGGTCAACTAATTCATCGTCTAAATCACTTTACTCGAAGTTTCAAAAGTATCAGATCTTCTGCGTTGCTCACGCAGTACTAAATAATCACTTTTCGAACTTGAAACAATTTCTACCTGTCATGAAACTACTTCTCGTTCTAAACTGCTTCTCCTGAGAATCTCTTTTTGTCCTCCCTTGTCTGTCCTCTACTTCTCCTTCTGCAGTCCTTCTGTTCTTGCCCCTCTAAAGCTGCATGTCTGCCTTAAATGTCTTAAATCAGTTGTCCAATAGGACACACCTCTAACGCTTTCTATTTGATCAAAGCTACTGATTGGGCCTGGATTGGATTTCTGGATGAGTCAGCCCACTCCCTTTTTTCCAAGACTGTATGCAAATTGCGCCATAAGCATAGCAAACATCCCTAATCAGTCAGCTGGGTCAAATACATCTACCTAATTGTTATTATTATCTAAGCCCACTATCTCTTTCATATCTTATGCTTCAGGGATTAGCCCGTTCTCTATTTTTATTGTGTCTTCTCATTGTGTCTGTCTCCTCTGTACTACTATTATCTCATGAAATCCCCTTTGTCCGTATTCATTGTTAGCGTCTAATATTTCCATAGCGTCTAATATTTCCAAGTGTTCGTTGTCAGCGTCTAGTATTTCTAAGTATTCATTGTCAGCGTCTAGTATTTCTAAGTATTCATTGTCAGCGTCTAGTATTTCT
Organism: Achatina immaculata; assembly: GCA_009760885.1. Lineage (NCBI taxonomy): Eukaryota > Metazoa > Mollusca > Gastropoda > Stylommatophora > Achatinidae > Lissachatina > Lissachatina immaculata. The sequence goes on from CM019694.1 coordinate 1,117,621, forward strand.
AAGTATTCATTGTCAGCGTCTAGTATTTCTAAGTATTCATTGTCAGCGTCTAGTATTTCTAAGTATTCATTGTCAGCGTCTAGTATTTCTAAGTATTCATTGTCAGCGTCTAGTATTTCTAAGTATTCATTGTCAGCGTCTAGTATTTCTAAGTATTCATTGTCAGCGTCTAGTATTTCTAAGTATTCATTGTCAGCGTTATTATTATTTCATGTACGAGGTATCTACCCTTCCACTTACTCTTCTGAGCGTTCTGTCGTAATATTATGCCGTGGGAGTGGACCTCTCCCAGCGGTTCTCAAATCTTCTGTCGTTTGTGATCGATTTTCTACGTATTACTAATAATAATAACTATGACAAAACTGATCGTAGTAATAATATCAGTTCATCAATAATAATAATAATAATAATAATAATACAGTCATTAATTACAAGGACATGCTACATTTACACGGTTAAACAGAACTTCAGTATGTTAAAAAGCAACTCTGTTTACGGTCTTACATAACTTCAGTATGTTTAAAAACAGTTATATTTACAAACATACAGTACTTCGTTAAAAACAGTTCTGTTTACAGTCTTACAGAACTGTAATATGTTTATAAAACAGTCCTGTTTACAGTCTTACTGAACTTCAGTATTATAAAAACAACTCTTTTTATACAGTCATACAAAACTTCAATATATTAAAAAAGCAATTATGTTTACAGTCTTCAGTATGTTGAAAAAACGGTTCTGTTTACAGTCATATAGAACTTCGTTATAAACAGTCCTGTTTGCAGTCATACAGAACGTCAGTACGTTGAAAAGCAACATTGATTACATTCATGCAGAACTTCAGTATGTGAAAAAGCAACTCTGATTACACTCATACAGAACTTTAATATGTTAAAAAAGAGCAGCTCTTTAAACAGTCATACAGAAATTGACAGAGTAAACAGCGCGAGTCCTTTGTTCATCGTATACTTCCATACTTTTATACGTCAAAATCTGCTCTTACTTGTTCCTACATAGCTTCCATAAGAGTATTTTATTTGATTTTGTGATAGTTTGAAAGCAAAACAATACAGTAAGAACAATGTTTTGCAAGCTGTTGATTTAGCAATGCTAAAACTCATTTTCTGCTGCATTATTTGAAATATATATTTGCAGACGTTTTGTTCAGTTTACCAAAAATAAAAAGGATGATCTCTCACTGATACTTGTTTCCACTTTCGTTTTTTCATGACACCGTTCTGAAATTTTTTTTTTTCAACAGTTAACCCTTTCTTTTCCGTTTTTTAAATTTTTAGTGGAAAAATGAATCTTTAGAAATCATTGTATTCATAGATTTACTAGCCAGTTTTCTTGAAGTAACTATTTCCATCACTTGTCGAGCATTTTTTAACATGTGGTTTGCCTCGGAAAGTTTTTAATACGAGAATGGAAAGTGAAAATGGACTGTATAAGAAATTTTAGACAAAGGTTAGGAAATGTTGAGATATATTTTGTGGCCGAACTCTGCAGTGTTTCTCTAACAACGCGAAGGGGTTAAAACTACTGAATCATATGTGAAACAAAAGGGGTGAAGGGCACATGATGATGGAGGCAGCAAATTAACATTATAGTTTCATTATGTGTTCAGTATGTGGACAGCAAAAATAACTAATGAAGAATGTACGAGAAGATCTGGAGAGACAAAAAAACCTTGTCAAACAGATCAGAGAGAGAGAGAGAGAATGTACTTTCATAGGGCATGCAATGAGAAGAGGGGGCACTGAAAATATTATAACAACAGGAAAAATAGAAGGAAGAAGATCAAGAGGAAGACCAAGAGAAATGATACTGGACAGTCTGATGGGATGGTGTGAGAGGAGATCACCAACTGAGCTGATGGCCTGCATGAAGGATCGGATACTCTGGAGAAGCATAATAGCCAACGACAGTCGGCACGGCAACTGATGATGATGATGATGTGTTCAATAAAAGTCTCAAAATCAGTTGAATTTTCGTTCTAGTATTTTGTTAAAAACGGCGACAACCTGTTAACTGAAATCCATGAATCACATTCCAAGATTTCAACAGTTTGGTTCGTAATCTCTAAACCGGAAATGAAAACATAAACAGTAAAATAAGTGTTTTACAAAACAAGCATTATTAGTTAAAAACAGTAGCCTCCGTCCTCTGAATACACAAGCATCAGCGGGTGAAGTTTCCCATCCAAACAAGGGCTCGGGAGACACACCTATTAGTGCAGGAAGGGAGGGAAGTAATACTCTCTGAATTTAAAACTATAGAAATTATTTCCCTTCTGTTGCACACGTCAGAAAAAACAGAACATGAAAAGTACAGGCAGCCCCCGGATTACGAACGAGGTCCGTTCCTAATTCGGTCTTTAAGTCGAATTTGTACGTAAACCGGAAATAGTTCGTTTCTACCTTTAGTGAGTCAAGTGTTTGCCTTTGTTACATAGTATACGCACTTTTCTATGCGTTAAAACATTAAAGAAACACGTCCAGAAACATTAAAACATCTTTAACATAGTAAAACAGGCGACGAGCCGCTGTACGCGCGCATTGTTTTGATGCTCATCGCGAAGTAGCGCCGGGTTATTGTTACGAATCATTGAGTGCAACTCGAAACTGATGCAGACTTCGGGCACCCTCCCGATTTTTGTTTTGCTGGCTACATTTGCTTTCGGTTGCCAAGTCCTCGTTAAATGTCTGACCTTCTTTCTTTATACGCTGCATACAACTTTGAGCTGAAGTTTTGGAGTGGGGTGGGTTGGGGTGGGGTGGGGTGGGGGTAAAGCGGTTCCTACATGTCTTTAAATAGTATCATTAAGGCATATATCAATGCTCAGTGTAAGCAGCTTCATTAAGGCATGTATCAATGCTCAGTGTAAGCAGCTTCTTTAAGGCATGTATCAATGCTCAGTGTAAGCAGCTTCTTTAAGGCATGTATCAATGCTCAGTGTAAGCAGCTTCTTTAAGGCATGTATCAATGCTCAGTGTAAGTAGCTTCATTAAGGCATGTATCAATGCTCAGTGTAAATAGCGTCATTAAGACATGTATCAGTGCTCTGTGTAAGCAGCTTCATTAAGGCATGTATCAATGCTCAGTGTAAATAGCGTCATTAAGACATGTATCAATGCTCTGTGTAAGCAGCTTCATTAAGGCATGTATCAATGCTCAATGTAAGCAGCTTCATTAAGGCATGTATCAATGCTCAGTGTAAATAGCGTCATTAAGGCATGTATCAGTGCTCTGTGTAAGCAGCTTCATTAAGGCATGTATCAGTGCTCTGTGTAAGCAGCTTCATTAAGGCATGTATCAGTGCTCAGTGTAAGTAGCTTCATTAAGGCATGTATCAATGCTCAGTGTAAATAACTGTAATAAGATACTGCCATCCTCACATTCCGGGTATCCCCATGTGTACTCCGCCTTCCGTTCCAACAGCCACTGAAGTGTGCGCCTGCTGATGGAGCCAGCCACACACTGGTTGTGGGTAACTCGCTTAGCCACTTCTTTCGGAGAAACGTCCACTTTCCCTCCTCTCCCCCAGTTCGATCATCCTTGTGATGTAATTGTCGTCATTCAAACTGGTGTCGTCTTCCATACGCAGCTTATCCGAGGTGGCTCTTGCAGTCTCCTCTTTGTCCATTCTTAGGGAGTCTTGATGCCGTGCCTGCCAGCTTGGTTGCTTTCTCGTTGCCTTTGACTCCCGCATGGCCAGAGCAGTGTACCCACGTCAAAACCGAGAGCCCAGTAGAAGCTGGACTAACTCCCTGCGGAAGAAATGTCTCTCGATTCTCCATAACATGCTCCGTTACACTGACCCCATGCTTGTGGCCCTGGTCCAGCAACCAGGAAACTACTCCTGATGCTGCCAGCACATCCATTCTCATGGTCGAAGTGGTATTTACATAGGCTCCTGATTTACTAGCAACCGGTTTGCCTTTACGGTAAACAATATAGGCCGTGCCACTTTGTGCCTGTGTGCATCTGGTGCACGGCCGATATCGAGTCCAACAGCGGAAAGAACAACCACTAAGCAAAAGTCAATGTAGGTGCCGCAGTGGTGTAGCAGTTAGTGTACTTGCCTGCTCACCAGAAGGTCTCGAGCCTGAATCTCACACTTTTTTTTTCAGACTGAACGGCACTGAGGTAGACCCAGTCTTAGAATATGGGTACCTGGGGTTTCCTTGAGAAAAAAAAAGGCAACGAGGACTGATAGTGTCCTTCATTACCTCACGACGCTCTGGCCTGGAAGTGAGAAGGCGTTAACAGTTCATGCCACGGGACACAACTTTTCTGAGTGTATCTTCCACAGAATGTATCTTGGCCAAGTGGCAGGTGTTACATATCATGTCTAACGTGACCGTATTTCTCTGTATAGTGTTCTATATTTCAGTAAGGATGGGAGGCAGACGGTGTAAATGAGAGGCAGGCGGTGTAATTAAAAAGAGAAAGGATAAAATTATATTCTTAATCTTTTCTTTTAATCATTGCCTGCACTAAAACTATAAAATAAATAAAACATTTAAAAAATCTTTCAACTGGGTTTTTGAGAAAGTTCCTGCTGGCAGCTGTGTTTTTTTTTTTCAACGATAAAAACACTAATCCAGAAGAAAACACAATTTCTAAACATTTTATCTTACCTTTTAAAAACATTATGAACATGCAGACGAAATAAAACAACAACAAAAACAACAACAAAAATTGCTAAGTATCAACAATGCTTTGTGTTCTTTGCTTAGCCACAACTCGAAGCTTTGGTAGTAGGCTACTAAAAAAACAAAGCATTATCTGTCACTAACTCTTGTATATTTAGAACAAAGCAAAGTGTATTATCACACAAGGGTATTCTAAAATAGCATTAGCATTTAGATTTTGCTTAAACGCTACATACAGTTCTATTCGACAATGAGGTATATGGTTCGTGGGGTGTTGGCTTTTTTCCTATCCAAGCAAAAGCATGCAGGAAGAGGGGAGGAGGGAAGTGGGGAATGATAAGAAACTCTAGAGAAAAGCAATGTACTGAAACTAGATATCAAAACCAGATATCAAAACAAGATATCAAAACAAGATATAAAAAATATATCAAAACTAGATATGAAAATAAGATATCAAAACAATATATTGAAACAACTTACAAAGAAATATCAGAAAACAAAGTTACTAAAACAATATTTAAAATCGAGACACCATAACAGTATGTTAATACAAGATAGTAATAAACGATGCTAAAACAATATATTAAAACTAAAACAAGTTATTAAAACTAAAACAGGATATTAAAACTAAAACAATATTTTAAAGCACAAGATATTAAAATTAAAACATGATATTAAAACTAAAACAAGATATTAAAACTAAAACAAGAAATTAAAACTAAAACAAGAGCCATAAGGTCATCATGCTGAGAGATATGTGAGTAAAATAAATCTGTTGTATTTAATTAGTATGAAACATCTGTAGCAGGGGTGGGAAAACTGTGGCTCCGGGACCACAAGCAGCTCTTTGACATAAAACATGCGGTTCGCTAAAATATGTTGGCTGAATTATCTTTTGCATCACAAAGGTTAAAATAAATCAAGCTTTATAATTATTTAACGGTTATAAACTGAGAGTCCACTGGAGTGAAAAGTAAGCTAATTGTTCATGGTGGATAATTTCAGAATTTATGATCATGTTATAGGTTGATTTGTGTCAGGGATTAAAGAACTTTAGGATCAGCAAAGACTACAGAGGAATTATGCTAGACAGAATCAGTACTCGTACAATTTCGTACTGTTAAGCAATAAATGTTACACATATCTATTTAATAATATTTACATAAAATGTTTGTAACAAAATTGCATGGAACAATGTACACGTTGTAGATAATATTTTTTCATGCCTTGCTGCTCATAAATGTCTGACGTTTACCGTATGTGGTTCTTACCTTGTGCATGTTTGACCACCCCTGATTTATATAAAGTGTAGATATGGGGCACATGAGCAGGCGAGGAGAAGACAAATGGAAGAAGTATTCTGAGAATGGAAGAAGGGGGTGATGGCAGTGCTGGTGTCATACATCCATGTCTCTCTGGCCAAGGATTCGTCTTTAGAAACGGGACTGAGCCAAACTAAATCAGGAGGTCACTCTACGTGTTTCCAATGTTCCAAATTCATAAATAAGGCTTTTTATATGGAGACCACATCTACCACAAGAGTGCTATTCTCTGGTGAATAACACTTTAATCTAACTTTTTCATGTGGTCTGGGCTGTTAAAGTTGCTGGACGAACTTGCTTGGTAGCCAGTTAAAGTTGCTGGGCGAACTTGTTTGGAAGTCCGTTAAAATTGCTGGGCGAACTTGCTTGGTAGGCCGTTAAAGTTGCTGGGCGAACTTGTTTGGTAGCCCTTTAAAGTTGCTGGGCTAACTTGTTTGGAAGTCCGTTAAAGTTGGTGGGCGAACTTGTTTGGTAGCCCGTTAAAGTTGCTGGGCGAACTTGTTTGGAAGCCCGTTAAAGTTGCTGGGCGAACTTCCTTGGAAGCATTCTAGGAGATGTTATGCAAAAGCTTCTGGATACCATCACACATTTCTGAGGCCAGTCACTTCAGTTTATGTAAAATTAATCTTTTGCCAGCGTAAAAAAGTGTTCTTGGGCAAAAGTTCTTGCCTATCATAAACACTTGACATCATAAATACATGCCATCATAGTCAAACCTGAGAAGCTCATACCTTAGCTCATTTAAAAAAGATAAACCAAAAAAAACTTCAGTGGCAAATATTTTGATAATATTAGTCAGTCTGTTTGATACTCCCCATGAGCATTTCTGATATTAAAAATGTGTCTTATCCGTTATAACTTCAAGGACACAAATAAGAGGCCTAAACAGACAAGCTGAAGTAATCAAACTGATAAAATTTTAATGTCCATGACATTTTTAAAAACAAACAGGCACTACCGATCTCGACTCCCGCTCGACCACATCAACGTGGCTATTCTAAAATCAGTAATACAATTCGTTGACTAAATGTAGCTTCAGTAATAAAAGTTTCTCTCGCCTCTTGAAATACACACAATAAACCTTACATGAGGTATAAAAACACTCGCGGTAGACGAGATACGCCCATGTTGTCTTACAATTACGTACAGAAAGTCTTCGCTCTCCGGGGGAACTTCGTACTGAGGACCCCGCAAGTAAGAAAAATAGACGCAAAACGAATTTCAAAATGACGAGTATGGAGTACTTTTTTTTATCACCAGACAGACTTGTTTTAAAACATAAAAATAAATTAAGGCGACTTTATACTTGTAATTTGTACTCGGGCTTCAAAATAAGTAGTATACTCAAAAATATTTGTATATATAATGTATGTATGTATGTATGTATGTATGTATGTATGTATGTATGTTCCAACATCACTCTGAACGCCTAGAGCAATTTCAATCAAACGTGGTACACATATGACGTACAATTTGGACATTTGTAATGTAGGAATAAAACACCCCTATCTCCCCTATTGACCGGGGTACGAAGAGGTGACATACTTTCCACTAAATTGAAGGAGAACAAAAAAACTGTCTAAAGGAGATAATTGTGAAACAGAGCGGTTCTGGTCTAAGATACATTTCTAGCCTCCCATGGCAAGTCCAAATAATTTTGATGGTCTAAATAATTTTGATGGTCTAAATAATTTTGATGGTCTCTTTTTGTTTTAATTATATTTGTAAAATTAAATGTATCTTTGTATTTTCCTAATGTTTTATTAGCTTTTTATTTTATTGTATAGTAGATTTCATTGCTCAGTGACGTGTGCCGTTTTCTTATTTTTTTTTTTCAAATTAGCTTTTGAAATTAGGGAGGGAGAGAGAGAGAGAGGAGAGAAGGAGAGGAGAGAGAGGGAGAGGGAAAGAGTGGGAGAGGGAGAGCGAGAAGAAAGAGAGGTAAGAAGAGGTAAGCAGAGGTAAGGAGAGAGATAGAGAGGGAGAGAGAATGAGAGTTAGAGTTAGAGAGGTAGAGGGAGAGAGAGCTAGAGATAGGGAGAGAGGGAGAGATCGCCATGTTTCTCCCACGGACAACCTTATTTTGCTTGCTCAAGGGTGGGTTCACCTAAGAATTTATTTATTCTTGCTCCTGGATGTGAAACTAAAAATGTTATTTATAATCAATTTTGAGCTAAATTAATATTACACTGAATTTGTAAAAGACTTTACTCTATATTTTGTATAGTTTAGTTATACTTTTAAATACCAGTAAATAAAATTACTTCGATATTACACTATAGATAGAATTAATTTCTTTTCCTGTCTAATAGATGACTCGGATAAATAAATCACCTTGTTAATTTCAAGTCCTATTTTACTAGCCATTGCAGACAGTTACATATATATATATATATATATATATATATATATAAGCCTATTCAAAAATGACCTTGCAAAATACTTTTGACACATCTGATATTAAGGTTACTCCTCTCCAATTGTTACAATCACTAAGGTTTCCTTGTTTTGATATTTTAACAATGATTCCATTTAGAAGGGACCTTTTCTTCTTTCCAAATATTGTTAAATATTCTCTGTAGTTGTCTCATGTTGTCACTATTGATAGCTTTCAACATTTCGGATATTATTTCATCTTCACCTGCAGCTTTGTTGTTAGCCATTAAATTCACTGCTGTTTCATTTTCTTGCAATATAATTTCATCTAGGTTGACATTTTGTTGTGGGGCTGGTAAGTCGGTTTCAAGGTTTAACAATTCATTTGGGTATGGTCGATTAAGTATTTTTTTGGAAGTATTCAGCCCATCTTTGCTTTTGGTCTTTACTTGATGTTAATAAGGTTCCAGTTTTGCTAAAGATTGGTCTTTCTTTAGATGTAATAATACTTGTTAACCTCTTTTGTATGTATAATATATAATATATATAAATACAGTGCAGAAAATAGTACTGTTCGGGTGGACCCATGGTCATGGAAACGAATCACCGTAAAAGGATCGTCGGAAAGCGAGGATTGTTTATAGACCTAAGGAAGCAGTCACTTGCCAAACAACCAAATTCCGATTACTAATAGCTGGAGATGACTTCTTGCATAGTTTCCACCACCAGGTCGATGTCATCAGCGTATTATAGTATTTTAGCTTTTTTTCTGTACTGATTTCTTCATTCGTTTTTCTGATTACCTTTTCTAGTACTAGGTTGTATAGTAATGGAGATAATGTATCATTTTGTTTTAAACCAGTTCTTATAGAGAATGCTTCTGACATTCTTCCTTTATATATTACTATATTTTGTGTATCCTCCATATATTTTCTGGCTAGATTGATTAGTTCATTAGATATCTTAAATTCTTTCACACTTTTCCATAAGCTGCTTCTATCTATGTTGTCATAGGCTTTCTTGAAGTCAATGAAGATATTATGTACTTCTTTTCCGTATTCCCAGTACTTTTCTGCTCTTTGACGGCATCATTATCATCATCAGGTGCCGTGCCGACTGGCATTGGCTATTATGCTTCTCAAGAGTACACGATCTGTATGCACAAGAGATGAGGGAAAGAAGACGAAGGGATAGACCAACACAGAGATGGAAAGACAACATAGAAGAGGATATAAAAGAAATTGGTGTCGATAACTGGAGAGAGAAGATTGGGAATAGAGAGGAATGGAGGCGAAGTTTGTCTGCAGCAATGAGCCTTAATGACTCGGAAACAAGAAGAAGAAGAAGAAGAAGAAAAGAAGAAGAAGAAGAAAAGAAGAAGAAGAAGAGGAAGCAGAAGAAGAAGAAGATAAAGAAGAAGAAGCAGAAGAGGAAGAAGAAGAAGAAGAAGAAGAAAGAAAGAAAGAAAGAAAGAAAGAAAGAAAGAAGAATAGCTGGAGCTGTGCTATTGTTATTCTTAGCCCCATTATTGTTGTTTAATCTGCAGACACTCTCGAGCAGTGTTTTCGCACGTATTCCCTTTACCTAAGAGCTGAAGTCATTACACCATTTAAAACATAATGAGAAATAAACACAGACGTTCCTACTGGGAGAGCTGTAAGTAGAACAGTATTAAGCTGTGTTTGCTGCGTTGTTTTTACTGATAGGACGTTGGTGTACTAGTTGAAGCAGTGTTTGCTGTTTCTGGATTAGTTATTCACTAATATCCAGCCATCAACTTCCATGCTCTATCAAACCTAAAGTTGGCAACACACTGATACAGAATTCAAGCCAGTCATGCGCATCACGAGGTTTTGTTGCTGAATGGGATGGAAATGAAGAAGGTGATGAGGATATTCTGACCCTCCGACAGGTTGCCCTGCCACATAGCGAGTCCACTGATACTTCCACAACTCCAGTAACAGTTATAGCACATCCTTTTTCTCGACAGAAACATCACAAAAAGCCATCCTCTCCTGTACACATCAAATATAGACTGACCGCCCACTCACAATCTCTCCCACAATTCTCTGTCACGGGTTTCTCAGCCCACGTGACGTTCTAGAAGGATCTCGACCCCGGAAAAGTTTTAAAAGAGAATCATAACAATTGCCCTTTCTGTAAAAACAACAGTTATCTTCCCGTATAGTGCTATAGATCTTCAGTTGTTAAAATCTGACGCGCATGTTTACAAAACCCGGGAAGTAGAGATGAAAAAAAAAACTAACTAAAGAAGCTGTGAAGAGGAACAGACATTTCTTTCATTCATTCATTTGTATGTCTCTTGTGGAACTATGCCTCCTTAACAGGTCTCATGTAGGCCTCTCGGTTGTGAGCAAGATGCCCTGCTGCTAATGCATCCATTCGCAGATCATCAACGATGTCTTGCAGCCATCTTCTCCTTGGTCTTCCTCTCTTTCTTTTTCCCATTGTTTACCCTTCCAAGACGGTCTTCTCTAGATTATCATGACGTTTAATGTGTCCAAAATATTTAAGTTTCCTGTTTAATACTCTTTACTAGCCAGCCTTCTTCAATATTAAGTTCTTGTAGTATGGATATATTTGTTCTTTTTTGTGTCCATGATTTTTTAAGAACTCTTCTGTAGCATTTACATTCAAAGGCATTTATGTGTTTCTCAGCTGTTTTGTTAAGTGTCCAGGTCTCACGGGCATATGTTGCGATGGGAAAAATGCATGCCCTTAAAAATCTTATTTTTTGTAGTTCTGTCTGTTCCTCTCCACAGATTCTTTGGTTGTTTTACTTTCTGAAGAGCGATAGATGTCCTCCTTTTAATTTCCATCATTGTATCTCCATTATTAGTTAGTAGTGATCCAAAATTTTCAAAACTCTCCACTTCTTCCAGGTTTTCCTCATTGATACATATATCAGCTGCCTTATTTGTTTTGTCAGTAGTGAGGAACAGACAGAACCACAAAAATAAGATTTTTAAGAGCATGCATCTTTCCCATCGCAACATATGCCTGTGAGACCTGGACATTTAATAAAACAGCTGAGAAACACATAAATACCTTTGAATGTAAAAGCTGCAGATGAGACCTTCAAATATCATTGACATAAAAAATAACAAATATATCCATACTACAAGAACTTAATACGGAAAAAGGTTAGCTAGTAAAGAAGATTAAACAGAGAAAACTTAACTATTTTGGACATAATCACATTTTGGACATATTTTGGTCATGACATTTTAGATAAGACAGTCTTGGAAGGGTACATAATGGGAAAAAGAAAGAGAGGAAGACCAAGGCGAAGATGGCTGCAAGACATCGTTGAAGATCTGCGAATGGATGCATCAGCAGCAGGTTATTTTGCTTACAACTGATAGGACTACAGGATAGCTGTTAAGGAGGCAAAGTTCCGCAAGAGACATGCAAATGACTGACTGACTGAAAAATGAAAAATAATGTAAGTTTAATACAGTTACAACATTTGATTCAAACATCTTAAACTCTACTTCTTCTTTTAAAAAAAGCCGTAGCTTGCAATCTAAACTACGATATCTGTCCTTTTCTGCCTCACACATCTGACTTCGGAAAGATGTATTTTTAGTTCAGGTTAATCCTGTCATTTTCAACCCCTGATTGCTCGATTAGACTAGCGTATGTTACCAGGGGCGTAGCATGGTGGTAGAAAAGGGGGGTACTGGTCGCAGTGGCTCGCTAACCCTGAACTAAGCAGTTGGCTACAAGTCACTGATCACTGTTGAGTGATATGTCTTTGCCCCGACTTCTCGTGTCAGTTTCAAGTGTTTGTTACTTTTTTCATGTGGCTTTATCATAAAACACGTTCCATTCTTCACATACTTAGTTTTCATAGCCTAAGTTTTGCTTCTCATAACTCTGTTTCATGTCAGTGCTTCCGAACTGAAAGTGTACTGGTTGGTAGATGTGGCACGTAACACCTCCATGTTTTCCTTTCTTCGGTACTTCTTTCAGGGTAATTTATCTGGTAGTTTGTGCTGCTAGTACCACCACTATCACTGTTACTACTTCTAGTGCTGCTGTTGATGCTACCACAATTGTTACCACTATCACTGTTACTACTTCTAGTGCTGCTGTTGATGCTACCACAATTGTTACCACTATCACTGTTACTACTTCTAGTGCTGCTGTTGATGCTACCACAATTGTTACCACTATCACTGTTACTACTTCTAGTGCTGCTGTTGATGCTACCACAATTGTTACCACTATCACTGTTACTACTTCTAGTGCTGCTGTTGATACTACCACAATTGTTACCACTATCACTGTTACTACTTCTAGTGCTGCTGTTGATACTACCACAATTGTTACCACTATCACTGTTACTACTTCTAGTGCTGCTGTTGATACTACCACAATTGTTACCACTATCACTGTTACTACTTCTAGTGCTGGTGTTGATGCTACCACAACTGTTACCACTATCACTGCTGTGATGCTGGTGCCTCTACACTTCAGCTGCTGCTACGCTTACTTATATAATACTGCTGGTTCCTTTTCAACTACTACTACTACTACTACTACTACTACTACTACTACTACTACTACTACTGCTACTGCTACTACTACTACTACTACTGCTACTGCTACTGCTACTACTACTACTACTACTACTACTACTACTACTACTACTGCTACTGCTACTGCTACTACTACTACTACTACTACTACTACTACTACCACTACTACTACTACTACTACTATTACCAGTCTATTACTGCTATTACTACTACTGTAACTACTATTACTACTATTATTACTACTACCACCAATATACTACTACTACTACTACTACTACTACTACTACTACTACTACTACTACTACTACTGCTACTACTGTGGTGCTGTTCCTTCTATAATTATTACCATTAATACTACTATAATCGTTAAATCTTATAATCCTAATTCTACAACTACTACTACTACTACTACTACTATTACTACTACTAATTAATACTACTACTACTATTAGAATTATCATTACTAGTCTACTACTACTGCTATAACAACTGCTACTACTATTATTACTACTACTACTACTATTAATACTACTACTACTACAACTGCTGATTCTAGTGTTAATATTATTTTTTATATTCTATTATTGTCTGTTGAAAGTGAAGGTTTTCTTCCTTTTGCTTTCTCTTTTTCTTTTTTTTTCATTTACTTTTTTTTCCCACATTACTACATTATCTGTTATCATGCGAGACAGAGAGAGGCAGAGACAGAGACAAAGGCAGAGAGAGACAGGAAGGCAGATATGGAGAGACAGAGATAGAGAAAGATAGAGAGAGACCGACAGAGAGAGAGAGAGAGAGGTACTGAAGTGTGTGCCTACTTCCACTCCCAGTTAAACAGAGGACCAGCCTGTAAAGTGCCCCAAAGCCCAGATGACTTCCCCTGTTAAGTTGAAAGGGGGGGGGGGGAGTTAAAATGAAAACTTATTAGGGAAAAAACAGAAAAGATAATCAACAGGCGAAAGGGGTCGAGGAGAATCTTACAAAATTACTATCTGAGACCCTCACTTACCCCAAGTTTTTAACAGTTTTTATAACGGTCATTAACTTCAGTAACGTTTGAGAATGTCATACCCGCTACTGCATTCCTCATCTCGTAATCACATAAAAACATCAGTTATGAGAGAAGAAAACAAAACGCGAATTATCTGTGGGTGGTGTAGTGTATACCAGCGCCATTTGTCCTTATGACCTAGTTTTACCTATTTGGTCTAACAATACCCAACAGAAAATATCACTCATGTTATAAAATGCTTCAGCACAAAAGAGAAAAAGGCACCAATCTTCTAACGACGTCAATATAGACCAGACCCCCACTTCTGGCAGACTAGCAGCTCACCAACGGGGGCCTGGTTTGACAAAATATTTTTTTGCCTGGTTATAAACCAAATGCTTCAGTAACTCCGGTTGACAGTCTGCTATTGTGGTTAGTCAAAACTTAAAATTCGAGTTACTTCCCTTGCGTGGTCTGTTGAAAGGTGCGAGAAGTTTCTAGACGCTGTTCCGGCTTCGTTTGTCACTGTAGGTAAGTGCCATTACTTCTTATATTACTACAGGTACTGCTACATGTACTACTACCGTTACTACTTCCACTATTAATGTTGCTACTGTTCCTTCTACATTTCTATTTCAATTGCTTTCATTTACTTTGTTAATACTACTGCTGCTGTCATTGCTGCTGTCACTGCTGCTGTCATTGTTAACAGCGCCAGTATTAATATTACTATTTTTATCACTTGTGCTTGTACTGTTGCTGCTACAGCTACTACTACTACTGCTGCTACTACTACTGCTACTGTTTCTATTACTACTACTACTACTACTACTACTACTACTACTACTACTACTATTACTAATACTCCTACTAGTACTTCTGTTGCTATTATTACTACTGCTGCCACTACTACTACTACTACTACAACTGCTACTGCTACTACTACTTCTACTACTACTTGTACTACTACTACTGCTGCTGCTGCTGCTACTACTACTACTACTACTACTACTACTACTACTGCTACCAGCACTGGTACTGAAAGTTATAGGCTGCTGCTATATTATTTTTCTATTTGTTATTTTCATCATTATTGTTTACGCTGTTTCTTAATGTCCAATTACTGTTTCAGTTATCTTTTAATGTTTAATTACTATATCATCTGTCCATTAATTTTAAAATGTCTAATTACTGTTTCAGCTATTTATTAATGTCTAATTATTGTTTCATGCATCTATTAGTGTTTTAATAAGCCGCTACAAACCGTTTTATTACAGTTACACCTATCTATTAATGTATTAATTCTAATTACTTTTTCCGCCATTTATTTGTGTCTAATTACTGTTTCAGCTATCCATCAATGTTTTAATGTCTAATTACTGTTTCAGCTATCTATTAATGTTTTAATCTCTAATTATTGTTTCAGCTATCTATTAATGTTTTAATGTCTAATTACTCTTTCAGCTGATATTAATATTTTAATGTCTAATTACTATTTCAGCTATCTATTAATGTTTTCATGTCTAATTACTGTTTCATCTGTCTATTAATGTCTAAATGTCTAAAATGTGAAGCATGTTTCAGGCTATGTTTTGGACTGGTCACTGTGTGCTAGGACAAGACGAAATGTTTGTTTCCTTCCTATCCTGTGTAAATGTTTGTTTACTTAATATCGTGTGTAAATGTTTATTTCTTTTCCATGGTGTGTAAATGTTTATTTCCTTTCTATCGTGTGTAAATGTTTGTTTACTTCCTATCGTGTGTAAATGGTTGTTTACTTCCTATCGTGTGTAAATCTTTTCATTTACTTTATATGAAAGTAAATGTATGTTTACTTCCTATCATGTGTAAATGGTTGTTTACTTCCTATCGTGTGTAAATGTTTATTTCCCTTCCTATCGAGTGTAAATGGTTGTTTACATCCTATCGTGTGTAAATGTTTATTTCCCTTCTTATCGTGTGTAACTGTTTGTTTACATCCTATCATGTTTAAATGTTTGTTTACATCCTATCGTGTGTAAATGTTTATTTCCCTTCCTATCGTGTGTAAATGTTTGTTTACTTCCCATCGTTTGTAAATGTTTGTTTACATCCCATCGTGTGTAAATGCTTGTTTACTTCCTTATCTTTTCATTGCTAACACCGTTATTGTTGAAATTTATGACATATTCACGAGTGACAGTACAACCAATATTTCGACTCCAGATTTCCCTCTGACAACATAAAATATTCTTATATTTTTACAACAGTGCGAACATGCTCTAATTCTTCTCCTTTTTTCCAACGCTGGTAAAATCTGTTGCTGATGAAGAACGTTCAGGTATATTTTCATGATTTCATAAGATATTTTCGGTGCTGAAACTATTTTCTCTGCCATAGTTTGTGCTTTTTTTTTTCAGTGGTCGATCAGTTTTGTTATGAGGTTACAGTGTTCCGCTGTCTGTTCTGTCTTCACCAGAGCTTCATACCTCACTTTTTTAATGGCTTTGTCACTTGTGATAACAACATAAATGTGCTCCCCTTGTTATTATTTTAGTAGAGGTATTCCTTGCCACATTTTATAATTCATTTCTCTTAATTAAATTTGCATGTCTGTTTTTAATTGTTCTCCCAAATACCAGTGTCTCTACTTCCTTCTGTAAATGTTTACTTGGTGTGTGCACCTGGTTGCTTTTGCTTAACTTGTTGAAGATAGGTGCAACTGCTGATTATAAGATGCAGCTGCTAACTGTAAGATACAACTGCAGAATGTAATGTACAACTGCTGATTGTAAGGTACAGCTGCTGATTGTAAGGTACAACTGCTGATTGTAAGGTACAACTGCTGACTGTAAGGTACAACTGCTGATTGTAAGGTATAACTGCTGATTGTAAGGTACAGCTGCTGATTATAAGGTGCAGCTGCTGACTGTAAGATACAACTGCTGATTGCACCTGTGGAATTAGATCAGCCGCCAATCTGCTGCAGCGCTGTACTTCCTCTCGTTCTCTCTCTCCTCTCTGACTGTCTCCCCCTTTCTTTCTTTCTCTCT